>JAJJMB010014886.1:41351-77327 GCA_023531105.1 Papaver atlanticum
AATGTGATTGAAAATTTGGGTACTTGCTACCAGCTGCTGAAAAGTATCTGGGAATTAATATCTTGTCTACAATAAAGGAAAGTCAGTCTCGGACTAGGATTAAAGTATGGTAGTTGAGTCAAAAATCACCAATCAACTTGAAGATCGAAGATGGCGTCAACAGAACTTCATCAATAAAGGTATTTGAAGGCCGGCTATCTTAGTTACTCATTTGATCTACCATTCTATCTACCAAGACATACTGTATGACTTTAGCATAATGATGAACTTTGCGAAGAATATTGCAAGATATAAGGAGTAGTCATAAACTATTTCACCAGTACGCAAACTTAATATTATAAATATAAAAACTTTATTTTTAATATCTCAATTAACTCGCGTACACGAACTGAATTGGTCAATTCGAAAACTAGTCGATTTTGAGATAATACTGAATACTATTTATTTCAGCGTACATAAACTGATTGCTCATTTCGAAAACATGAACACTTTTTATTTTCAAGTACACTAATTTTTTAGCACAGTTCGCAAACTTGTTAATATAAAACTCCAAAACTTTTCAGTTCACAAACTCTTTTGACAGTTTGCGAACTAATATGGTCGTGTGACAAATTAAGCTTGTTGACTTCGGAATTATTTTACCATAGCTCCTTGGGAAGCCATATGGTGCACCACGGTTGCATGCATCTTCTTTGTGATGTAAATAAAAGTTCTCACATGCTTTCATGCACAATCTATATAGAAAAGTTTCACTTACTTGGAAGTTCTATACAAGACAATAGATCACGAATGTATATTTATTTATAAGCTACCAAGGTTGTTCATCAATATTTTTAGAGCACTGCTCGGTCGAACTCACAAGTGTTTCTATCTCAAGCTTTTTTTCAAATTTGGTTGATCAAAACTGTATCTTGATTTCTAGTCTACATTTAGTCAAGTCTTGGATTAGGATAGAAGTGTGTTGTTGAGTACTAGACATCACTGCGTTCTACCGTTTGAAGGCGAAGATCAACCGAAGCTTTTGGAGAACTTCTTCAACAAAAGGTAAGTGAAGACTGAACCACATGTTACTCAAGTTTTCACCTTTCTATCTATAAGATAATGTCGCATAACTAAACTAGACAGTACATGCATAGCAGAAATTTCGAGTCAAGTTTATCTTGATTAATCGTCCTCGAAATATGTTAATCTTAAGAACATTTGCTCATACTCGATGAATTTGATTCAGAACAATTTATTGTTTATGACCTAAATTATGATTCAAGATTTAATCATTTGAGTTGGAACAGTGATATATGTCATTGATGTTATTCGGGAATGTTTCAAATTGATTATTAGAGATATATAGAATTATTATAAATACGGATACATGACAGAATGCTTACGAGTTCACATACTGGGAGAACTGTTACAAGTCTAGAGTTGCAATACATGTATCCAATACACGTACCAGCATAACTATAGTTCAGCAGCGAATTTTTGGTACGAATACCCGGTATCCATACCATAAAAAGTCTGTTGACTCGTGAACCAAGAAAGGTACGCATACCTAGTATGAAAACCGAAAAAGATCTGTTGGTTTCAAAACCGAAAAGGTACCTATACCCAGTATGCAAACCGGAAAAGATCTGTGGATTCCTAAACCCATTTCTTTCTTAAGGGTATACAAACCCGGTACACGTACCATGAAAGATATAACATGAACATGTATACAGTACACGTACTTACCCTGTTGAATATTTTCAGATGCATCAGAATTATTTCTATGAGATAATCGGCATTTGAAAAACTCTCTAAAAGGACTATATCTAGACATGATTGATCACATGTGTGACTCAAGATTAAAGTCTTAAAGTGTTATATGAAAATGGTTAAGCTTATCGTTCAACTGGCTAGTTTCGGCTAACCTTTAATGCACAAGTCATTGTACATGATTCAGTTACGGTTCATCCTAACCAGAGTGTATATTTTGTTATGTTAATCTCAAAGCAAGTTTTTCATCTAACGGTGATTATTGATTGCTTGATTCCAAAGCTATCTTATCTTAAATCTAAAACAAACTTGACCTTGAAAGTCCATATAAGGAGAACCTCAAACAACTGGGATCTTTGAATCCCTGACACTATTCTTGTGCGTCCTAGTTGTAAACTAGAGTCATCCACTCCGTTAAACCTTTTTTAGGTTTAGCGACTAAAAAGACTTCACCTAGGGATTCATGAAGCCAGGTCCAACTATCTTTATCTTGATAATTCGTGTATCCTGATCTTGCCTTGATTGTTGAGCCTTTATCCAACAAACGAGATAGATAGAAATCACAAAGTTTATTCGTCTCAGACTTTGTGATTCCACAAGTATCTACTTGTGAGGTGAATAATAATCTAAGATGCTCTTCGGGAGTCATAAGACCGGATTTTGAGGTTTGCTAGACTTTGTCTATTGAAATATTTCCTACTTTACCTTCATCTTTGATCAAAACAGAAATCACATATAGGCTTATCCGTGGGAGGCAGATTGGTTTAAAGTCTTCAATTGAGTTGAAGCAACTCTTAGGATGTAAAGGACGTCAGCTGAGGAAATCAATTACGTAGAGTCTTGCTGGGACTCAAGAGGCGTGAGAAGTGCGAATGTAACTGAATCATTGTGGAGGTAAATTCGGTCTCAACTACATTCCAGTCTGAAGTTGTAGGCTAGTGTCTGTAGCGGCTTAATACAGTTTGGTGCTCAAATCTGGACAAGGTCCCGAGGTTTTTCTGCAATTGCAATTTCCTCGTTAACAAAATTTATGGTGTCTGTGTTATTTCTTTTCCTCATTATATTTTCTATATAATTGAAATATCACAGGTTGTGTGTAGTTCAATCAATTAGATAATCCAACCTTTGGTTGTTGATATAAATTGATTGACACTTGAACATTGGTCTTTGGTACCATTCAAGTTGTTTCACATAATAATCAGGCTCACGGATTTCTATCTGTTTGATTTGCTGATTACATTGTGAAATAGAGATACAACTCTTGGAATGTAGTTGACAAAGGGGGAGATTTTTAGAGCACTGCTCGGTCAAACTCGCAAGCGTTGCTATCTCAAGCTTGTTTGTCAATGTTAGTGATCAAAACTATAAGTCTTGATTTCTAGTCTTCTTATAGTGATGTCTCAGACTAGGATAGATTGTGTAGTTGAGCATTAGACTTCACGGAGTTCATCAATTGAAGACGGAGAACTACTAAGGAGAGCTTGTGGAACTTCATCAACAAAAGGTATGTGGATACTAAAACTCATTTATCACTTGGAAAGTCTATTTTTACTCTATCTCCTATATTGAGACAAAATTCGTATTACTATATAGTATTCGATTATACACATTTGAGATTTTGAGTTGACTTTAACTCGCTTACATATTTCACGAAATATGTGTTGGTAATCTTTCTCTTCAACCAAGTTCATCTTATATTCTTGACGAAAGTCAAAAGATGATCATGTGAAAATCGTCGAGTAACATCTTACATGGTTTGTGTGATATAATCATTTGGTGTAGACTTGGAATGTTTCATAATGATTATTTCAATAACTTGAAAATTGTTTTGATGCTAATAGTTCGTGAAAACAGCTATTGTCATCCTCTAAGAATGTTTCAATGATTGAAATAGAGTTTATAACACTTAACCATCATTGGATTATAAACATAGTATGTGTTCCAGCATATATGTGATCCATGACCGGAACTATATTATGCATACCCGTATACGTACCTGTTAGTTGTGAAATTTCATGTACCTAAGTACACATACCAGTACGCGTACTGACGAAGGGTTTGGGTCCGGGAATTTATGCTATGTTCGGAAGTATGCGTACCCGTTTGCATACTGGCGAACCCAAACTCAGTCCGGCTACTTTAAGTATGCATACCCGTTTGCATACTTGAGTGGTTAAAGTTCTAGAATCAGTTTGTTCATGAACTAATACATTTATATAATAAGGAATGCATTCTTTGAAAACCGTGGCTATAATGTTCATGAATTGATTTGAGTGAATTAAACCGATTTTGCTTCAATTGTGTTCTTGTATATTTCTATGAGAATATAACAATTATACAACTCTATAACTAGTTTCATTTGAGTCATTTGAACTAGTTGTGGTTAAGATGAATAAGGTTGATATGAGAGTGTTCATATAGCTAACCTTGGTTAACTAATGTTGAGCCAACCTAGTGTACACGTTTAGGTACGGTTACTCAAACCTAAATGAAGGTACATTTCATTTGTGTATAACAAGCTAAGTTCGATCTAACGGTTGAAAGATATTAGCTTGAGTCTAATCATGTTTTCATCTAACGGTGAATATTGAATGCTTTGTTACCAAGGTAACTTAGATTGCAAACCCTGATTTGAAAACTATATAAAGGAGAACTCTAGCAACTGGGAAACCTAATCCATATACCTCCTATGTGATACTAGTTGCGACTAGAGTCGATTCTCCTTTAACCTTAGGTTTTTCACGAAACCCTATA
Source organism: Papaver atlanticum (assembly GCA_023531105.1). NCBI lineage: Eukaryota > Viridiplantae > Streptophyta > Magnoliopsida > Ranunculales > Papaveraceae > Papaver > Papaver atlanticum. Next base: position 45,858 of record JAJJMB010014886.1, read on the forward strand.
GGTTAACGACTTAAAGACTTCATTGGGATTGTGAAGCCAGACCCAACTATTTTATCTATAGTTACGTGTTCTGATCTTACTTATACTATCGTGATTGAGTATTATGTTTGCTAAGATTTGCTTGAGATTTATCTCCGATAGGTAAGATTAAAAGTAGTCACAAACTTCTTCGTCTCATCGTTTGTGATTCCACAATATCTTGTTTCGCTTCCATACGATTAACAATTGTTGTGAGGTGATTGATAATACTAGGCTATTTTTCGGGAATATAAGTCTGGTTTATCAATTGGTTCCTGTGTACCTTGATTTATCAAAAGACGGAACAAAACTTGTAGGTATTTCTATGGGAGATAGATTTATCTATTCCAATAGACTTTTCTCTGTGAGAAGAATTTGTTTGTCAAGTCTTCGACTTTGGGTCGTAAAACCTCTTGGTTGTGGGTGAGATCAGCTAAGGGAATCAAGTGCGTAGAATCCTGCTGGGGTTCAGAGACGTAAGGAGCGCAACTATACCTTGATCAGTGTGAGATTGATTAGGGATCAACTACATTCCATTCCGAAGTTCATTGGTAGTAGGATAGTGTCTGTAGCGGCTTAATACAGTATGGTGTCCAAAGATGGACTAGGTCTCGGGGGTTTTCTGCATTTGCGGTTTCCTCGTTAACAAAATTTATGGTGTCTGTGTTATTTCTTTTCCGTATTATATTTTTTTATATAATAGAAATATCACAGGTTGTGCGTTGAATCGATCAAGTGGTAAATCCAACCTTTGGTTGTTGATTGAAATTGATTGATTCTTGAACATTGGTCTTTGGTACCGTTCAAGTTATTTCTCTTGTATTCAATCGGGCTCGCAAATTCCTATTTGTTTGATTGCAGATTGAATTGAGAAATTGATATACAACTCTTGGATATACTTTTCTTGAGATTGAGTCTGAATGTCTAGTTGATTCTCTCGAAAGTATATTGGAGTTTGTCCATACATATTGTTAAGCGAAAATATTGGGTGTGTTTGTTAGACCCCCGCTTTTTCAATTGGTATCAGAGCAGGCAAACGCGTTTAAGACCTCATAAGTTTGTGTTTGTAGCGATCTGACTCTATGGACAATAGTGTTATCTCTGATAAACACATCACCAGAAACAAAAGCTCTGTTTCCATGAAATCTATTAATAAGAAAGATTTGTCAATCTGAAAAATAGATGAACCTAGTGTTCCGACGAAACAGACTTGCATTGACAAGGGTTACCCCGATTACCTTTCGAACGAGTATGACTCTATTGAAGAAAGGGAAGCAGCCAAAGAGAGAGAACTGATTCTAAATCTTGTTAGAATCCAGGCTGATAGAATCAATCGGTTGAAAAACAACGTCAATGCTCTTATCAGTATAGTAAAAGATCATGACTCTAAATTTAAGGCTCTTAGCGAGGAAAACACTGAAGTTTGCTCTTCACGAACCTTACTCGAGGTGAAACTCAAAAAGGATGCCTTGGAAATTGAACATCTTTTGAGTAAACTCTCTATTCAAGGATGTTCTAAAGAGTCCACTATACCAACTGCTTCTGACACAACTATAAGAAATTTAGTTCCGGAAGCAAAATCGAAACCCCTTCCTATTAGAAAAGATGTGCGTGTATCTTCCTCTAATCAAGGAATCTCCACATCACATGGAAGGAAGAAATCTCCCAACGATGTTGTTAAATCTATTTTCTCTAATCATTCATGTGATCAGAAATTGTGTCTCTTTTGTAGTTCAAAAGGACATGTTGAACAAAAGAGGAATTCTAGGTTGAAGGACAATTCTATTGTTCGACTTCAACACACCTTAAATTTAATTTTCAAAGGTGTAACTGACATTCGTATGTCTAAACCAATTGGCTTTAGTACTTTCCTTGTGAAACCTACCAGGAAAGTCAGTTCGAATTGTTCCTCGAATGTTCAAGCTTGTAATAACAATCTTAACACAAATCGACCAAGAAGAGTTCAAGGATCTTCTCCGATTAAAAAGGGAGATGTTGTTGTTCTTGAGGTGAATAAGGTACCCGAAGAAGGAAGCAAAAATGGAGATGTGAAAGACAACCTAAATTTGATAATTGAAGGATACAAGGAACTCATCAACAGGCTGTCAAATTCCTCTGGTTAAAATCCTTCAGGTAAAATTCCATACTATGCGTTGTATTTTGATGATAGTAAGTTTTATGATAACTTTTCGCATCACAAAGGTTTTCCTCCAAAGATTAGGAAAAAGAGGTTTAACCAAGAACAACATTCATTTGATGAGCTTAAAGCTCATACTTGTGCTAATTAATCACAGGGTTGAATTCTCACTCACAAAAATCCTGGTTGAGTGAGATATGATCAGGTATATTTATGGAAAAATGTTTTCTGATTGTTTAGCTATTTTCTTATCGTTCTGAGCTGAATCATCATTCACAGACATTTTTGCACAAGTATTTGCATTTGATTCTATCATTATTTTTCTTCTTGAAGTTTTAATGTGACACAAATGCTACACTCATTCTCTAGATTTTTCTCTTGTGAGAATATGAAATTTTTTAGCTGAGTTTTGTGAAAATATTCACTTAGCAAAATATTGCTTTCCAAATAGTTTTTCTTGGTTTGCATTTTTTTTCCTGTTATTTTCCTCCTGTGGGTCAACTTGTGTTCGTACGGGTACCCGTGTTACATATCACGAATCAACTTAGGTAACCCTAAAAGTTTTCCCGAAATCGTTTATATGTCCTTTCTTTTGAGTTGAGTTATCTCACTCTAGTTTTTCTATTATCAAGAATGTCTTTGCCACCTTGTTATTGGGATTTGCCAGAAGACTTTGTTGATAATGCCATATATTTCGATTTCGATGTAAAGAAGAAAAGAACCCTTGTAGAAATTGAGGACTCCTCTTCTCAATCTCCTGATAATTTTTCAGATATTGAGGACGATGAAGAGATTTCTGCTGAAGTGGTTCATGATTTTATTAAATACTTTGAGGAAGCAAAACTGCAACTCGTTGATACTATGAAGAGTCTTGATGTGTTAAGAACTGAGTTGAAAAAGGTTAATTATGACCTTGTTCTCATGAAGACACATGTTAAGGATCTTCTCAATGAGGATATCTTCTCTGAAGAAGCAGTGGATGCTGTCAATCACAAGCTCAAAGGTCTCAAGGCTCGTGAGGATTACGGAAAAGCTAATTGATTTCAGTTCATGTTCGGATTAGACGGTTTAGGAATCTTTCTTTGTTTCTTAGCTTGTCGATTTCTTTTTTTCTAGAAAACTTCTTATGGGAATTTATTCTTGTGTTTAAAGGAGGATAACTAGGGTTTGGAATAACCATTATTGTGAGTACACATAGCTATTTCCAACAATTTTCATTTTGCAATGTTTTTAGATTTATTTATTTAAATTCTAAATTTTATTTGGAAGATGATTTTGTAGTATTAATCTTTATGGTTTCATATATTGCAACTTGTTATGGGATATGTGTGTTTGCGTCCGTGAACTATGATTGTCACATATGTGGACAAAAGTTAAGCCTATTATGTAATTATGCAAATATTGATGGAAGATAGGATAAACTTTTGTTTACAAAGATTAAGTCTATTATATGTCTTTATGCAAATAGTGATGAAAAATAGAATGAATCTTTGAATATTCCGCAGTATTGGTTTTCATGATCCACATCCTTGTGTAAATACTGTGTGGATCCGTAAGTTTTCTTATGTTGAGCATTTCCGATTAAATTAATCGTAGGTTTTCTTGTGCGTAATTTAATTGAGTATTTTGGATACATATTCATGTTTCATGTGATTTGTTAATGTCGAAAGAAATACTTCTTTTCTTGTGAAAGTAAGGTCTCTCTTGTTGTTCTTTCGGGAATGACATTTTATGAGGAAGAGTTCTTATTTGAACTTGTGCTTAATTGCTATATCTTTGTGGGGAGTCGGCTGTGGAATATTATAGGGGTTATCTTGTATCTTTATAAACTCCTTGATGAATGCATTTAGCTTCGGCTATATGATTGCATCTAAACAAAGTTGATATGTGGTTCCCTTTTGGTCATGAAGTATCTCTATGGAAATTTTATTAGGATCCCACTAGTTTTCGTACCTTTGCCAATTTATATTGACAAAAAGGGGGAGAATTAATGTGTAGTTCACACTACAAATACATATGGTTTACGGATCATTATATTAGGGGAGTGGTTTTCATGTGAGATGAAGCATTGACTAAGGGGAAGTGATACATATCACCGTAATATTTGTTAGAGCACTGCTCGGTTGAACTCGCAAGCGTTGCTATCTCAAGCTTATTTGTCAAGTTTAGTTGCCAAAACTATAAGTCTTGATTTCTAGTCTACTTATAGCTAAGTCTCGGACTAGGATAGAAAGTGTAGTTGAGCTCTAGACTCCACGGCGTTCATCATACAAAGAAGAAGAACTACTCAAGGAACTGGTGGAACTTCATCGACAAAAATGTATGTGGAGACTTGAACTTATCTATCACTCAAAAGTCTATCTACTCTATCTCCTATCTTGAGACAAAAGTCGTATTGCTATATAGACTTCGATCATACACATTTGCTATTTCAAGCCGAGTTTATCTCGCTTATCTTTTTATCGAAATATGTGTTGGTAAGCTTTCGCTTTGTCCGAGTTCATCTTTACTAGTTACGAAAGTCATGTTATTGTTACAATCTCTTGAAAATCGCTTTGATGAAAAATAGTGTGTCAATAACCGCTATATATAACATCCTCTAAGAATGTTTCAATGATTGAAATGAGAGTTTAAAATATATAACCTTGAATGGATATAAACATTGTATGTGAACTCATACTTGTGTAAGTCAAAAATCTTTGAACCAAAGTATGCGTACTTTGCTGTTTAGAATAACCGGAGCTAAGTCCGCGTACTTGTACGCGTACCGTCGGAAGTTCACATCCCGTGAATTTCTGCTGGAGTTTGTGAACTAAAAACAAGCTCAGTCCGGGTATGTAAGTATGCGTACCCGTATGAGTACTTAAGTGGGTTATTTTCTAAAAACGGTTTATTCGTGAACTAAGACATTTATAAATTAAGGAATGCATATTTGCAAACCGTGGCTATAATGTTCATGAATCGATTCGAGTGAATAAAAATCATTTTTGCTTCGATTGTGTCTTGTATACTTCTATGAGATCTAAGCAATTGGACAACTCTCTAACTAGTTCATTTGAGTCACTTGAACTAGTTATGGTGAAGATGAATAAGGTTGATATGAAAGTGCTCATATGGCTAACCATTAGTTAACTACTGTTGAACCAACTAGGTGTACACGTTTAGGTACGGTTACACGAACCTAAATGAACGTGCATTTCATTTGTGTATGACAAGCTATGTTCGATCTAACGGTTGAAAGATATTAGCTTGAATCTAATCTGGTTTTCATCTAACGGTGAAAACTGAATGCTTTGTTACCAAGGTTACTTAGATTGCAAACCCTGCTTTGGAGACTATATAAAGAAGAACTCTAGCAACTGGGAAACCTAATCACCACACCTCCTGTGTAATACTAGTTGTATAAGATAGAGTCGATTCTCCTTTAACCTTGGGTTTCTATCGAGACCCTGTAGGTTAACGACTTGAAGACTTTATTGGGATTGTGAAGCCAGACCCAACTATTTTCTCTGTAGTTACGTGATCTGATCTTGCTGTTTCTATCGTATTCGAGTATAATCGTAAGATTGGCTTGATATTAATTTCTACGATAGGCAAGATAGAAAATAATTCACAAACATATTCATCTCATCGTTTGTGATTCCGCAATATCTTGTTTCGCTAATCGATTAAGATTATTGTGAGGTGATTGATAATTCTAGGTTGTTCTTCAGGAATATAAGTTCGGGTTATCGATTGGTTCCTGTTCACCTTGATTTATCAAAAGACTGAACAAAACTCGGAGGTATTTCTTTGGGAGACAGATTTATCTATTCATGTATACTTTTATGTGTGATACATATTTTTTTATTAAAGTCTTCGACTTTGGGTCGTAGCAACTCTTAGTTGTGGGTGAGATCAGCTAAGGGAATCAAGTGCGTAGTATCCTGCTGGGATCAGAGACGTAAGGAGCGCAACTGTACCTTGGATCAGTGTGAGATTGATTAGGGTTCAACTACCGTCCAGACCAAAGTTAGTTTTTAGTAGGCTAGTGTCTGTAGCGTCTTAATACAGTGTGTGTTCAATCTGGACTAGGTCCCGAGGGTTTTATGCATTTGCGGTTTCCTCGTTAACAAAACTTATGGTTTCTGTGTTGTATCTTTTCTGCATTATATTTTGTTATATAATTGGAATATCACAGATTGTGCGTTGTATCGATCAATTGGTAAATCCAACTTTTGGTTGTTGATTGAAATTGATTGATCCTTGAACATTGGTCTTTGGTACTGTTCAAGGTATTTCTATTATATTCAATCAGGCTCGCAGATTTCTATTTGTTTGAGTAAGGATTGAATCGAGAAGTTTAGATATAACTCTCTTATATACTTTTTATTAAGACTGAGTCTGACTGTCTAGTTGATTCTCTTAAAAGTATATTGGAGTTAGTCCATACTGATTGTTAAGCGAAATATTGGTGAGGTTTTTAGACCCCCACTTTTTCAATTTGTATCAGAGCAGGAAAACACATTTAAGACCTCATAAGTATGTGTTTGTAGCGATCTGACTTTATGGACGAGTTTATCTCTAATAACGTACCTGTTCAGAAATTACCAGATGATTTTCGAAGCTTGGATTCATCTGAGAGAACTGTCACATCTAGGTCAGTATCTAAACATTCTCTTAATGTAGAACATGTTGAATTCTTGGAAACACGCCTAGAAGAACAGTTGGATGAACTTTCTGATGAAGGTGATTCAGATATTCATTGAGATATTGATGAGGAAGTCTCAGAGTATGTGAAGGTTTTGAATTCGTTGGAAAAGAAGAAGATGACAACTTCTCATGTCACACCTCTTCTGACTCCTCTCTGTCGAGAAAACAAGAAATTGAGAAGATGTTACGCAGGTGTTTATGTTTCGAATCGCTCTAACGAATCGATCATCAAGGATTCTGAGGAAAACCTATGTATGAAGTTAATTGAATGTGATAATATTTATCAAAAATATTTCTTTTTGGAAGAGAAACTTGCAGAACAGCAAGCAAGTTTTGATGACAGAGAAAGCGCTTATCTCGCTCAAGAAAAACGCCTTGAGGCTGATTTAGCTACTGCACTTGATAAATTCAAGATGTTAGAAGATGACTTGAAAAAGTTCAACACTAGTTCAAGCAAATTAACCACTATGCTAAGAGAAAGTAAAAATCATCGTGATACACGAGGATTGGGCTATAAGGGAATAAATGCTCCAAGTAATAGCAAAGAGGTAAAATTTGTCAAGGCTAATGATTCTTCTCAACAAAAGGTTTCCACTGATGGAAAAAGTGAAATACCCTCACCGACAGTTAAGGTTCGAAAGAGCAAAATATATCAACCTCCAAAGTCAGCACACACGGATCGAGGTAAGAACATTCCTTATATTTGCCACTATTACGGAAATAAAGGTCACCTGGAAAGGAGATGTCGTTTCCGTATAAGGAATGAGAAACTTCATGATGTTCTTGTTTGGGCATCACAAGAAGTTGTGAAACCAATATCATATGTTAAGATTAATCCCCTTAACATTACAGGTTGTAAATTTCCGACCTTTAGGCAAAGGAATCATTGTTGTTGATAAACCTAGATTTGCCTATAAACGTCATACAAAGCCTTTTCACAATCGTAATGGTTATCAAAAGGATAACTTCGTAAAGACGAAGAAAAGATCCGATGCTCCCAATTGGAGAAAGAATAACTTGCAAAATAATAGTCAATCCAATTATCTTTCGAGAAATCTTGAAGAGAGTAATGGGAAGAAGGTTCCGGTTGTTTCTAAACGCACTCAGAAGTGGGTACCAAAGAAATCCTATGATACTTTGAGTGTGAAAAGGAATGATCTCCCAGAAAATTCCATGACTATGGAGAAGGCAGTATCCATGATGTTGAAACTTAAAAAGTTCTTTGGAAAGATGGATTTGGATGTGAAAGGTTCTAAAAGCGATCTCTGTCATGATAATCCAAAAAGTCACTTATAGTGAGCAAGATATTGCTAACCTCAACACAACTTGAGTGTGTTGTTAGTGCATCCTCACCAAGGAATGCCCTGCTATGTATACGGTAAGGGAAGCACGAGAATTGGGGCGCACAGATTATGTTTGGTAAGGATGTAGAATTTGATTGGATTCATCTAAAAAGGTATGTCTATAAACTTGAGAAAGATTTGTTCTTTTATTTATTTGCTTAGAGTACTTATAATGATCCACGTACCTTTCTTATCGTTCATTTCTACCTAACTTGATCTGTGTTTAAGGTTCTTAAATGTTTAGGTTTGAAAATAGTAGTTCGGGATGTTTGGACTTCATGGTACACATACCAGGTATGCATACCATCATTTAAAATCAAAATACATGGGTTTTAGTATGCAACCCCGTTTGCATACTGCTCCAGGTCACGAAAATTCGTTTGCAAACCCGTATGCATACTGGCCTATACACGTCGATATTCGGTAAACTCGTTTTGGCCGCAACTTCTTCGTCCGAACTCGGAATGACCTTATTATTTTTGCATTATCTTCCTCTTTGATTTCTCTTCAAAATGGTATTGAGAATTATTGGATTTGGATGAGTTAAGAATGGTATTTGTCATGACTCTTGTTTTTGAGTGTTTTGCTCCGTTTAGTCGCTCTTGTTCCACTTCTCTTGGACTTGGACACTTGGATTCTTGGAGTAATTCTCTTCTAAGCTCATTTGTAGCTTTTACAAGAATGTTGTTGGTGAATCACAAAGAAGGAAGTTCAAGAATGGGCAGTAGTTCGAATTTGCTATGGGATTCTTGAATGTTCACAATCATCTTTTGTGAACTATGGTGCATGGTCGATAATGACTTTGTATGTTCTTCTTTGTTAAGAAAATCTTTTTATACGCCCTTGGTAGCTATTCTTGGTGTAAATCCGTACGAAAAAGATTGATTCTACCTTCAAAGGGCAAATGATTTTGCAGTATTAATCTTTATGGTTTTATATATTGCAATTTGTTATGGGATGTGTGTTTGCTTCCATGAACTATGATTGTCCCATATGTGGTCAAAAGTTAAGTCCTTCATATGTCGATATGCAAGAATTGATAAAAGATTGAATGAACTTTTGACAAACAAAAGATAAGCCTATTATGTCATTATTCAAATATTGATGGAAGATAGGATGAGCTTTTGTTTACAAAGATTAAGTCTATTATATGCCATTGTGAAAATGGTGATAAAGAATAGAATGAATCTTTGTTTATTCCGAAGTATCTTCCCTGATCCATATTCTTATGTTAAATACTGTGTGTCTCCGTAAGTTCCCTTATGTGAGCATTTCCGATTAAATTAGTCATGGGTTTTCTTGTGATTAATTTAATTGAGTTTTTTGGATACAAATTCATATTCTTATGTAATTTGTTAATGTCCAAAGAAATCCTTCTTTTCTTGTGAAAGTAAGGTCGCTCTTGTTATTCTTTCAGGAATGACATTTTATGGGGGAGAGTTCTTAATTGAACTTGTGCTTAATTGCCAAATCTTTGTGGGGAGCGCGTTATCTTGTATCTTTACAAACTCCTTGATGAATGCATTTAGTTTCGGCTATATGATTGCATCTAAAAAGTTGGTATGTACTTTCTTTTGGTCATGAAATGTCTCTATGGAAATTTCATTTGGATCCCACTAGTTTTCGTACCTTTGCCAATTTTATTGACAAAAAGGGGGAGAATTAATGTGTTGTTCACACTACAAATACATAAGGTTTTCGGATCATTATGTAAGGGGGGGTGGTTTCCATGTGAGATGGAGTATTGACTAAGGGGGAGTGATACATATCACCAAGTATTATTGTCGAAGTTGTGATACAATTGAACTTTGATGCTGTGTAATAATACTATGACACTGTGTAACAATGATTGCGAGCTTTTGTTTTCTCATTGTTATGGCTACGGATCTTCAACAACGGTGATGCTGCATTGAATATCTTTGGAATCATTGGAGTACTTGGAAGTGACGAAGATTTAGAGTAATGTTGAAGAACCAAGGAGATCATGCATGTGGATGAGAAGCTGTAAAGTTTATTTATTTTGTATTCCATATGTATTGATAATTTTGTCACTAAAATTGACAAAGGGGGAGATTGTTAGAGTACTGCTCGGTCGAACTCGCAAGCGTTGCTATCTCAAGCTTATTTGTCAAGTTTAGTTGCCAAAACTATAAGTCTTGATTTCTAGTCTACTTATAGCTAAGTCTCGGACTAGGATAGAAAGTGTAGTTGAGCTCTAGACTCCACGGCGTTCATCATACAAAGACGAAGAACTACTCAAGGAACTGGTGGAACTTCATCGACAAAAATGTATGTGGAGACTTGAACTTATCTATCACTCAAAAGTCTATCTACTCTATCTCCTATCTTGAGACAAAAGTCGTATTGCTATATAGACTTCGATCATACACATTTGCTATTTCGAGCCGAGTTTATCTCGCTTATCTTTTTCTCGAAATATGTGTTGGTCAGCAATCGCTTTGTCCGAGTTCATCTTTACTCGTGACGAAAGTCATGTTATTGTTACAATCTCTTGAAAAACGCTTTGATGAAAAATAGTGTGTGAATAACCGCTATATATAACATCCTCTAAGAATGTTTCAATGATTGAAATGAGAGTTTAAAATATATAACCTTGAATGGATATAAACATTGTATGTGAACTCATACTTATGTAAGTCCAAAATCCTTGAACCAAAGTATGCGTACTTTGCTGTTTAGGATAACCGGAGCTAAGTCCACGTACCTGTACGCGTACCATCGGAAGTTCACATCCTGTGAATTTCTACTAGAGTTTGTGAACTGAAAACAAGCTCAGTCTAGGTACTTAAGTGGGTTATTTTCTAAAAACGGTTTATTCGTGAACGAAGACATTTATAAATTAAGGAATGTATATTTGAAAACTGTGGCTATAATGTTCATGAATCGATTCGAGTGAATCAAAATCGTTTTTGCTTCGATTGTGTCTTGTATACTTCTATGAGATCTAAGCAATTGGACAACTTTCTAACTAGTTCATTTGAGTCACTTGAACTAGTTATGGTGAAGATGAATAAGGTTGATATGAAAGTGCTCATATGGCTAACCATTAGTTAACTACTGTTGAACCAACTAGGTGTACACGTTTAGGTACGGTTACACAAACCTAAATGAACGTGCATTTCATTTTTGTATGACAAGATAAGTTCGATCTAATGGTTGAAAGATATTAGCTTGAATCTAATCAGGTTTTCATCTAACGGTGAATATTGAATGCTTAGTTACCAAGGTAACTTAGATTGTAAACCCTGATTTGGAGACTATATAAAGGAGAACTCTAGCAACTGGGAAACCTAATCCCCACACCTCCTGTGTGATACTAGTTGTATAAGATAGAGTCGATTCTCCTTTAACCTTTGGTTTCTATCGAGACCCCGTAGGTTAACGACTTGAAGACTTCATTAGGATTGTGAAGCCAGACCCAACTATTTTCTCTGTTGTTGCGTGATCTGATCTTGTTGTTTCTATCGTATTTGAGTACTTTCATAAGATTGGCTTGAGATTAATTTCTCCGATAGGAAAGATAGAAAAGAAGTCACAAACATCTTCGTCTCATCGTTTGTGATTCCGCAATATCTTTTTTCACTAGTCGATTAAGATTATTGTGAGGTGATTGATAATTCTAGGCCGTTCTTTGGGAATATAAGTCCGGGTTATCGATTAGTTCCTGTTCACCTTGATTTATCAAAAGACGGAACAAAACTCGTAGGTATTTCTGTGGGAGACAGATTTATCTATTCATGTAGACTTTTCTGTGTGATACATATTTGCTTATTAAAGTCTTCGACTTTGGGTCGTAGCAACTCTTAGTTGTGGGTGAGATCAGCTAAGGGAATCAAGTGCGTAGTATCCTATTGGGATCAGAGACATAAGGAGCACAACTGTACCTTAGATCAGTGTGAGATTGATTGGGGTTCAACTACAGTCCAGACCGAAGTTAGTTTGTAATATGCTAGTGGCTGTAGCGGCTTAATACAGTGTGTGTTCAATCTGGACTAGGTCCCTGGGTTTTTCTGCATTTGCGGTTTCCTCGTTAACAAAACTTATGGTGTTTTTGTTATTTCTTTTCCGCATTATATTTTGTTATATAATTGAAATATCACAGGTTGTACGTTGTATCGATCAATTGGTAAATCCAACCTTTGGTTGTTGATTGAAATTGATTGATCCTTGAACATTGGTCTTTGGTACCGTTCAAGGTATTTCTCTTGTATTCAATCAGGCTCGCAGATTTCTATTTGTTTGAGTAAGGATTGAATCGAGAAGTTGAGATATAACTCTTTGATATACTTTTTATTAAGATTGAGTCTAACTATCTAGTTGATTCTCTTAAAAGTATATTGGAGTTAGTTCATACAGATTGCTAAGAAAAATATTGGGTGAGGTTGTTAGACCCCCACTTTTTCAGTATTGTTGTCAAAGTTGTGATACAATTGAACTTTGATGCTGTGTAATGATACTATGACACTGTATACAATGATTGAGAGCTATTGTTTTCTCATTGTTATAGCTATGATGCTGAGTTGAACACATTTAGAATCATTAGAGTACTTGGAAGTGACGAAGATTTCGAGTAATGTTGAAGAACCAAGGAGATCAAGTATTTGGATGAGAAGCTACAAAGTTTATTTATTTTGTAATACATATGTATTGATAGTTTTGTCACTAAAATTGACAAAGGGGGAGATTGTTAGAGCACTGCTCGGTCGAAATCGCAAGCGTTGCAATCTCAAGCTTGTTTGTTAAGTTTAGTTTCCAAAACTATAAGTCTTGATTTCTAGTCTACTTATAGCTAAGTCTCGGATTAGGATAGTAAGTGTAGTTGAGCTTTAGACTTTACGACGTTCATCGAATGAAGACGAAAAACTACTTAAGGGAACTTGTTGAACTTCATCAACAAATGGAGACCTTAACTCATCTATCACTCAAAAGTCTATCTACCCTATCTCCTATTTGAGACAAAAAGTCGTATTGCTATATAGACTTCAATTATACACATTTGGTATTTCGAGCCGAGTTTATCTCGCTTATCTATTTCTCGAAATATGTGTTGGTAAGCTTTCGCTTTAACCAAGTTCATCTTTTATTCTTGACGAAAGTCAAAAGATGATCATGTGAAAATCTCCTTGTAACATATTACATGATTTGTGTGAGACAGTCATTTGATTTAGACTCGGAATATTTCGTATTATCATTCGATCACTTGAAAATTGCTTTGAAGCTAATTGTTTGTGTAAGACAGCTATTGTTGTCTTCCAAGAATGTTTCAATGATTGAAATGAGGGTTTAGAACATGTAACCATGATTGGATATAAACATAGTGTGTATTCACATTTGTGTAAAGTCCAAAACCGGGAACCATGGTATGCGTACCCGTATGCGTACTGGTTGGTTGTTGGAAGTCCAGAAACTAAGTATGTGTACCCGTACGCGTACTGGCGCAAGTTCAAGTTCCGTGAATTTCTTCTGGAGTTCGGAAGTGTAAAATGGTATGCGTACCTGTACACGTACTGGCGTAACCAAACTCAGTCCGGCTACTTAGGTATGCGTACCCTTTTGCATACTTAAGTAGGTTATGTTCAAAAATCGGTTTGTTCATGAGCTAATACATTTATATAATAAGGAATGCAATCTTTTGCAAACCGTGGCTATAATGTTCATGAAATGATTCGAGTGAATCAAAGTCGATTTTGCTTCAATTGTGTCTTGTATACTTCTATGAGAATATAAACAATTGAACAACTTTCTAACTAGTTTCATTTGAGTTATTTGAACTAATTATGATAAAGATGAATAAGGTTGATATGAAAGTGCTCATATGGCTAACCATTGGTTAACTATTGTTGAACCAACTAAGTGTACACGTTTAGGCATGGTTACCTTTATCTAAATGTTGGTACATTTCATTTGTGTATAACAAGCTAAGTTCGATCTAACAGTTGAAAGATATTAGCTTGAATCTAATCAGGTTTTCATATAACGGTGAATATTGAATGCTTTGTAACCAAGGTAACATTGATTGCAAACCCTGATTTGAAGACTATATAAAGGAGAACTCTAGCAACTGGGAAACCAAATCCCTACACCTCCTGTGTGATACTAGTTGCGACAAGAGTCGATTCTCCTTTAACCTTAGGTTTTCACGAAACCCCGTAGGTTAACGCCTTAAATACTTAATTGGGATTGTGAAGCCAAACCCAACTATTTTCTCTGTAGTTGCGTGTTCTGATCTCGCTGTTTTCTATCGTATTGAGTACTATCTTTTTTAAGATTTGCTCGAGATTTATTCTCCGATAGACAAAATTGAAAAGTAGTCACAAACATCTTCGTCTCATCGTTTGTGATTCCACAATATCTTATTTCGTTAATCGATTAAGATTATTGTGAGGTGATTGATAATACTAGGTTATTCTTCGGGAATATAAATCTGGTTTATAATTTGGTTCCTGTTCACCTTTATTTATCAAAAGACGGAACAAAACTCATAGGTATATCTGTGGGAGACAGATTTATATATACAATATACTTTTCATTGTGAGACAGATTTGTTTATCAAGTCTTTGACTTTGGGTCGTAGAAACTCTTAGTTGTAGGTGAGATCAGCTAAGGGAATCAAGTGCGCAGAATCCGGCGTGGTTCAAGAGGTGTAAGGAACGCAATTGTACCTTGATCAGTGTGAGATTGATTAGGGCACAACTATATTCTAGTCCGAAGTTAGCTTGGTAGTAGGCTAGTGTCTGTAGCGGCTTAATACAGTGTGGTTTTCACATCTGGACTAGGTCCCGGGGTTTTTATGCATTTGCAGTTTCCTCGTTAACAAAATTTCTGGTGTATGTGTTATTTCTTTTCCGCATTATATTTTATTATATAATTGAAATATCACAGGTTGTGCGTTGAATCGATCAATTGGTAAATCCAACCTTTGGTTGTTGATTGAAATTGATTGATCCTTTAATATTGGTCTTTGGTACCGTTCAAGTTATTTCTCTTGTATGCAATCGAGCTCGCAAATTCCTATTATTTTTATTGCAGATTGAATTGAGAAAATTAGATACAACTCTTGGATATACTTTTCTTGAGATTGAGTTTGACTGTCTAGTTGATTCTCTCGAAAATATATTTGAGTTTTTCCATACAGATTGCTAAGCGAAATGTTGGGTGTGTTTGTTAGACCCCCGCTTTTTCAGTTGTGTATTATGATCTTGCTGTTTTCTATCGTGATTGAGTACTATCTTCTCTAAGATTTGCTCGAGATTTAATCTTCTATAGACAAGATAAAAAGTAGTCACAAACATTTTCATCTCATCGTTTGTGATTCCACAATATCTTGTTTCACTACCATACGATTAAGATTATTGTGAGGTGATTGATAATACTAGGTTGTTCTTCGGGCATATAAATCCGGTTTATCAATTGGTTCCTGTTCACCTTTATTTATCAAAAGACGGAACAAAACTCATAGGTATATCTATGGGAGACAGATTTATCTATACAATAGACTTTTCTGTGTGAGACAGATTTGTTTATCAAGTCTTCGACTTTTGGTCGTAGCAACTCTTAGTTGTGGGTGAGATCAGCTAAGGGAATAAAGTGCGCAGAATCCGGCGTGGTTCAAGAGGTGTAAGGAACGCAATTGTACCTTGATCAGTGTGAGATTGATTAGGGCTCAACTACATTCAAGTCCGAAGTTAGCTTGGTAGTAGGCTAGTGTATTTAGCGGCTTAATACAGTGTGGTTTTCAATTCTGGACTAGGTCCCGTGGTTTTTCTGCATTTGCGGTTTCCTCGTTAACAAAATTTCTGGTGTCTGTGTTATTTCTTTTCCGCATTATATTTTGTTATATAATTGAAATATCACAGGTTGTGCATTGAATCGATCAATTGGTAAATCCAATCTTTGGTTGTTTATTGAAAATTATTGATCCTTAAACATTAGTTTTTGGTACCGTTCAAGTTATTTCTCTTATATTCAATCGAACTCCCAAATTCCTATTTATTTGATTGCAGATTGAATTGAGAAATTGAGATATAACTCTTGGATATACTTTTCTTTAGATTGATTTTGACCGTCTAGTTGATTCTCTCGAAAGTATATTGGAGTTTGTCCATACAGATTGCTAAGCGAAATGTTGGGTGTGTTTTTTAGACCCCCGCTTTTTCAGTTGTATATTATGATCTTGCTGTTTTCTATCGTGATTGAGTACTATCTTCTCTAATATTTGATAGAGATTTAATCTTCTATAGACAAGATAAAAAGTAGTCACAAACATTTTCATCTCATCGTTTGTGATTCCACAATATCTTGTTTCACTACCATACGATTAAGATTATTGTGAGGTGATTGATAATACTAGGTTGTTCTTCGGGAATATAAATCCGGTTTATCAATTGGTTCCTGTTCACCTTGATTTATCAAAAGACGGAACAAAACTCATAGGTATATCTTTGGGAGACAGATTCATCTATACAATATACTTTTCATTGTGAGACAAATTTGTTTATCAAGTCTTTGACTTTGGGTCGTAGAAACTTTTAGTTGTGGGTGAGATCAGCTAAGGGAATAAAGTGCGCAGAATCTGGCGTGGTTAAAGAGGTGTAAGGAACGCAATTGTACCTTGATCAGTGTGAGATTGATTAGGGCTCAACTACATTCCAGTCCGAAGTTAGCTTTGTAGTAGGCTAGTGTCTGTAGCGGCTTAATACAGTGTCGTTTTCAAATATGGACTAGGTCCCGGGGTTTTTTTGCATTTGCGGTTTCCTCGTTAACAAAATTTCTGGTGTATGTGTTATTTCTTTTCTGCATTATATTTTGTTATATAATTGATATATCACAGGTTGTGCGTTGAATCGATCAATTGGTAAATCCAACCTTTGGTTGTTGATTGAAATTTATTGATCCTTTATTATTGGTTTTCGGTACCGTTCAAGTTATTTCTCTTGTATTCAATCGAGCTCGCAAATTCCTATTTGTTTTATTGCAGATTGAATTGAGAAATATAGATACAACTCTTGGATATACTTTTCTTGAGATTGAGTTTGACTGTCTAGTTGATTCTCTCGAAAGTATGTTGGAGTTTGTCCATACAGATTTCTAATTGAAATGTTGGGTGTTTTTGTTAGACCCCCGCTTTTTCAGTTGTGTATTATGATCTTGTTGTTTTCTATCGTGATTGAGTACTATCTTCTCTAAGATTTGCTCGATATTTAATCTTCTATAGACAAGATAAAAAGTAGTCACAAACATTTTCATCTCATCGTTTGTGATTCCACAATATCTTGTTTCACTACCATACGATTAAGATTATTATGAGGTGATTGATAATACTAGGTTATTCTTCGGGCATATAAATCCGGTTTATCAATTGGTTCCTGTTCAACTTGATTTATCAAAAGACGGAACAAAACTCATAGGTATATCTGTGGGAGACAGATTCATCTATACAATATACTTTTCATTGTGAGACAAATTTATTTATCAAGTCTTTGACTTTGGGTCGTAGAAACTCTTAGTTGTGGGTGAGATCAGCTAAGGGAATCAAGTGCGCAGAATCCGGCGTGGTTAAAGAGGTGTAAGAAACGCAATTGTTCCTTGATCAGTGTGATATTGATTAGGGCTCAACTACATTCCAGTCCGAAGTTAGCTTGTTAGTAGGCTATTGTCTGTAGCGGCTTAATACAGTGTCGTTTTCAAATCTGGACTAGGTCCCAGGGTTTTTCTGCATTTGCGGTTTCCTCGTTAACAAAATTTCTGGTGTATGTGTTATTTCTTTTCCGTATTATATTTTGTTATATAATTTATATATCACAGGTTGTGCGTTGAATCGATCAATTGGTAAATCCAACCTTTGGTTGTTGATTGAAATTTATTGATCCTTTAACATTGGTCTTCGGTACCGTTCAAGTTATTTCTCTTGTATTCAATCGAGCTCGCAAATTCCTATTTGTTTTATTGCAGATTGAATTGAGAAATATAGATACAACTATGGGATATACTTTTCTTGAGATTGAGTTTGACTGTCTAGTTGATTCTCTCGAAAGTATGTTGGAGTTTGTCCATACAAATTGCTAAGCGAAATGTTGGGTGTGTTTGTTAGACCCCCGCTTTTTCAGTTGTGTATTATGATCTTGCTGTTTTCTATCGTGATTGAGTACTATCTTCTCTAAGATTTGCTCGAGATTTAATCTTCTATAGACAAGATAAAAAGTAGTCACAAATATTTTCATCTCATCGTTTGTGATTCCACAATATCTTGTTCCACTACCATACGATTAAGATTATTATGAGGTGATTGATAATACTAGGTTGTTCTTCGGGCATATAAATCCGGTTTATCAATTGGTTCCTGTTCACCTTGATTTATCAAAAGACGGAACAAAACTCATAGGTATATCTATGGGAGACAAATTTATCTATACAATAGACTTTTCTGTGTGAGACAGATTTGTTTATCAAGTCTTCGACTCTGGGTCGTAGCAACTCTTAGTTGTGGGTGAGATCATCTAAGGGAATCAAGTGCGCAGAATCCGGCGTGGTTCAAGAGGTGTAAGGAACGCAATTGTACCTTGATCAGTGTGAGATTGATTAGGGCACAACTATATTCTAGTCCGAAGTTAGCTTGGTAGTAGGCTAGTGTCTGTAGCGGCTTAATACAGTGTGGTTTTCACATCTGGACTACGTCCCGGGGTTTTTCTGCATTTGCGGTTTCCTCGTTAACAAAATTTCTGGTGTCTGTGTTATTTCTTTTCCGCATTATATTTTATTATATAATTTAAATATCACAGGTTGTGCGTTGAATCGATCAATTGGTAAATCCAACCTTTGGTTGTTGATTGAAATTGATTGATCCTTTAACATTGGTCTTTGGTACCGTTCAAGTTATTTCTCTTGTATTCAATCGAGCTCACAAATTCCTATTTGAATTGAGAAATTGAGATACAACTCTTGGATATACTTTTCTTGAGATTGAGTTTGACTGTCTAGTTGATTCTCTCGAAAGTATATTGGAGTTTGTCCATACAGATTGCTATGCGAAATGTTGGGTGTGTTTGTTAGACCCCCGCTTTTTCAGTTGTGTATTATGATCTTTCTGTTTTCTATCGTGATTGAGTACTATCTTCTCTAAGATTTGCTCGAGATTTAATCTTCTATAGACAAGATAAAAAGTATTCACAAACATTTTCATCTCATCGTTTGTGATTCCACAATATCTTGTTTCACTACCATACGATTAAGATTATTGTGAGGTGAATTATAATACTAAGGATGCCTTGAGGGCCAAGGGTTTAATCTCTCCCGTGAAAGTTGAATTCTGTTTATAGGGTTGAAATAACACTTTTTCCCTTTATCCTATTTCACCATTTACATTAATTCCCCTACTTAGAGTAGAACCTTGATTGTTCTATGATGAGTATATTGATGGTAACAAATCATTCGTATGCAATTACAATTCGTTCGTCCTTTTAGACTTGCAGAATCCCCGAATTGATGTTTAGCCTTCGATTGTTATGACTCTGATCTTGGAATCGATTCTGGACCTTGGAATTTCCTGGGACTTTGTGTTGGATGTTAATGACATGATAATGAAGTCTTGATGAGACAAAATTTTCTTCGAATGGAATTTGTTAATTAGGGTTTACTTGGCCAAAACCCTAATTTTCTCTCTTTGTGCATCCTTGAGCTTCTGAGTTTGTATAGGCGAGTATGTGGGGAAGAGAGAAATTTTGAATGGTCTCCTGGATGGCCTTGATGTTGGTGAAGGGCCGTGAGAAAAGATAGGTACTTACTTTTGAAGTTACGGAGTCCATATCCCATGTAAATTCTGAATTCAGGATTGTACTGTACCTAAACCCTAATTTCTCTTTTCTCCGCATCTAACTCCTTCAGACACTCCAGAGAGACTTGACGAGGCTTGGAAGGTGTGCATCTATCTGGTGGGGTCGGGACCTTGTGTGATGAGAGCTTTTTTAATTCCTTGTACCAATCAGGCTCATTTTTATTAGAGAAAATACATACTTTTGAAACTAAGAGTATTTTCGTGAAAAACCATCGTGAGCTTGATTTTTATTTAGCATGAAAGAGGCATGGAACTTCCTTAGGCATAGTCACGTATTGAAAGAGATATTGGCGCTTCTGTTTCTTCTTTTGGAAATCATGAACCCGAATTCCCTGTTTTGAGCTAGATTCCCTTTATTTTCCCTGAAATTCTGCTTCTATGGATTCCGTTTCAATCCTGTTCTTCTTGGAACACTTAGAGAACTCAATATTCACGTGTATGAGGCCTTTGGAATGAGTATATGAGAGCTTGATCGGTCCCTAGCTGTATTAAGGATTTCTTCTTTGAAAATACTCTATATCGCAATATAAGCGTATTTTGGTCAAAATCCCTTATGAGCTCGTTTTTGTTGAAGAGTAATGAGATAAAAGGGATTGATAGAGGCTTAAAGAACCTTCCAATAGAGTGGGAGAGGTTCGATCCCCTCTCTTTTAGAATAAATCCTTTTTTCATTAAATTCTTGAAATTAGGGCTATTTTTGTCAAAACCTTAATTCTCTTCGACTTTGATCCCTCTGCGAAAATTCTGAGAGAATAAATCACGTCCCACTGTCCTAGGAGAGCATCCTCATGCATGAATAGGGGTTGTCCACGATTTGGGGAAATTTTAGAAGAAGAAAAGACCTTGGTTTCCTTATTTAAGCCAAATTAGGGCTATTTTCCTCAAAACCCTAATTCTCTTCGACTTTGATCCCTCTGAAAAAATTCTGAGAGAATAAGTGACGTATCATTGTCCTAGAAAACTATTCTCACGCATAGGAAGGATTTGGACACGTCTTGGATGAATTTTGGAAGGAGAAAAGACCTTGGTTTCCTTATTTGACCCAAATTCTTTTGATTTCCTCTTTTAGCTCTAATTCCTTTTCCTTTGCTTCAAGGCTTCCTTATTGGGGTTTAATCAAAAATAGAAGTATTTTGACGTGGGACAACACATGAAAACCAGTCCACCTCTTTCACGAATTCTATTTCCATTAGAATTCCATATCTTGGCCGTTTCATGCATATATATATGTACATATACACATATGCATGCATATAACCCTTGTAAGTGAATTTTTCTCTTGTCTAATATTTCTTGCCTAGAAAATAAATCAGCCTTCTATTTTCTTTGATCTTGTCTTGAGAATGGTTCATAAATCTCCTAATATGTGTGATGAAGATGACAGCAATATTGGCGATTCCGCAACGAGTGATGGAACTGCTAGCAATAAAGAGATCCCTAACTTCAATGATGAATTCCATCACTTTACTGAATTGATCGACAGTTACCCTAGTCCCCAGGTGAGTGATGGTCTCGTTTTCTGTAGTAGAATTACTTCTAAAAATCAACCACTCGTTCCCTCTTCGGTACTGCACTTTTCTATGGAAAGAAACTGTAAAGCCCTCGGTAGTGAAATTCAAAGCTCGCCAGGAACCCATGGATTCTTTGACGGACTGGGTAGAATCCATGCTTATGAGCAACAAAATTCAGCAAATCTTAAAAAGATCCGGCATCTACCATGCAGTTTTAGCTTCAGGGTCTTTAAAAATAAAGAAAGACGTTGCTGATTTGATAGCCTTGCTATGTCCTTGGAGTAAACAAACTCACACCTTCGTTTTCACTTGGGGAGAACTCACAATTACTCTCAAAGACGTAGCCGCACTTCTTCATCTTCCAGTTACAGGTATCTTCTCTTTAATATTAGACGATAGTGAAAAAAAAGTATCTCTAGCTCTGTCCGAAGCCATTGATCAAACTCATGCTCAAGCAGTTATTAAGAAGAATAGATATAAGTTTTGGATTAGCCATTAGTGTAGTAATAAAGGACTTTCCGGATTCGCATCTTATTTAACCACACAAATTGCTGCTTTCATATTATTATGGTTATCTAAAGATGTATTTGAGAACTCGAATGGCGAAGAGCTAAAATCTGCATTGATTCCTATAGTGATAAAACTGTCTTGGGGAATAATATTTCCTATTGGAAACCTATTCTTAGGGACTATGTACTCAACCTTAGACAATTTTGTACAGGATATGACATCTTCAAATGGTAAAAGAACGGAAACCTGGGTGAACGTGTGCTTCCTCCAGGCGTGGTTATGCGAACACTTTGAGAAATACGCCCCCATCCCTCGTTCACTGAAGGATAGTTATCCTCCGGTAGCTAGGATTTGTCATTAGTGCAATAAATATCCGATTCAGCAACCCTTGTCTGCATTGATGGATAACGAAAAATCTGTCACTTTTCGTCCTTAGACACAAATTCCCGAGGGTGTGGCTCAGTTGCATTCGTTTTCCTTAATGAAATACGTCATATTACTTCCCGAAGGCCGTGATCATTTATCTGAGGCAGAAGCTACATATATATTTAGCAGTTCTCCGGGTCGTGTCTTGAGTTTAGATAATCGCGGTGGCTTTAGCACACAACCTTACAATATTGACAGAACTGCTCGTCAGATGGGATTAGACCAGGATATCCCTTTTCGAAAAGGACCGTCCACGTTTTCTAGGATCCAGCGGAATATCGGTACTGTAAGTGGTTTGCAAAGAAACTTTCCCTTCTTTCATGCCCAAAGGACCGTTCGTGTATCTCCAAAAGATCGAACTTACTGGATGGAACAACTTGTGAGCATTAATAACTTCATACAATATATTCCTGAAGATGATGTAATTTTCGCGTCCCATGAACCAAGTCCTAAACATTCATCCCCTTGCACAAACCAAGTAAGTATTTCTCTGTTTAACGATTTCCATGACCTAATAATATTACTTTAGAATTTAACTGGATGAGCCTATTTTTAGATTGGACGTTCCGCTCGTGCTTGAAGAGAAATTCATTCTCAGGTAGATGACATAGAAGCCGACATAGATCGTCTCGAACCTAACGTGACGGAAAACGCTTCTCCTCCTTCTTCAGAAATGCCACCGGTAAGAATCGCCCTCCTTTTACTCATATAAATATTCTCATTCATGGTTGGTATAGAGGTGATCATACCCTAGGAATATCCCATTATTCGAGTACTCGTAAGAAATTTTTAGATTCAATAGACTTGCATAGAATGGACTGTAGAATCTTCATACAATGTCGGATTTGAGCGCCCAAACCCAATTTGAAAATAGAAAATAATTATCTATTCAACACAAGAATAATGACCTAATTTCGAGTCATTTGGGTCAGTCAACCAGTTACGTACTTTTGTCATCAGGAATCCTGTATAGAATTTCAGAAGTGTTTCAGATTGCGCTTACTTTGATGTTGGGACCACATCTCTTAGATCGCTTGTCCGTTTGAGGAGCCCTTCAGGATGCACTTACTGGAAATATAATAGAAATATCCTCTATTGATGATTCTTCAGCCACCCATCAGTCCCCAACTTCTGGTGATTCTCGCGTCGAAGAAACATGAAGAGACGAAGCACAACCATCGAATATCCTTGAATATCCTACCACATGTCTTGATTTTGTTGGCCCTAGAGCAATCCTAGATTAAAATGAAATACTCATAGAGGGATTCAGTATTGCTACCAAATATGCCGAACTGTACCGGTCGATTTGGCAAAGATATGGCCACATTGCTACAATGGGGATAATAACTTATGATGTTCATCCTATGATCGAAATAGTTAACGACTTGCTGGAGACCCTTGATGACATTCGAGACTTGACTCTGAACAACATCCCTTCTGGTTACTTCATAGATCTTGAAAAGCTCGTGACCACTTGTGAAAATCTTCGCTTCAATGTGAAATGGATCCGAGAATGGCTCAACAATATCCAAGACGAATTGGAAAAGTTGTTGCACTCTGGCCCTCGCTTTTCAAGAGATGCTCTTACCCTTGAGGAGAAACTGGTATCCGAGGAGGTGGAACGTGCAATGCAAATGACGCGAGATGCAGAAATCAAGGTGCGGGAACTGAACAGGAAGAAGGAAATCTTTTCCCAAGGAGAAAAGATGGTTTTTGACGGTTTTATTTAGGTTGGCTAGTTTTTTGTTGAGTCATTTGAGAGACAAGTTTTCTAATAGTGGTTTGGCTTTCTTATTGTTATTTCCTTTGGTTTTGAATTTTGGATATGAGATTTTCTAAAAAATTTGAGTGCACACTGTTTGGCACACAATTTATTGATTGAAAGAAAGAAATACATATCAAAAGGAAATTTAACCAACCACTAATTGAAACAAAATGCCTAACAAAACGCGTCCTACTAGATAGTTCGTAGACTCATTTCCCGAGCCTGAATTTCGTTCAGTCCCCAGTCGGGACGTTTCATCCATGGAGTTTAATAAATCTCATCTTCCGAGTTGAACAACTTGACTATTTCCAAAAGAGAGACTCACCATCCGACTAGGTTTAGTAACGACGCAAGTAAAGAATCCTTCACTTAGGGTCATATTCCTGCGTGAAGCTTTCCTTCTTGTGACTTGAATAACTCAAATTTCCGGTAACCGGAGCGTTGATCCTCTTGAACGAAACCATTTTCTTCTTATTCTTACAAACTTCTTTGAAAGGCGTCGGGGATGGAAGACGATCAGCTTCTTGAATAGATGCCCACGTGGGGAGAGGAGTGCCATAAATTCGGCTAGGAGGGTCTGGGATCCTATCAGGGATAATTATCTCGCTATCCAGAACATAAGGCGAGGGCGATGCCGCAATCCGAACAATCTTCCCCTCATGAACTGCCTTGATGCACTGATGATAGGTCGAGGGTATAACCTGGTTTTCATGAAGCTAGGGACGTCCCAGAATCATGTGGTAACCCGGAGTCTTTTCGATAACATAGAATTTCATCTTGGCCTGGATCGTCCCAACTTGAAGATCGAGTTCAACATGTCCGTAGGTATTACTAGTATTCCCCTCAAAGTCACTAATCACGGTTGAGCGAGGATCAATCAGATCCCGAGGGATTCCATCCTCCTGCAATATTTGTAAAGGGATGATATTAACCGAGGCTCCAGTGTCTACCAGGGCACGCTTAAATTCTTTTCCTCCAAGAAATGCTGGGACATATAGAGCACGGTTATGCCCTTCCTCCATCATCATGTCCTTGGCCGTGAAGGTAATGTCTTGTACAACAACTGTCATTGCAAATGAAACTTGAACATCTTTGGGCAGTGAAGCAAGAGTCCCCAGTGAAATACGACTCACAATATCGAAAACCTATTTTCGTTGTTTCTTGGAGAAATGGAAGAGTTCTCATAGTCCATGTATTAGTGAGGCCGCTATTTCTTCGACTGGTTTCTCATCAGCAGAGATATTTCTAATTTTGTGTTGAGGTAGAGGATTCGTATGTACGCCCTCTCTGTCATCCAGTATAAGCTCTTCATCCTTAATCTTTTCTTTGAAAATCCATTTCAAGGCTTTGCACTCTCTGGTTGGGTGACCAACGAACCTATGAAAATGACAATACTTTGGATTAGCTATAGATTTAGCCGTTGGCCCTCTTCGTATAAAGGGAAGTTTGATTGTTTCATCCCGGATCCACACATCTAACAACTCTAGCACTTCCTCATACTTGCATGGAAAATCTGGAGGGCCTTTGACATTGCTGTGATCATAAGCCGGGCGTTTCGAAGGGCTGGTGTCCTGATTTTATCCCTTCCTCTTACTTACTTCAGTGACCACAGATGAGTGATGCAAATCGACACGTTTCTCAGACCTTTACCCTCATGGGATCGACTCGATGTTCCTCTTATGTTTTGGAAATTCTTGGTTTCTATAGTAGCGCGGGTGCTGACGAAGCAGATCGCTTTGCAGCATCATGGAGTTTCGAAAAATTATGTAAACCGAGATTCTCGAGGAGGGCTCGATAAACAGGAAGCATGTTGTTGATGCATACTTCGACGAGATGAGATTCTGTTGCATTCGGGTCATGGCAATCCAAATCCTGAGATCTAAATCTTAACACAAAATCATTGGGATGCTCTTTAGCCCTCTGAACTATTCTTCCCAGATCAGACAAGGTAGTATGTTCAGAGACAAAAAAGTATTTCTTGTAAAAGATATCCACCATCTGATTCCAGTTAGCAACACTGTCTGGTGCTAAATTGTTGTACCACGTATAAGCTCTTCCAGTTAGAGACTTGGAAAAAAAATTTATCCGTACGACATGATTTATCTCGTGTTCTCCCAGTGCTTCCAAAAATCGAGACACATGCTCCCGAGCGTTTCCAACTCCATTGTATAGCGTGAACGACGGAGACGTATATCCCATGGGAAGAGGGATACGTTGTATTTTGGCTTGGTAAGGAGGACGATGACTATGTAGTAGATCAGCATTCTCTCTGTCTCTTTCTCGAGCATTCAGCAACCTCTCCAGATCTGCCAGGGTCATATATTTAGGTGACTGTTTATCTTTCTGGATCTTGTGAGTATCACTAGTACGGTAGTTGACGTGGTCACGAATAGGGATTGGTGTACACCGACTTCCGCTATCATTATTTCTGGAAGACTCAGGTTCTATGCGCTGGTAAGGACGAAACTACCCACACGAAGAATCAATAATCGTTGACTTCTCAATCAGAGTTTTTAAACTATCTAATATTGCGATTTGAGTTTCTCCCATATTCTTCTGAGCTTCATAAAGTTGTTCCTGATTTGTAGCTCGGCTTTCCAAAGTTAATGGATCTGTCTGGGTGGTTTCGACAGGGCGTTCGAGGCTGGTAACAGGATGCTTAGTGCTTGCATTATCCATATTAGGATTACCATGACGTTTGTTACCAATATTAATACCAGTAGTACCAATATTAGGACGTTCATTAACAACAAGACGTTCAGTAACAGCGGGACCAATATTAGGACATTATGTAACAACATGACGTTCAGTAACAGTAGGACCAACATTAGGATGTTCCGTAACCACATGACGCTCGGTGTTGGTGTTAGTCCCAACAGTGCTGGCAATAACATTGTTCTTCTTCGAAGTCTCGACTTCCTTTTCCCGGGTAGTGACCATGATTAAGACTAATGAATATGATCTGGGATTGATTTGGAACTATGACTGAGTGGACAACCTCCCACTGTGGTCGTCAAAATGTAGTTACCTAAAATCTGAGAGAGGTTAGAAGTGGGATTCTAGGGTTTCTGAAAGTGAGTTACGGGAGGTTGAGGATGAACAGTCTTCGCCTAAACTACGCACAATGGCCGTTCAAAGGTTGCTTCAGTCACAGATTAGGGTTGGTCTTAGGGAGGGAAGCAGATTAAGAGAGAGAT
Source organism: Papaver atlanticum (assembly GCA_023531105.1). Lineage (NCBI taxonomy): Eukaryota > Viridiplantae > Streptophyta > Magnoliopsida > Ranunculales > Papaveraceae > Papaver > Papaver atlanticum. Next base: position 73,308 of record JAJJMB010014886.1, read on the forward strand.
TAGAGAACAAGTTATTGCTCTGAGAGGTTATAAGAAAGTTGATCGTAGCTTGGAAAAATAGAAGACCTATTTATAGCTGAATTCTCTAATCTCAGGTCGGTAAAGATAAGGATTTCTTTCCATACCGTGCGGAGCAATTCTCCGGTCTCTCCAGGAAAAGCGATAAACTAGGTTGAGTTTATCTCATTATTACACCGTCTTTACTCTATTTGCGGTGAGAAATAAGCAGAGTATTCCTCACACGTGCCCTAGACCGCCAGACCAAAATCCTAATTGATATCCCTCCATTTGTGTGAAGCTGAGTCAGCCTTTGTGATGATGTGTTGAGAGAGAAATATTCTCTTTAGCCGTGTTGGCCAAGATAGAGAGATATTCTCTATTTGTGAGAATGACTAGGATGAGTCACGTGAAAACGCATGGAATTCCTCAGGAATCGTGTGCAGAGTGTGAGAGGAGCTTAGACTGATCTCCCTATCTCCATGGCCGGTCACATATGTCATATGAAGACCATATTATGTTTGTGGGTCCCATTGTTGAGCATGCGGAGCTCAAGAGAGCTTATCCACGTTTTTGGATAGACATGTATAGTTCAGGCTCAATTTACTAGCCGTGAGTGTGTTTGAGAGGCTGAGAAATAGGCTAGAGCCCTAGGTAAGGCGTCTGCCGTGAATGTCTCCGAGATTTTGAGGAGAGATTTGAATCTCTCTGAGATTTTGCGAAGAGATTTGAATCTCTCCGTGATTTTGCAGAGAGATTTGAATCTCTCCGAGATTTTGCAGACGGATCACAATCTCTCCATGAATTGGAAGAGAGATTTGAATCTCTCCGTGATTTTGCGAAGAGATTTGAATCTCTCCGAGATTTTGCAGATAGATTTGAATCTCTCCGTGATTTCGCAGAGAGATTTGATTCTCTCCGAGATTTTGTAGACGGATCAAAATCTCTTCGTGATTTTGCATAGAGATTTAAATCTCTCCGAGATTTCGCAGATGGATCAAAATCTCTCCGAAGATTTTATTAATGGATCCGAATCTCTCTATGGTCAGCTGAGACTCGTCCTGATAGAGAAAAAGGTTTTGTACGCCCAATTAATGCCTCTGCGAGACTTTGGCTCACTTGTCTTTGACCAGCGTAACTTGCAGAGATGTGCAAGGAATCAACTGTCTGTCCATGTGATGGGCCAACAAGACCGGTGTATCCTGAAAGGATGTTCTAGGAGTCTGTTGAAAGGGCCCAGAGGAAGAATAACCAGTATATATCGCGGGGATATCCTAGGAGTTATTCGGAAACCTCAGTAAGTCGAGTCAGAGCCTAGAGCACACATGACCAGTGTATCTCGCGATGATGTACTAGGAATCAGTCATTAATCTCAAATAGGGTGAGTCGTGCTTATAGGAGATATGCAAATCTCCGCCATGGGTCATAGTCCGTCGGGGACGTATTTACGCATCTACAGAGCCTGCATGACCAGCAACATCTCGTTGAGGATGTATACTAGGAATCATGGAATCACAATCAGCTGCGTCTCGCGAAGACATGCTAGAATTGTGGCTGTTCTGGTTCATAAATCTGCCGGGGACGTTATACGCTCTACAGAACCTACGTGACCAGTAGTATCTCGTCGAGGATGTGCGCTAGGAATCACGACATCACAACCAGCAATGTCTCGCGGGGAAGTATACCAGAAATAGGGCTAAGGATGCCTTGAGGGCCAAGGGCTTAATCTCTCCCGTGAGAGTTGAATTTTGTTTATATGGTTGAAATGACACTTTTGCCCCTTATCCAAATTTCACAATCTACACTCTGGAACATGTACTAAAAATGTTGTTTCCAAGATGTTCTTAGGTCATCTGATATTGCTGAGTGATATGTTATTGACAATTAAGTTCAAAAAAAAAAAAAAAAAAAAATCTCTTTTACTTTGGTAATCCGAGGGTTTGGAATTGGAAAATGCAGAATACATATAAAAAAAATATATTGTTGTTTGCCGACGTGCAACGCACGTGCATTCCACTTGTTTTGTTAATGTAGCTTAACTGTATATGCAGTTTGGAAGTAATGGGGGTGTGTAGATTTACCAGGTGAAAGATTGCTTTTTTGTGTGTTGTTATTTGGATCTTATGGTGTTTCAACGTGAGAAGGTTATTGTGACAGCTTACATATATTGTAAGCCTGGGCGTGAGATTACATAACATGTAATAAGTGAATGCATGTTCTAGGATTTCCGATAATTCTCTCACCTCCACCATTCACTATTTGAGATTCAATACATGTGTGTTAACATGTGATACATGTAGTTTATGTGTAAATGAAACTTAGTTGTTTCTTTGTTTGCTTTCCACACTGACCGTACTTGCAATTCATATGAGTCAGATGGTATTTGATTCCCCAGTCGACATCTTTTGGGTATTTGTCCTTCTTATGAGCCAACAATGCATTTAAATGTTTGCTCACCTATCTTCTATTTTCCTAGGTCTGTGCAACTGAAAGTAGAAAACTTAGGAAGATAACTCAGTGGAGGGGGCTAGAAGAGAACTCAGATGAAACAGACTTTTCGAAGAAAGCTATGTGAAGTGGTAGATATTGATCTTCGGATTTTGGTAAGTTCATTTTGGGTATCGTCTGCAGTTCACTTAATACCTTCAGTCATTTAAAGATTTTTGTTGTGCAGAAAACCGGAGAAGCGCTGGAGAACACTCTTAATTAAGTTACTTTGTGCTCCTTTTTTTGTTGTTGAAATTTTGATGAGATTGTATCTAATAGAGTGGTATTTGTATTGCATATTGGTATTAGATAGTCTGCTAGAGGAATTAAGTCTTTGTTGGAATTGGGAGCAATCTACTAGAGAAAGAGCTAAACTCAATCTAGATTCTCTAACCTTAATTATCAAATCGCGCAAACCCACCCCGAATCTGATGTAACAGTAAGACTCTTAACATCAACCTTATTTAACGATTTGTACATAGCAGTGTTGGGGGAATTACCAATCCGAGACGCTATGCACAATATGAAATCTACACATCCAATAATACGCAATACCCAATATGACGAAAATAATGACAATCACCACAACACCAAGATTAACGTGGAAAAACCTCTTCAATGCGAAGAGTAAACAACCACGGGCAAACTTCCACTATAATAAATAATGGGTTACAACGACTTGTCCCAAACTGGGGTTTCACATAACTTCAAGATGCATATAGCACTTGGATAACAATGCCCTCTTTCTCTACTCACTCACCGCGAACACCGCTAACGATGGATAACTAACTCTTTACCAAAAACTTAGGTAAATTCAACCAATAACAAAACAAGCAAGATGAGAAACTTACTACTACTAGGATTTGAACAAACCCTAGAAACCCTTTGAAGAGATGTAGGATGCGGTGGATAAATCTTCACCAACCAAACCGGTTCTTCCCTAGAACACCCTTCTTCTTCAAGCTCACAAACATCACCAATCAATTCCCTATGGTGGCTGTCTTCTTTTCTCTTCCTCTTGTTTTCTTCGCGGCATCGAGCACCTCAAGTTTTTCTCGACTGCATCTTTCTTGTTCTCACACACAAGGATTATATACCAAAATTATTTCCTAACTTAACAACCGCCTCCTTAATTTAGCTCCCCCTTATTTGGCAAGGGACAATCGATAGCTGGACCCATAAGGAGTGACCAGGCCCAACAAGCAGTACCAACAAGAAAAAGAATTTGATAATTTTGTTCATTGGTATGCCATCTTTGGGACTGTATGAGAGAAACCAGGTACGACCTTTTCTTTAGTTTCTTTTGGTTAGATAATAAACAACTAATTGTAGTAGTTCTTCCTCTATTTTTTGGTAGATTACGTATGGCACCCGACATTCTTTTCGGTCATTCCATACAGTATATGAGTTCTGAAGTTTTCATATGGTGGCATCGCTGATTACTTGTGATTTTGGTGGACAGTTCTACAGGTTATGGGTATTGATGTTTAACCCAAGATCAATAGCAAACAAGCAAGATACTAGCCATCGTTGTTT
>JAJJMB010014886.1:107327-398514 GCA_023531105.1 Papaver atlanticum
CCAAACTATCCTCTTATGCTTCTACAAACGAATCCTTGCAAAATATAACATGTAACTTCTAAATATAATTCGAAACTTTTGTTTGTTTCCATTTTTATTTTATTTTCCTGTTTTATCAAAACCCGATCATTCAGCCCATTCTAATCGATATAAACAGATGTACCAACCTTGTTTACTCCATTCAAGTCCATCCCAACTTAGTTTGGCGATTAAATCTCGATAAAACACTTCCAAAAATCGATCCAAAACTTGCCAGGAAGTTACGCAGGTGACTTTTGGTTTTCCCGCCAAAACAAAATTTCAAACGAAGGGGATGACCTCCCCTTATCCAATCCCGGTCTGTGCTTAGCAGCTGCCTGGAAATGGGTTACCCCTTATCCAAAGTGAGAGTCCGAATAGAAAATGTCTTCCCAGGGGCCTTTAACAACTTTTCGAGCCAATTTTGCCGCAAAAGCCTATTTTTCCAAAAACACCTACAAGGGATAAAATACCAAAATTAGTAAAAAAATGGGTACTAACACTATACATAAAAGAGATGAAAATAGACACATAAATGCGTCTATCACATACTTAGAATCCCGGATTTCTCAAGCCAACAGGTACGCGTACGGGTACGCATACTATGGTTCCCGAACATGGATTACATATGTGCAAGAGTACACAACATGTCATATCCAATAATGGTTAAGTGTTCTACACTTTTATTTCAATCATTGAAACTTTCTTAGAGGATGACAATAGCCGTTTTCACACACGATTAGCATCAAAGCAATTTTCAAGTTATTGAAATAATCATAACGAATCATTCCAAGTCTACACCAAATAATTGTATCACACAAACCATGTAAGATGTTACTCGGCAATTTTCACATGATCATCTTTTGACTTGCGTCAAGAATATAAAATGAACTTGGTCGAAGCGAAAGCTTTCCAACACATATTCCGAGAAATATGTAAGAGAGTTAAACTCAGCTCGAAATCTCAAATGTGTATAATATAAAACTATTAACACGACTTATGTCTCAATATAGGAGATAGAGTAGAAATAGACTTTCCAAGTGATAGATGAGTTTTAGTCTCCATGTACCTTTTGCTGATGAAGTTCCATAAGCTCTCCTTAGTAGTTCTTCGTCTTCAAATGATGAACGCCGTGAAGTCTAAGGCTCAACTACACCATTTATGTTCTAGTCCGAGACATCTATAAGTAGACTAGAAATCAAGACTTATAGTTTTGATTACTAACATTGACAAACATGCTTGAGATAGCAACGCATGCGAGTTCGACCGAGCAGTGCTCTAACAGCTATCTTTTGTTTTGAAAATCTACAGACCCATTTAACTAGTGAAGCCTTGTTAGTAATTCTAATACTCTTTACACCCAACCCTCCCTTACTTTTTGGTAAACTTACTATTGTCCATTCTACCCAAGCTATATTCTCCTTCCCTATTCCACAGTACCCCACAAGAAATTCCTCATTAGTTTCACCATTTTATTTCCAACACTCACAGGTGAATGAAACAAGGATAGATAGTATATAAGTAGACTAGCAAAACAACTCTTAATAAGCACTAGTCTTCCTGCTTTATTAAGATACTTCTTTTTACAAGAAGCTAATCTCAGTTTCATTCTCTCAAAAATAGAAACCCGACCCATATAGAAGTACTTCTAGAACTAGCACCAATAGGCACACCCAAATATTTTATCGAAAGTTGTTCAGTTCTATATCCTAGTTCCTTTGCCAGCACATTCACAACAAACATCAGCTCCTGAAAAGGCGAGGGTACCCAAATACATCAAAATCTTTTTATTTCAACCTACAAGTCCTTTACCGAATGTGATCATTTATGGACAAAGTCGAGACAATACGACAATTCGGTTCACACTTCGTGTGATCATCTATGGATACGAGATCGAGAAAATACAACAACAAGATAACTTGTGTGATTGACTATGAATACAAGATCGAGACAATACGACAACAAAGTGTGTACTTGATAATAGGTTCGGTGATAACCAAACTCTATAGGATCACTATCAAGTATTGCATGCAGAGTTAATGTACAAGTGTAATTTACTTTTAATTATAATAAAAAAATTATAATTTTGAAGTAGAAAAGTAAATGACACGCAATATTTTGTTAACGAGAAAACCGCAAATGCGGAAAAACCCTAGGACCTAGTCCAGTTTTGAATACTCTCAGAATTAAGCCGCTATACAAAATCTAATACCAACTTCGTATAGTTCAGACCAAGCAGACTATCCCTAGCTACTTAGTTCCCTCAGTATCCCTGCGCCTTCGACTTTTAGAGTCAAGCACGTGAATAACAAGTCCTTTGGATCGAATTCCAAATAGAAAAGGAAAAATCTGTTTGGTAACCACTCTAATCAATCTTGCTGCAACATATAGATGAGTCGTTGACAAAGGCTCTTCCGTTTAATCTAATAAACTCCTTTGTCTGGTTAGATCAATCTAACTATAACTACCGAAATAGTCAAGAATAGATTCTCACTCAATCAATATAGATCTCAAAGAGAAATATAGAAAATGTCGATCTCACGCAACTAATCAGTCAGATCTATCAAAGATAAATCGATTCTAGTTGGATCCCATCCGATCAAGGTTTGTGCATTAAATCCACAAGATAAGAAAACTAATAAGAATTCTTCTTCGTCTTCAAATCTTCTATTATCTTCGAATACCTGCACAACACCACTTGAATCTCTTGTGATCAATCACACACAGAAAGGAGTCTGTTAACAATGAATTATCATAAGATATTTTTAAATCTAATAACAGTTCTAAAGATCCCGTCGATACTTTGATCTAGTCTGAGTGAATCTTATATAAGAAAAGAAGATTCTCAAGCATAAACAAACTATGTGCAATCAAAGTTTCAACAATCGTTAGTCAATCAAATCAAATCGAAAACTAATAACACTGCAATTATCTAGTTTCCCACCAACGGTACTCGTAGAGCTTTTTGATCCCACAGAAGTCTTTAAACGAGCGGTCGTAAGAGATTTCACCTAATTAGGATACTTTCCTCTCCGAATAGACGGCTCCACCAGAAACAACAAGAAATGAAGTTTGCCCGGCTCTTAGGATAGTTTGCTAGAAATGCAAACTTAGGTATTTATAGACCAAGGATGTTTGGACACAAAGAAATTTCCAAAACAGAAAATATTCTCAAGATGCAATGAATGCCAAAATTCGGTTTTCATAAATCCAAAAAATGTTGGTCCAATATTTCTGAAATCTCTCAATAGAAAATCTCAAATTAGTAAATGCACATTACTAATTATTATTCTCTAGAGCTATGCATATGCTAGTAATTAAAGCATATAAAACCAAAAACCTTAATTAAAATATTCTTAATTTATTTCGGCACAGGATCACCTTGAGTACAAAGAAATATCTTTGAACAATAAATGATAAGAGTTACTGCTCGTGTTCAAAGTATGTTGACATCTTTTCACTGCAAATCCTTATTTCATATTTACATGGATTTGCTTCTTGGAATCGGTTCTACCACACTTCCAAACAAGTTTAGAATTGGTTTCCCAGTATTCCAAGACTACTATGTGATTGGTCATACCAAATCACAATGGTTAGTTGTGATCGGTCCTACCAGTCACTAGGATCGGTTACACTAATTACAAGGAACGGTCACACAACACTTATGATCGGTCACACCAATTACCAGGATCGGTCACACCAATTACAAGGATCGATCATACCATCTCATGGTGATTACTTAGGATCGGTTACACCAATTACCAGGACTGGTCATACCAAATCATAAGTCTAGGTATTGTGATCAGTTATACCAAGATACACAACCTGAGTTAAGATCGGTTCTACCAACACACATATATTGGTCATCAAAGAATATACAATGAATAGCCGGACCAATAAACCTAATGATTTCCCTTTCGATTCACGAAACAAGTTCATGAATGTACTTCCTTTAAACAAATGTAAAACATTGCTTCCTAGGATAAAGTCTTCACCATACACCCATTCACATAATCACAACATTATATACAAGATTATGTCGATGTCATATCTACGAAGTTCAAAAGATAAGCGTTATATTTCATTGTCTAATTCCTTAAAACTATGATCATATTATTATGATCATGTCTCATCACTAGAGTATTATACACAATATGCATAGTACATATAGCTTCGCAGTTATGTTTTCAATATAGCACGACTTGAAAGATACGTTAGGAATGAAACAGTTCAAGTCAATATCACTAACCTCAAGTGGAAGGATGATGTCGTCGTTGTAGTTCGTTGCTTCTTCACATTCTTCAGGTCTTCAGAGTAATACTTGTATGTCTCAACATTCCTAGAAATTCTAGTCTAACCTAAACGAATTTGACTCTAGTATTTAATCAAGCGACTTTAGATGAGTTTTGATACTAAAATATGACAACCAAACTTGACATACCAATGCTTGGTGAGTTCAACCGAGCTATATGCTCTAACAATCTCCCTCTTTGTCAATTTTAGTGACAAAACTCTTATTTACATATGCAGCTAAAAGAATTTTATAAAATAACTCATTCTTCATATGCTTGATTCCAAGTTTCAACAACACAATAACCTGCATATATTCAATCAATATATGTCGTTGTTGATATTTGAATAACAAAAGCTTTTACTCCCCCTAAAGGTAAGCTAGGTAAATATTCAATTCGAACATCATTGTTATTCCCCTTTTTGTAGTAAGAAATACTACACAACAATAAGATATGTTTCTTCCCCCTAAGTTAGTGCTTTACTCTTTCGTTAGATATAATGTTTAAGCACAATTTTCCTTTCATAGTGATTAAAAATCACTTGTTTACTCCATATATTTCTCCCCCTTTTTGTCACAAAATGACAAAGGTTCGAGCAAATAAAGGACAAACCGAAAGGATCTTACAAATCTATAAGACTTGTATACATCCTATAAGAGTTAAGCATGAAGGTTTCACAAACCATTTTAGATAACCAATACTAAAACCGAAACTACAAAAGTAATTCATCTTCAATATGTTATCAAGGAAATAATTGCCCGGAGTAATTTTCCCTAATAATCCAACAAATCAACTAAGAAACTTAATTTCATTGTTGAATCGATTGTGTATGTACAATCGCTTGTTTCGATAAGACAAAAATAAAGATCATAATTAACTTTATTTTTCTCATCAGGCTCTAATTATTTAGACAATAACTTAGACCTTTCCTTTTAGACAAGACAAACACTAGGTTAGTTAACTAGCTTTTCTTGTCAAGGCATTCGATTAGACTTGAATAACTGAATCCTCCAATTGATAAGTCTAACTAAAATCAGAATTAACTTAGTTTCCCATATCCGGAATCAATTGGACTAAACAAATGATCCCGTATTTTTTGTTTAGCCTCAAACAATAGATACAAACCAAAATAAATTAACTTGCACAATTATTTTCTTAATCGGAAGCAATTTGAACAAATATAAACATTACAGGACCGCAATTGCACCGAATTTCGTTAAGCAAAAACACTTGATACCCAACAATAAAGAAGATACCAAACAATAAATCAAATAAATTGACACAATTTTTCTTAACCGGAAACAATTGAATCACATAAACATCCATACACAACATAATGGAACATATCAATTGTACCGAAATTTCGTTAAGCAAAAGCAAAATATAGGCAATATAAACCGACTTTTCTTAAACAAGAAAACGATTAATTAACAAATAAAATCGTTACAATTTCCTTTTGTTACTTGATAATATCAAATTTTTATTAATCAAAAGAATTTGCAAAACAACAAAAAAGCCCAGTTAGTTTGGGCTTATACAAGCCTGGGGTCTTTAGGGGCGACCCTGAAAGAATTGGGGGCGACATAATAAGACAAAATAGGTTGAAAATACTTATATGTCCCCTCATAATTGGTAGTTTAGTTTTTTTTTATCTACCGATTGCAAAATCTCATTTTTGGGGCAACTCTATATTCGGTAGTTATATGAACTATCTTGACTACCGATTATGGTGGGATTTCAGCAAAGAGAGCCACTGTATAATCGGAAGTCAGGATTTTACTTCATTTACTACCGATTATAGGCTCAACCAAAATTCAAAAAATAGATGATTTTGGCAAAATCTCATTTTGGGGCTACTCTATATTCGGTAGTTATATGAACTATCTTGACTACCGATTATGGTGTGATATTTGCAAAGAGAGCAACTGTATAATCGGAAGTCAGGATAACTTCATTTACTACAGATTATAGACTCAACCAAAATTCAAAAATATATAGGATTTTGGCAAAATATCATTTTGGGGCTACTCTATATTCGGTAGTTATATGAACTATCTTGACTACCTATTATGGTAGGATTTCAGCAAAGAGAGCCACTGTATAATCGGAAGTTAGGATAACTTCATTTCCTACCGATTATAGGCTCAACCAAAATTCAAAAAATAGAGGATTTTGGCAAAATCTCATTTTGGGGCTACTCTCTATTCGGTAGTTATATGAACTATCTTGACTACCGATTATGGTAGGATTTAGGCAAAGAGAGCCACTGTATAATCGGAAGTCAGGATACCTTCATTTACTACCGATTATATGCTCAACCAAAATTCAAAAAATAGAGAATTTTTGCAAAATCTCATTTTGGGGCTACTCTATATTCGGGAGTTAAATAACCTTAATTCACTACCGATTATGGTAGCATTTCATCCCAAGGTCTACTTTAATCGGGAGTCAAGATAACTTTATTTACTACCGATTATAGGATAATCAAAATTCAAAAGATATAGGATTTTTGCAAAATCTCATTTTGGGGCTACTCTATATTCGGGAGTTAAATAACCTAAATTCACTACCGATTATGGTAGCATTTTAGCCAAAGGTCTACTTTAATCGGGAGTCAAGATAACTTTATTTACTACCGATTATAGGATAATCAAAATTCAAAAGATAGAGGATTTTATTTTGGGGATACTTTATATTCGGAAGTTATATAAACTAAATTGACTCCCGATTGTGGATTAACTTTTTGATTGTAAAGTTATCTACCGATTGTAAAGGGTAGTTTGGCCATTAAAAAAACGGGAGATAAGGGATGGCTAAAATTTACGTTTGGGTGACCTTTTTTGTCTTTTTGTGTCGCCCCTAATTCTTTTGGAGTCGTCCCTAAAAATGCTAGGTATACAAGAACTAATGTAAAGCTATACTATTCAGAAACAAAACAAGATATGACTGTTTAAACATTTTTAGCCCATCATGACACTTTGTGTGTTTTTAGTCAAATCTGTAGTATGGCTTTTCTGGTACTTCCGTTGTTCTCATGAAGTCAGGTCTTGTTTCATATATTCTCTTTTCACCCTTAGCTAGACCTGCTCCTTTTTTTGCCATTAAATCAGCTGAGAAATTAATCTCCCTATAGCCATGAGTAAAATACCAGCCTTGGAGAATGCTTTTAGTTCTGTTCCATCTTGTACAAGCCCACCATGGTACTTCTCCATTTTCAAATGTTGCAATTGCTGCTTTAGAATCTGATTGGAAACATACATTGAGGAAGTTGTTGTTTATTGCCCATTCTCCAGCACATAGTACAGCAAAAATTTCTGCCATAAAATTTGTAGCAAGACCTAAACCTCCATACATTGCATACAAGTACTCTCCATTCCCCATTCTGCATATAAACCCATAACCTGCTTCACCTGGATTTCCCCTTGAGGCACCATCACAGCATATAAGAATAAAAGGAGGATTAGGAAGATGGAAATATATCTCAGTTATTCTTGTTGTATTCACTCTTCTACATTTCAGATAAAAAAATTTCAGAACCTGTAGATCATAAGATGAGTTCCACATATTTCCTGTCATTCTAACTTCACATTCTCTTGTAAAATGAATGATCCTATGCTTAAGAGCATTCAGATTTGGTTGTTTTTCTTCATAAACTATTCTGTTTCTTAAGAACCATATCTCTTTCAAAGTTACTAGAGCTGCCACTCTCCAAAGTTCTTTAATTGCTAGACTCTTGTGATTTGCCAGTTTGAGAATGTCTTCCATAGATTTTGGATTTGTGAACTGAAAAATTTCACCAAGCCAGCTCCAAATTATTTCACTAAAATCACAGAACCAAAGAATGTGTTCTAAATTTTCCTCCTCCTTTTTACACAATGAACATCTGGAAGCTAGATGAAATTTTTTATTCTTCATTTTTTCATCTGATGGAACTACTCCTCTCACTAACTTCCATACATTGCTAGCCACATTGGGGTGTATGTTCTTGTGCCACACTGTTGTAGCCTAATTCACAGGATGAAACCTCTTCCTTATACAATTAGAAGTAGAAGCTACAGAGAACTTACCAGATGTTGTTGCACTCCATATCCTTCTATCACCTTTATTGTCTATAACTGGTAGTTCTGAAGTTGCAAAGAATTCCAGGAAATTTGATGGAATCTTCCATTCCCCCTCTCTGATTAAATCTGCCACTTTCATTGATGGGTTTTGTAACATTAATGGGATTTTCTGGAAAGATATCTTTTAAAGGTTTATCTTTTATCCAGTTATCATTCCACACTGAAATATTAGTTCCATCCCCAACAAGCCATCTAGAGTGCTCAAAAACATCAGCTGCAACCCACTTGATTCCTGGTCATATTGAAGATTTTTTGTAATAATCAATCCAATATTTTTGTCTTGGAATTTTCCTTGAAAGAATTTATCCCATTCATCATTACCATTTTGTATTTTCCAGCACATCTTCATCAACATTGCTTTATTTATAACTTCTAACTGTTTGATTCCCAAACCTCCTTCAGCTAGAGGTGCACAAGCTTTTTCCCATTTAAAGGTGACTATCTTCCTAATTGATGGATCTCCAGACCACAAGAAGTTTCTTATAATCTTTTCACTCTCTTTTAGCACTTTTCTTGGCCATTTGTAGACTGACATATTGAAGATTGGTATGCTGCAAAGAACAAATTTCACTAAAACCAATCTTTCTTGAAATGATAACATTCTGCCTTTCCAACCTGCTAAATTTTCTTGCAACATTTCTACACAATCCCATACATGTTTAGCTCTAATAGTTCCTGGAACAAGCATCACTCCCAAATATTTATCAGGTAAATCAGATAATCTCATTCCACGGTCTTTTGCCAATAAATTCTTTCTTGCATTACTTGTACCACTCACAAAACATTTACTCTTTGCTAGATTTATTTCCTGACCAGAAGCTTTTTGATAAATATCAAGAATTCTTAACAAACTTCTCATTTTTCTTCTATCATCATTACAAAATAGGAAGATGTCATCTGCAAACATTATATGAGTAGGATGTACCCCATTTCTGTGAACCATTGGAAGTAGTTTACCTTGTGATACCATAGATGATAGTTTTCTACTTAGTACATCTTCAGCAATAACAAAGAGCAGATGAGATAATGGATCTCCCTTCCTTAAGCCTCTACTAACATTGAAGAAACCTACTGGTCCTCCATTGACAAGAACAGAGATCTTAGCTGATTTAAGCAGAGTATGAATCCATCTTGTGAAATTTACAGAGAAACCAAATTTGTGTAGAGCTTTGAACAAAAATTCCCAGCTAAGTGAGTCATAGGCTTGTGAAATATCTAACTTTAATCCCACATTTCCACCCCTTCTATTTGAGTCTATTTCATTGATCATTTCAGATGCTAGAACAATCTGATCTTGGATATTTCTTCCTTTAATAAATGTACCTTGTTAGGGAGAGACAATCTTTTGAACCATAAAACTCAATCTTGTTGTTATAATTTTGGTAATAACCTTGAAGCTAAAATTCATAAGACCAATTGGTCTAAATTGATTTGCTTTTCTTGAATTTTTGACCTTTGGAAGAAGCATTAAGAAATTTGCATTCATACCTGCTAGGATGAATCCCCTTCCCCAACAGTATTGTATTGCTTGAATAAAATCTTCATTGATAATATCCCAAGCCATCCTATAGAACCATCCTCCAAATCCATCTGGACCAGGTGAGCTATCTGGATCAAGTTCAAATACTGCCCTCTTTATTTCATCTGCTGAAGGAGTAGCTTCCAACTGTTCATTCTCTTGAATACTAACCACATTTGGGACTGCATCAAATAACTCCTCTTAAATTTGATTTTTTTTATGTTTAAATTTTGATTCAAAATGATTCACTAAGATATCAGCTATTTCTTACTGAGTAGAGATAAGTTCTCCCTCCTCATTTTCCAGTTCCACTATAGCATTATGTGTTTGCCTGATTTTCATATTGACATGAAAAAAATTGTATTGGCAGCACCATCCTTGAGCCACTTTACTCTAGCTTTTTGTTTTTCTATATCATGATTCTGTTTAGTTAAAACTTCTTGTACTCCTCTAGCTGTGGCAAGTTGATTGAGTAAAGCAGTATTACTAGGAGACTGATCTGAAATTAGTGAAAGTCTCATTACATCTTCATCTGCTTGCTTAAGTTTTTTCTTCAAATCTCCAAACACACTCCAATTCCAGTTTTTAATTATTACTTTGAGGTGTTTTAATTTTGAGAGAAAGATGAAACCTGGATTTCCACTAACTTCAAATTTCCAAGCTTCTGCAATAATTTTTTTAAAATCTTCATGAGTCATCCAAACTTTTAAAGCTATAAATGGTACATTTGATGGTTTTGGTAGTGTAGCATTTGCTCCAAATAGAGGACTATGATCAGATGTACCTCTTGTTCCAACCTTATATCCCCAACTTTGATAAGCTTCAAGCCATTGTACATTGTAAAAAGCTCTATCCAAATTACACACAATTCTTTTCTTTCCTGCTCTGTTATTACACCAAGAAAATTCTAACCCTGTCTTAGGAGCTTGTATCATTTCACAATTCTGAATACAGTTGTTGAAGTCCAGCATTGCAGTAGTTAATGGTTTTCTGCCTCCCTTCATTTCTTCTATTGACAAAACTGCATTGAAATCCACAATTATCATCCATGGCTTATTGTAAGCAGATATTTTTATTAGTTCTTCCCATAAGCTTCTTCTATTGATTGTTAATGAATCTGCATCAATACTAGTTGACCACCAATATCCATTGTTATTGCTTGTTTTGTAATAGATACCACCACAGGTTCTGTTATTGAAGCACTCCACATTAGCCAAATATTCCTTTTATTTGATGCTGAAGAATTATGAATCACTTTTTTATTCATTCCAGAAAGTCTAAGATTTACACATGAATCAGAATTAACTCTTATTTTTGGTTCTGAAATCCAAATTAAAGTGGGACAAAAGTTACTAACTAAACTCTTCAATTTATCTTTGGCTTTAGATCTTCTTAAGCCTCTGATATTCCAATATAAAACTCTCATTTAGAAGGATGTTGAGGAGAAGAAGGACCCCTCATTCCTGAGTTTTTAGTTGTACCTGCTGAAACATCCAATTTTTGAGCTGCTTGGTTTATAGTAGTAACATTCCTCACTGGTTTAATAAACTTTTCTTTTGGTTTGTTACCATCTTTAAGAACTTCTCCCTTAGAACTTTGATTATCAACATCCCCATTTTTAGATAAAAAAATTATAGGATGTTTAACCTGAACCATGTTATTTATGGACAGAGTATTGGAACTTACATCAAGAATTTGTTGAACTGGAATTGAATTCTGAGCTTCAAGAAGTTCTTTTATTTCTTCAGATTTGTCTTGCAAGATGTGAAAGCTCCCTGAAGTAGAACATTCTCCAATTTGAAGTATAGGATGAATTACAGCATCAATATTTTCTTCTTCTCCAAAAATTTCCTCCACCTGACAAACTGATTTAGGAGTTTCTTGACCTTTTTTCTGTTGGTGGCATACAAATATCAAAACCAGTAGGTATTTGCACTTCTTTTACTTTATGCTTCCAAACCTTTTTAGGTTGAACCTCTTTAACTGGCTCTTGTTGTTGTTCCTTTCTCTTCAGTCTATATTCAGCAACCAAATGACCAATTGTTGCACAATGATTACAGAACTTAGGTAACTTGGGTATTTGTAAGGATTTTTTCAAATTTTCCATATTTTGACTCAATACTAATTTTACTAGGAATTTATTTAGCCGGGTCTACCTCAACTAGAACACTTGCATAAAAACCATTTTTTCTTTTCAAAGTATTTTCATCAACTCCGATTGCTCTTCCAACCTTATTACCCATTTGAAGAATAATATTCTCCTTCCAGTCCTCTATGCTTAAACCAGGAAACATAACCCATACAAAAGCTGAAGTAGATTTTTGATTATTTGGATTAAAATTAGGTTCCCAGGCTCTTAATTTCAGAGTTTGAGATTCAACAATCCAAAGACCTTTCCAAATTAAACTTCTATCATCTTCATTATCTAATTTGATTATGAAAAAACATTTACCTAATGGAATAAGTTGAAATTTACCTTTTACAGACCACTGTTTTCTCAATGAAGCTTCAACTGTTTCCATTTTTAGTTTGACTAAATCTAGCCTTCCAATCAGACTGTATCTCCACTCATTCAAACAATCTTCAATAACATCATCTGCGATGAACACTGATAATGGATCTTCTTCCGGATTAGAATTCATCATCGAAGAATCAAAATAATTTTTCTCAAAATTTGAACCATAATTTTTATTTTTGGACCTAATTACAGATCCATTTTCCAATGAAAAATTGATTGTTTCAGTCGAAGTAACTACCATCTAATGATTAAAAATACCATTATTTGTACCACCAATCATTAAATTTAGAATTGAATCACCTGAGACGAATAAGAATTGAATGCTTTTCTCGAAAAAAAGGAAAAAAATGAAACTGAGTTGTCGCCGATTTTATCGCCGAGTTAGCTCCCGATTCGCAGAGCTAAAATAAGCCAAAATATAATATTTGGCGAAAAGAGTGGATGTAGTGAGTTTCGAACCACAAACCTTGAACTCCCTAACCTGACCCCTTAACCATCACGCCAGAGCTCTCTTTTTTTTGTTACCTCAATTTCCGCAACCACTACTCCCCAGAAAGATATATCATTTAGCGCAAGTTCAAATAAGAACTCTCCCCCAGTGTGTTGTCATCCTCTCGCAAGAACAAAAGAACAACAACAAAAACAGCCTTTACCAAAGAAAGGTTGAATCGGTTTTAACTAATGTGTGCCAATAATAAAAGTTGAAAACCCGAAACACATATGTTATGCTAAACACAACTCATGTAAACACAAATTGATTCAACATATTGTGACTTTTCACATATGAGTTTCAATCGAAACACCTTATGATCCTTTGATAAAGCCTACCAACATGGGCTAGAACTTAATCCCGCTAAATCAAAAGGCCACACAAATCATAAGGGTTTCACCGTATGAGATCGAATATTAAGGTTAATAACAACCGAAATCAGACATCTCATAAACCGAAAACACATAGAAAAAATATAAACATTCATTCACAGGCTATGTAATCGGAAACAATCACACGAAACAAAAATTATAAAATAATAATTTTATTCATAATAATTGATAGTTTTATTCAAAATAGACTTTATACAAAAATATCGATATAAATCAATACATTGATGTCTATTTTCTCTAAATAAGAATCTTCAATTCTCGTAGAGTTTCTCAGTTTACTTTGTAGTCAGTTCAGGAGATCTCAAAAGACTCCAATCATCTTCAATGATAACCAATTTGGATTCAAGACTCACAAGATTGTTATTGACTTCCTTTACTTCCTTTCGCAAATCCTTTTCCATGTCCGTACTTCACATAAAATTAAATCTAGTTTTAGTGAAAGATTCTTGAGAAGATTATCAGTAAGGGATGAAATCTCTTCATTAAGAACATCTTGATTTAGATATGGAGCAGAGTCTAAATCACCATCTAAAGATTTGAGTCAAAGTTTCTTGTTAGGAAACAAGATGGTCCAGACTTTTCCAACTTTGTGAGAGTTGCAACTAGAGGTAAACATTCTGTCAGATCTCTATGAAAAGAAATGTAAATTTCATTCTCCTATAAATAACAGAAGTTTTCTCATTGTCTTTGAGAATATTATTTCATTTAATTACAATAACCGAAAATTTATTCAGAAATATTTTTTATTAAAATATTTACACAATATCCTTACTGTTTATTTGGAAAATAAATAATAAGGATTTATGTTTATGATAACCAAGTTAGGTTATCAATTTTCGGTTGTTGAATTTTTGTGACGGACCGGAAAATTTATGCATGGCACGCCTGGGCGCGCAGGCCATAACTCCCCCGATGCGCCATGATGATGCTACAATCCAGGCCTTAAAACTAGGCAAATGCACGTTCATTTGACATTGCAAGCGAGCATGATGTATCTAAATTTGCTTCCACACCATTCCAACTTACCCTTGTTCCGCAAAGGGTTTATTAAGGAAACAAAAACTTTCTTAAAATGGAAAAAATGGCCTTTTGAAGCCCTAACCGATGGAATTTGGCTAAAATTCCAAGACCGTGATGCATAGCATCACGTCTTGATCGTTGGGTCGTTTCCAATCAATTTAGACCCGTCTTGAGCTAAATTACGACACTCGGGTTTTTATCCTATGTCGAACGCCTTGATAGGAAGTATGAGCATCCAAGGAATGGAATGCAACTTGCCTCATCAAGTTTTGCCACAATCATCTCTTGCATTGCATCACCGAGCTTAGATGATATGAGAGGCCAATGTGCCGCAATCATATCTCAAATAGATGATATGAGCGACAAAGTGCTGGACCCGCAATGCTGCAACTCATTGCGGCTGCTTACGTACCCTTCCCTACTCTAAAGGTATCAAGCACAGACCGTAGTTCATCCTCGAAGAGATAGAAACTTAAGCCAACTCGTTTGTGAGGCTGTGGCCAAGCAATACTGGTAATGGCCTAGTCCGTATAGGTCGTTCCGTCAAAATGCATCAAAGTGATGCATATTTGGTCCACTGCATGACATAGTGATGCCATGCTTAATATGGTCCATTGGTAAGGCTACGCATCTATAAATGAGTCTTACGCGTCATTTATACTCTTTTCGGCTAAGCTATGAAGCTTACTTGGTACATGGTCCGAATATGCACCTTCAACCAACTACCCCTCTATATATATATGTTAACTTGACATTTTTAAAACTTAGATTTGGGGAGAAAAAATCATTCATCAACTCCCAAGGCCGTGATGGCTGCACATGACTCCACTGGACAAATGCTATGTACGGCCGTGATGGCTGTACATTCAGTTCTGGATCACAGGCCAGTTTCAATGTCTGGCCATGATGGCTGAACATTTCTTGATCCATGTCCAGTGAAGGGCCGTGATGGCTGCATTTCTGGCTTTGGACCATAGGACACTCCAATGTCCAGCCGTGATGGTTGTTGACTGCCAACCCGATTTTTGGCTATGATGGCTGAACATTGTCAACGCACTGGCCAAGGGCCAATGTTCCTTTTCCTATGTAATGGAAGCTTTGGATGAAGCTTCATCTCGGGCCATGCGCATATTTTAACATGCGCCATGCTAAAAACACGGGGTGTTACAATTTTCTTCCCTTAGAAATTTCAACATTCTTACAGATTTGAGAGTCTTTTACTTTTGAACTGTTAGGTTCTTTTCTAAAATTTGAAACAAGATCTTTTCATCTAAAAATCACATCACTCAATTCCCTTAGTTGACTCTCTGAAGTGATTTTTGATTTAGGTTTAGATCTTTCCCTTTTAGATTGACAGAGTTTGTTTCTCTGTGAGATACTAGGACATTGTTTCTGATAATGCCCCCATTATCTGCATCGGAAACAGGGTCCAGATGTATTCTGATTACAACCCTTAGGTTTGATAGGTTTATCCAACCTTTTCCTGTGACCAATTTTTGGTTTATTCACACCAAGAGTTGACTTACAAGAACAAACAAGTGTATTCCTCAATTTCGAATTCTCTACTTTTAACTTTCTGATTTCATCTTGACAACAGTTGATGTCTTTGATGAATTTAGATTCTTGTTCTTTTTCGGAACATAGAGAGAGTTCGTTTTTCACAAGACGCTTATTAAGTTTTTCTTTATTCAGATAACTTAATCTAATTTGATCAAGCGATGATTTTATTCCTTTGATTTCAAATTCAAGAGACTGAATTCTTTTATCATGAAAAAGAAACTCTTGTTGAAAAACTTTAGAAGTGAACTCTTCTTGAGTATCTAATGTAAGTTTTTCTTTATTCAGATAACTTAATCTAATTTGATCAAGCAATGATTTTATTCCTTTGATTTCAAATTCAAGAGACTGAATTCTTTTATCATGAAAAAGAAACTCTTGTTGAAAAACTTTAGAAGTGAACTCTTCTTGAGTATCTAATGTTGAAAGTATTTCCGAATCATAGATTTCTGCAATGGTTGCAATATGATCTGTCATACGGTCTTGATTGTCCTATAAGACAGTCTGGAGAAATATGACCAAAGCCTTGACATTTGTAGCATTGAGGAATGTTATCATCATCATCCCATGTATCTTTAGTCTTTGGGTTAGAAATATGATTTCTTCTTGGTACAGGGAGATTTCTCTTCCGATGTCTCAACAATTTCTTGAATCATTGCATAATAAGAGACAAATGATGATTTAATTCAGCCTCATCCTTATCATCTAAAGCTTCATGATCTTTGGAGTTTTCCGGACTCTGAGTCGACGGATTTTTAGTGACTTTGTAAGCCAAGTTTGTGTCTTCCCTTTTTGACAAGCACTCCTGATCAAATATCTTTAGTTTTCTTACAAGAGAACTTCTTGATAAGGAGGAAAGATCGTTAGCTTCGATGATTGCATGTTTCTTAGACTCATATCTAGATGGTAACGATCTGATAATTTTGCATACTATATCTTTTTCAGAAATAACATTTCTAAGAGAGAAAGAAGCATTAACTATCTTAGAGACTTTAATATAAAACTCTTCAAAAGTATCGTTGTCATCCATCCGAAGGCTTACAGCATGTATGATTGCATTCAAACCATATGAATTCTGCTTTGCAAGTATCTTTTCATCACTTGTATAATCAGCTAAGCATTTTGTTAGAGCATAGCTTGGTTGAACTCACCAAGCGTTGGTATGTCAAGTTTGGTTGTCATATTTTAGTATCAAAACTCGTCTAGAGTCACTTGATTAAATACTAGAGACAACTTCTTTTAGGTTAGACTATAAAGTCTAGGAATGTTGAGACATACAAGTATTACTCCGAAGACCTGAAGAATGTGAAGAAGTAACGAACTACAACGACGACATCATCCTTCCTCTTGAGGTTAGTAATATTGACTTGAACTGTTTCATTCCTAACGTATCTTTCAAGTCATGCTATATTGAAAACATAACTGCGAAACTGTATATCCTAGTGACCGATCATAAGTAATTCCATATTTAGGTATAACCGATCCTAGTGATTGGTAGAACCGATTGAACCCATGTATGTGATTTGAGTTGATTAATCACATAATAGTCTTGGAATATATGGAAACCAATTCTAAACTTGTTTGGAAGTGTGGTATAACCTATTTCAAGAATGCAAATTCATGTAAATATGAAATAAGGATTTGCAGTGAAAAGATGTCAACATACTTTGAACACGAGCATTAACTCTTATCATTTATTGCTCAAAGATATTCCTTGGTACTCAAGGTGATCCCTGCGCAAAAATAAATTGAGAGTCTTTTAATTAAGGTTTTTGGTTTTATATGCTTTAATTACCAGCAATTAATGCATATCTCCAGAGAATAAAAATTAGTAATGTGCATTTACTAATTGGAGATTTTTAATTGAAAGATTTCGAGAAATATTGGACAAGCATTTATTGGAATTAGGAAAACCGGATTTTTCCATTCATTGCATATCTTGAGAATACTTTCGGTTTTGGAAATTCCTTGGTGTCCAAACATCCTTGGTCTATAAATACCTAAGTTTTCTTTTCTATCAAACTATCCTAAGAGCTAGGCAAACTTCATTTTTTTTCTTCTGGTGGAGCCGTTTAATCGGAGAAGAAAGTATTCTAATTAGGTGAAATCTTTTAAGACCGCTCGTTTAAAGACTTCTGTGGGATCAATAAGCTCTACGAGTACCGTTGGTGGGAAACTAGATAATTGTAGTGTTATTAGTTTTCAATTGATTTGATTGACTAACGGTTGTCGAAACTTTGATTGCACCTAGTTTGTTTATGCTTGAGATTCTTTTTTTCTGATATAAGATTCACTCAAACTAGATCAGAGTATCGACGGGATCTTTAGAACTATTGTTAGATCTAAAGACATCTTGTGATAATCCATTGTTAACAGACTCCGTTCTGTGCGTGATTGATCACAAGAGATTCAAGTGGTGTTATACAGGTTATTGAAGATTAGAGAAGATTTGAAGACGAAGAAGATTTCTTATTGGTTTTCGTATCTTGTGATTTGTGTGTACAAACCTTGATCGGCTGGGATCCAACTAGAATCGGATTTATTCGATTGATTAGTTGCGTGAGATCGGCATTCTCTATATTTCTCTTTGAGATTATATTCATTGAGTGCAAATCTATACTTGACTATTTCGGTAGTTAAAGTTAGATTTAGATTGATCTAACCAGACAAAGGAGTTTATTAGATTAAACGAAAGAGTCTTTGTCAAACAAATCATCTATATATTTTAGCAAGATTGATTAGACTGGTTACCAAACATATTCTTCCTTTGTTGTTTGGAATACGATCCAAAGGACTTATTATTCACCTGCGTACTCTATAAGTAGAAGGTGCAGGGATACTGAGGGAACTAAGTAGCTAGGGGTAGTCTGCTTGGTCTCAACTATACGAAGTTGGTATTATATTTTGTATAGTGTCTTAATTCTGAGAGTATTCAAAACTGGACTAGGTCCCGGGGTTTTTCCGCATTTGCGGTTTTCTCGTTAACAAAATCTTGATGTGTCTTTTACTTTGATTTCCGCATTATAATTATTTATTATAATAAAGTAAAATACACGTATACATTAACTCCGCATTACTTGATAGTGATCCTATAGAGTTTGGTTAATACCGAACCTATTATCAAGTAACATACTTTGTTGTCGTATTGTCTCGATCTTGTATCCATAGACAATCACATAAATTGTGAAACGAATCGTCGCATTGTCTCGACTCTGTCCGTAGACGATCACATTCGGTAGAGGACTTATAGGTTGAAATATTAAGATTGTTGTGTATTTGGGTACCCTCGTCTTTTCAATTGGTATCAGAGCAGGCAAACACGAAAAGATCTAACAATCTGTGTTTAGTGCGATCAAACCTATAAGATATGAGTCGAAATCAGAAAAGTAAAGATAAACTTATAAAGGACTCTGTTAACGTACATCAAGATGTTGAGAATAATCTCTCAAAAAAGGTCAATGGAAATTGGTCTCGTAATTCTTTTCTGATATCAAGAACAAAGTTTACGACTGATAAACACTTGATTGAAAAGCATGTTCATTATAAGAAAAGAATGCATCCAAAACAAAATGTACAAGTGCCTGATTCGAAGCCTGTTTTGGATCCGACTCCAGTCATTGGTGAAAAATCTTTTGTTCCTATTTTAGAAAGTAAGAAGGATTAATTTCACTATCCTGCCCAAATTCTGAATTTCGGATTGGATTACAAAGGTTTTTCAATAAGGTTAAAACCTTTTCAGAAGTAGGAAAATCCGTTGATAGCCTGAAAGATGTCTTAGAACTTATTGTTGATTTGGATGTCGTAGGCAAAACAAATTAATAAATATATTTCCCACTAATTAACTAGTAATATAGCGGTAGTCAGGATCGTTCCCACAGAGAGCTGTATAATTGATAGGTTATTTGATTAGAAAAATAAAGTAAATAACAAAGGAGGATTGGTTTTAAGATAAATATAAAGACAATAATAAAGAAAAGAGATGATCAAGGAATCCTTCGCCGTTAGCAAGCGATAGCTGGATTAGTATACTTATCTATCGTTCGTGACAACCATTCATCAACAACCATAGAATAACAACTAGATCAGTGTTATTCCCAAAACTCCTGCAATCACTGGATACGGAAGTTCTCGACTACCAGATTTTATCCAACGAACCACCAAGTAGTAGATCACTCAAGGTGTAATCCAATCGAATGCTTTTACTTGATGGTGTTATCTTCACTTGCAATCGCTCCACATAATCCCTCTGCAATGTCTCGCGATTTCTACTTGTGTAGAGAGTTAATCGACGATTACTTATCTCATAACTTCTACTATAGCGATAGAACAATCAATAGACTAATCTAGTATGCATCCCAAATCAATCTAAGAATCACTCATAAACCCTATATATGGTAAAGACAAACGATGATGATAAAAACTCTCAATAAATTTGTATTAATAATAAAGCTTCACGCTTAGAACATTGAATTCATCCTTAATCAATAAAGGATTTAACTACTCATATTACAAAAAAGATGAATAATGGTGGTTTCTGAAAAAGCGGGGGTCTAACAACCTCACCCAATATTTCGCTTAGCAATCTGTATGGACTAACTCCAATATACTTTTAAGAGAATCAACTAAACAGTAAAACTCAATCTTAATAAAAAGTATATTAAAGAGTTATATCTCAATTTCTCGATTCAATCCTTACTCAAACAAATAGAAATTTGTGAGCCTGATTGAATACAAGAGAAAATAACTTGAACGGTACCAAAGACCAATGTTCAAGGATAAATCAATTTCAATCAACAACCAAAGGTTGGATTTCCCAATTGATCGATTCAACGCACAACCTGTGATATTTCAGTTATATACCAAAATATAATGTGGAAAAGAAATAACACAGACACCAGAAGTTTTGTTAACGAGGAAACCGCAAATGCATAAAAACCCCGGGACCTAGTCCAGATTGAACACACACTGTATTAAGCCGCTACAGACACTAGCCTACTACAAACTAACTTCGGTCTGGACTGTAGTTGAACCCCAATCAATCTCACACTGATACAAGGTACAGTTGCACTCCTTACGTCTCTGATCCCAGCAGGATACTACGCACTTGATTCCCTTAGCTTATCTCACCCACAACTTAGAGTTGTTACGACCCAAAGTCGAAGACTTGAATAAACAAATCTTTCTCACACAGAAAAGTCTACAGGAATAGATAAATCTGTCTCCCACAGAAATACCTACGAGTTTTGTTCCGTATTTTGATAAATCAAGGTGAACAGGAACCAATTGATATACCGGACTTATATTCCCGAAGAACAGCCTAGAAATATCAATAACCTCACAATAATCTTAATCGACTAGCGAAACAAAATATTGTGAAATCACAAACGATGAGACAAAGGTGTTTGTGACTACTTTTTTTATCTTGACTATCGGAGATATAAATATCAAGCCAATCTTGCGATTGCACTCAATCACGATAGAAACAGCAAGATCAGATCACGCAACTACATAGAAAATAGTTGGGTCTGGCTTCACAATCCCCATGAAGTCTTTAAGTCGTTAACCTACAGGGTCTCGAGAGAAACCTAAGGTTAAAGGAGAATCGACTCTAGCTTATACAACTAGTATCACACAGGAGGTGTGGGGATTAAATTTCCCAGTTGCTAGAGTTCTCCTTTATATAGTCTTCAAATCAGGGTTTGGAATCTAAGTTACCTTGGTAACAAAGCATTCAATATTCCTCGTTAGATGAAAACCTGATTAGATTCAAGCTAATATCTTTCAACCGTTAGATCGAATCTTAGCTTGTTATACACAAATGAAATATACTTCATTTAGGTTTGAGTAACCGTACCTAAACGTGTACACCTAGTTGGTTCAACAATAGTTAACCAATGGTTATCCATATGAGCACTTTCATATCAACCTTATTCATCTTTACCATAACTAGTTCAAATGACTCAAATGAACTAGTTAGAGAGTTGTTCAATTGCTTAGATCTCATAGAAGTATACAAGACACAATCGAAGCAAAAACGATTTTGATTCACTCGAATTGATTCATGAATATTATAGCCACAGTTTGCAAAGATTGCATTCCTTAATATATATAAATGTTTAGTTCATGAATAAACCGTTTTTAGAAAATAACCCACTCGGGTACGCATACTTAAGTACCCGGATTGAGCTTGTTTTTAGTTCACAAACTCCAGCATAAATTCACGGGATGTGATCTTCCGGCAGTACGCGGACTTAGCTCCGGACATCCTAAACCAGTAAAGTACGCATACTTTGGTTCAAGGATTTTGGACTTACACAAGTATGAGTTCACATACAATGTATATATCCATTCAAGGTTATACATTCTAAACTCTCATTTCAATCATTGAAACATTCTTAGAGGATGTTATATAGTTGTTATTCACAAACTATTTTTCATCAAACCGATTTTCAAGAAATTGAAATGATCACCATGACTTTCGTCACGAGTAAAGATGAACTTGGCCAAAGCGAAAGCTTACCAACACATATTTCTAGAAATAGATAAGCGAGATAAACTCGGCTTGAAATAGCAAATGTGTATAATCGAAATCTATATAGCAATACGACTTTTGTCTCAAGATAGGAGATAAAATAGATAGACTTTTGAGTGATAGATAAGTTCAAGTCTCCACATACCTTTTTTGTCTATGAAGTTCCACCAGTTCCTTGAGTAGTTCTTCGTCTTTGCATGATGAACGCCGTGGAGTCTAGAGCTCAACTACACTTACTATCCTAGTCCGAGACTTAGCTATAAGTAGACTAGAAATCAAGACTTATAGTTTTTGCAACTCAACTTGACAAACAAGCTTGAGATAGAAACGCTTGCGAGTTCGACCGAGAAGTACTCTAACAATCCCCCCCTTTGTCAATTTTAGTGACAAAACTATCAATACATATGGAATACAAAATAAATAAACTTTACAGCTTCTCATCTACATGCTTGATCTTCTTGGTTCTTCAACATTACTCGAAATCTTCGTCACTTCCAAGTAATCCAATGTTTCCAAAGATATTCAAATCAGCATCATCGTTGTTGAAGATCCGTAGTCATAACAATGAGAAAACAATAACTATCAATCATTGTTACATAATGTCATAGTATTATTACACAGCATCAAAGTTCAATTGAATCACAACTTTGACAACAATACTATGGTGATATGTATCACTCCCCCTTAGTCAGTACTTCATCTCACATGAAAACCACTCCCCCTTACATAATGATCCGGAAACCATACGTATTTGTAGTGTGAACTACACATTAATTCTCCCCCTTTTTGTTAATAAAATTGGCAAAAGTACGAAAACTAGTGGGATCCTAATGAAATTTCTATAGAGAGACTTCATGACCAAAAGAAAGTACATATCAACTTTTTAGATGCAATCATATAGCCGAAACTAAATGCATTCATCAAGGAGTTTATAAAGATACAAGATAACCCCTATAAAATTCCATAGCCGCACTCCCCATAAAGATTTGGCAACTAAGCACAAGTTCAATTAAGAACTCTCCCCCATAAAATGTCATTCCCAAAAGAACAACAAGAGCAACCTTACTTTCACAAGAAAAGAAGGATTTCTTTGGATATTAACAAATCACATAAGAATATGAATTTGTTATCCAAAAATCTCAATTAAATTAACCACAAGAGAACCCATGATTAATTTAATCGGAAATGCTCTCATAAGAAAACTTACGGAGCCGCACAGTATATACATAAAAATATGGATCAGGGAAGATCAATACTGTGGAATAAACAAAGATTCATTCTATTTCTCATCACTATTTGCACAATGACGTATAATAGCCATAATCTTTGTAAACAAAAGCTCATCCTATCTTCCATCAATATTTGCATAATGACATAATTGGCTTAACTTTTGTTTATCAAAAGTTCATTCAATCTTTTATCAATACTTGCATACTGACATATGAAAGAATTAACTTTTGATCACGTATGGGACAATCAAGGTTCACGGACGCAAACACACATATCCCATAACAAGTTGCAATATATGAAACCATAAAGATTAATACTGCAAAATCATCTTCCAAATAAACTTTAGAATTAAAAAAAAATATATATAAAAACATTGCAAGATGAAAATCGTTGGACATAGCTATGTGTACTCACAATAATGGCTATTCCAAACCCTAGTTATCCTTCTTAAAACATAAGAATAAATTCTCATAAGAAGTTTCCTAGATAAAATATGACAACTCTTAGAGAACATAATTCGAAAAACATCAGACATGGCCAGCAACCAGAGAGCGAACATGGACGAGTTCATCAGGTTCTTTCTGCAAAAAAAATTTCGGAAATTCAAGATTCTTTGTTGCAATTCCAAGTTGTTCACGTACGACCTCAAAATCTTGAAGAAGATTTCCTACCAGTTGTGATGACATCTGAACTGGTAGTTTGTTTTCATGATCAACATCATGATAGCAGGTTATGAATATAGGTTTATCGTGAAACTCAATAGCCTTTCCCTTCTCAACTTCGTCTTCCTTGTTGCATCCATCCATTGTGCTCACACAAAAAAAATCAGGAGAACCTTCCCTTTTTTTTTTTTTTTTTTTGACGTTACGGAACGTGCATGTATCAAAAAGGGCTTGATACATATAAATATATATGAGTGTTTCAAGGAAAATCCTAGGGTTACTCGTATATGTTCCGTACGGGTCAGGTGTACGTGTACAACTGGTTACAAACTTGGTACAAGACCAAGAAAGTAATGGAGCCAAATTTAGAAGTATTCTTGAAAAAACTCAAAGACATATTCTAAACAAATTGACGAAGCCTTTGTTCAAAAATCCATAAGATAATTGTTGATGAACAACAACTAACTGGTCAATGGGAAGAGGACAAAAATCCTTCAAGGCAATCAACAAAGAAATATTCTCAAGAGTGAGCGATCAAAAACATTACACA
The DNA here is from genome assembly GCA_023531105.1 of Papaver atlanticum. Lineage (NCBI taxonomy): Eukaryota > Viridiplantae > Streptophyta > Magnoliopsida > Ranunculales > Papaveraceae > Papaver > Papaver atlanticum. The sequence continues at coordinate 132,229 of JAJJMB010014886.1, forward strand.
TGTAATGTACTGGAGCAAGGCTCAACAGTTTTATGATCATCATTACGTAAAGGGAAAAGATAATGAAAAGAATAATATAACGACTACTTTCTCAAGACAAAAGATTTTCTTGAGAATTATGAGCATCCTCCCACAGTTACAAGGAGGATGCTACATTGAGCAGTCAAGTTGTATTTTAATGAGCATTTTGCTCATCTAGAATATTGACCTCTTCTCTCTTTCCTTCATGAAGATTTTCAGAAAAATCAATAGGGTTAGTCGAAAGAGATTTAAACAGAGGAGAACAAGGGATACCTGAAATTGTTGCTTTCCTTGCCTTCTTAATGCTCCTTTTGAGTCTATTTATACTTGTCTTGAGCTCCAAGACTCGATTATTGATATGAATGAAGTCTTAAGCAGACATCTTGGATTCGAGGCTTTCTTCAGAGAGAGAAAAGGCGTTTGAACCTTTTTCTTCCTCCTATGACTTTTTCTCTTCTAAGAGTAATTTAAAGAGTCAGTTGTCCACCTGACGTTCTTTCTTCTACAATTGTAGGCGTTTTTTGTCTCAAAATCATAATCAAGAATTGGCTCATCACAACATTTTTCTTGATTGCAGGCAATGCCTTTTACTCCAGCTAGATGAGAAACAGGTTTAGCTACTTCTTTAGACATCTGTAAGGACCCAAAGATTTTCTCCGGTTTAATTTAACCCATTAGGGTCATAAATCATAAGATAGAGTGTTTCTTTAACACTATTGAGTCTGCCCAAGTTACAAAGCAGGGTTTTAATAGGGCGCTTAATATCCTCAAGCATATGTAAGGGTGCCAAAATAGATGTGCATGCAGCCTTACACGTCACTATACATGTGTCGAATTATTGTGAAGTAACTTAGGGTAAACCGGTCATTCATCTAACCAAAAGTGAGAAAATAGAAAACCCTCGTTTTCTTCTTCATGTTTTTCGGCAGGGAGTTATTCTTCTTTTTTCACGAGGTAATTTTGCTTTGGGGATTTTTGGAAGGAAGAACTCTAGAAATTTGTTTGAAATATGGAAGAATTGAGCTTGGATTTACATAAAGATGATATTGTTTATAATCTCTAGAGTTTCATGGAAGGTATGAGAATTCAGTTCCCTCTCTTTAGTCTTACTCAATTTTCCCCTAATCATGGTTTGAGCTATTTAGATTTAACTGAGTTGTGATCCTCGTGTTTTCCTTTGATTTTGGAACTATGGGTAGTAATTAAACAACAACGATTTCATGTTTTGATGCTTGATTTGAGAATTTGGAAATTTGGGTTCTTCATGAAAATTGTGGGTTTTACTCCAAATCATGTTTCTTTACAAAATATGAGTTGGGTATTTTGATATATTGATTAAATTGTGTTTAACAAGCTTGGGAAATGAAATCTTGCATGATTTGATTGTATTCAACTTTATGAACCCTAGAATGTATGTTTTAGTTTTATTGATATCTTGAGATCCTGTGGTTTGATTTTGATAAAATTTATATATGTAGTACTTCATTGTCCGATAGAAATATGGTAAAATTTTCAAGAAGATCAGGTCATGTTTACTACTGGAATCATTAGGCTAACTGAAACTGCAGTGTGCTGAATTCTATCTGTGGACAGGCCACTGTTTGTAGTGTTTCTCAATATCCATTTATCGGATGAATCTCAAAATTTAGTATGATTTTCGTATGTATGTAGGTAACCTACTGTATAAAATTCATGAAGTTCTGATTTCTTTAGGTACTCCAAAGTGTAGAAAAATCATGACTGAATTCTGTATATCGGTATTAATAGCAGTCATGTTGTAAGGTGCATATCTTTTTAATGCACCGTTGTAATGTGCTAAATTTTTAGTACGTTAATTTAACCTGTGTATTAAAGTTACTGTAAAAGTTTCAAGACGATCGGATAACATTAGCTACTGCAAAACTTGAATGATTTGGGACTGCATTCTGTAAAAACGGGAATCCCTTACAGCCCCCCTCGTCCGTCATTATCTCACTAAATTGCCCTAGGTTGGGTTTAAACTTTTGCAGTTTATTTTATGTGATGTCAAGGATGTAAAATGGGAATTCTAAGGGCGATGGGGCCTACGATTCTCAACTGACCCGTAAAATTAATAGGATGAATGGTCCTTGTTTATGAACGTGTGCTGGCAGCCAAGTGGTTTGCTGGAGAATGAAATGACAAGCACCTTATACACTTCATGGGTTTAAATTGAAACCCTAACTTCTCTTGTGAGTGTGTTGTGCACTTCTTAGCAGTTGGCAAGCATGTTGAATTTGTTAAATTTCCTTGCATATTGTTCCATCTTCGTTTATTTTGATAGCCCACGTGATTTCGTGATCTGAAATTGGTAATATTATTGTTCTATATTTTGTTTTAGAATTAGAAATGGTTAGTTCTACGATGTGTTGTATATCTTTGCTTCTCAAGTTGTAGACTTGCTATTTTGGTCTGGAATTAATCAGACATTAAGCTAAGAATAACCAGATTCATATGTGGACATAGTTTGACATTAATAATCTGCTAGTTACCACTATTATCACATGCATATATGTGTTGTTCGTTTTCCTTCTCGTCGATAGCCGTTTCAATATTCTGAGTTTTAGTAGAATTGACTCTAGACAAATTTGGCTTTGAGATGTAGTCAGACTATATATAACTTCGATCATCGACATAATTTGTTGAACGGATATATGGGTGGTCCATTTAGCTATTGCTCCTTATCGGTTAAGGTAATAAGAACTTATATTTTCTTTTAGAAATGACCGTGTTTTGTGTATTTTGTTGCTTTATGTGGGTATGCTCCTAAGTGATTAGGGAAATAGACTTGAAGTTAGCTGGGCTATGCCCCTAATGCTTTGAACTGTTCTGTCATGTAATTCATTTATTTCGGTCTCGGATGTGCTATCATTTCGTTCTTATTTACGGTGTCGAAATGGATATACAGATCAGTGTAGGTTAATTTGTATAGATTCGCAACGTACAATTGTTTTTAGTCTTCCTTCATGATACTGTTTTTCCCAAGTTACTTGGCTATGTTTCATTAGCACACTTGAATACTGTCAAGGTTGGAGATACAAGATTCATCCATCTGTATCATTGTATATGCACGGGCTTAGGAGTGTAAAATCATTGTATGTATCTTGTATACATGGAGGATTTAGATCCAACAAGTGGAGTTGTAATTGCAAGTTTGGTTACTAAGACCAAATGTAACATTTGTAGAAGGAATAGTGTGCGACTATTTATTATTTAGACTCCGAATCTGAAGTAATAGGTGCATCATATCTTAATCGTTTGGCATTATTGGATCTCTTGAACTTGTTTTGACATAAGTAATCACTTGTTCTGAGTCATTGTGACTGTATGCCGAGGATTTAGAGTTTGCAATATTTTATTGCGAAATATGGACCAGATACAATTTGGAGAATCCATCATAGCCTGTTTTTGTTAAAATTGCATTATCCCTGGTTTGTGAACTAAATTTGAATGATTTCTTAGCTGTTGATATACAACCTCTATTCCAGAGCTGACTGTTACCTCGATTGTGATTTCGTTCGGGTGCTAGAGTATTTAGGAAAATGTAGAATAAGTTTACTTAACAGTAGTATGTTACTCGAAAATCATTATACATACTGCAAGTGGAATAAATTTACTTGATATTTTACAAGAGATAATTGCTACTATTGTGGGTAGTTCATATTATCTAAATAAATAGCTGACGAACTACGGTCGTGCTTGATCCCTTCGAGCAACGGAGAGGGTACATAGGCAGCCGCATTGCAGTTCAGCACAACTCAACAAGGTTGTTCATATCATCTGAAAGTCTTGGGTACTGCTTTGCAGTTCAATCCATCTATTCAGAGATGATTGCAACCTTGGTAAGTATATATCATTGGCAACTGGCCAATGGTGGTTGGTAACCAGAACTACCTTGACATTGGCAACTGGCCATCTGTTATTTTTGGCAACTGGCAGTCTGTGAATTTTGGCAACTGGCCGTCTGTTAATTTTTGGCAATTGGCCGTCTGTGAATTTTGGCAACTGGCCGTCTGTTATATTTGGCAATTGGCTGTCTGTGAATTTTTGACAACTGGCCGTCTGTTAATTTTTGGCAATTAGCCGTCCGTGAATTTTTGCAACTGGCCGTTTGTTAATTTTCTGCAATTGGCCGTGTGTGAATTTTTGCAACTGGCCGTTTGTTATTTTTGGCAATTGGCCGTCTGTGAATTTTGACAACTGGCCGTCTGTTAATTTTTTGCAATTGGCCGTCCGTGAATTTTGTCAATTGGCCGTCTGTTATTTTTTACAATTGGCCGTTTGTGAATTTTGGCAACTGGCCGTCTGTAAATTTTTGGCAATTGGCCGTCTGTCATTATTAGGGAAATGGCCCTCTGTTATTTCAGCAACTGGCGACTGTTATTTCTGCAACTGGTCGACTCTTTTTTTTTTTTGGAAATTGGAACTCTTGTGGAATTTTATGAGTATTATGGTATGGGACATATGCTCATAGAATTCTAACCTTGAGACCAATGAGATTTCTGTTAGGCAGGATCTCAAGTTTGTTGTTCGGTAAAAAAAAAAAAACGATTGTTACCTACTAAGATATGGATTTTATCAATGAACATAACTTTTTTTTTCTTTAGTGGCGTTTCAGGGAGTCAGAGCTTGCCAAGTGGGCTGTAACCCGACCCGTTGGGAGCTAAAAATTTCTGATCCGTCACAACATCCATACAAAAATGTTATGAAGTTTTTCATTCCTCAGTCGGAAACGACATCTCCTTTCAAGGTGTCCTTTGTTTCCGCAATAATAGCAGTTAAAGGAATTTTTCTTGACTGTTCTCATGTGAGTTGATTTTGAAGGAGGAGAATCCTTATTTCTAGGAACAGCAGCTGCTGAAAAAGGTTTTTCACATGGAGACTTGTCATTAGCACGGACAAAATTAATATTACTAGTACTTGGAGCGTCTATTCCTTTATAGCCTAGACCACGTGTATCACGATGTTCTTTACATGCTCCCAGCATAGAAGATAATTTTGTAGAGCTAGAATTGAATCTTTTCATATTCTCTTCTAGTGAATTTACCTTATCAAGAGCAGCAGCTGGATCAGTCTCCAAAAGTTTTTCTTTGGAGAGAAGACTGATTTTTCTGTCATTAAAACATTTTTGTTGAGAGTCATATCTTGCTTCTGATTCTGCAAGTCTTTCTTTCAACACAAAGAGATTTCGAAGAAGATTATCAAATTCGGACCTTTTTGAGCGTACATCTTCTTCTCGATCTTTAACGGTAGATTGTAAGAGTTTGTACCCATAATCATAACCTTTAAAGAGTTTTCACAGTTTTCTGTTTTCTTGACAGAGAGGTGCCAGATATTTACTCAAGCAAGCTGTTTACTTCTTTCCTTTTAAGGCATGGTCAAAGATCTTGATATATTGAGAGACTTCCTCATCAATATTTTGTCCTTCTTCTGAATCACTCTCATCTGAAAGATCATCCAACTGTTCATCAAGACATTTTTCCCAGTTGAACGCAGATTCAGTCAAAGGAGCGGACAAGGGAGATTTCTCAGAAATCTCAAGATTTTGAACAAATCAGAGTGACTCTGAACTGGTGTTGCGTTATCAGAGATAGTACTTCCGTCTATAGAGTAAGATTGCTACAAACACAGACTTATGAGGTCTTTAAACGTGTTTTCCTGCTCTGATACCAATTGAAAAAGCGGGGGTCTAACAACCTCACCCAATATTTCGCATAGAAATAGACTAACTACAATATACTTTTAAGAGAATCAACTATACAGTCAGACAATCTTAATAAAAAGTATATCAAATAGTTATATCTCAATTTCTCGATTCAATCCTTCCTCAAACAAATAGAAATCTGCGAGCCTGATTGAATTCAAGAGAAATAACTTGAACGGTACCAAAGACCAATGTTCAAGGATCAATCAATTTCAATCAACAACCAAAGGTTGGATTTCCCAATTGATCGATTCAACGCACAACCTGTGATATTTCAATTATTTAACAAAATATAATGCGGAAAAGAAATAACACAAACACCAGAAGTTTTATTAACGAGGAAACCGCAAATGCAGAAAAACCCCGGGACCTAGTCAAGATTGAACACACACTGTATTAATCCGCTACAGACACTTGCCTACTACAAACTAACTTCGGTCTGGACTGTAGTTGAACCCCAATCAATCTCACACTGATCCAAGGTACAGTTGCGCTCCTTATGTCTCTGATCCCAGCAGGATACTACGCACTTGATTCCCTTAGCTGATCTCACCCACAACTAAGAGTTGCTACGACCCAAAGTCGATGACTTGAATAAACAAATCTGTCTCACACAGAAAAGTCTACAGGAATAGATAAATCTTTCTCCCACAGAAATACCTACGAGTTTTGTTCCGTCTTTTGATAAATCAAGGTGAAAAAGAACCAATTGATATACCGGACTTATATTCCCGGAGAACAGCCTAGAAATATCAATCACCTCACAATAATCTTAATCGACTAGCGAAACAAGATATTATGGAATCACAAACGATGAGACGAAGGTGTTTGTGACTACTTTTTTATCTTGCCTATCGGAGATACAAATCTCAAGCCAATCTTACGATTGCACTCAATTATGATAGAAACAGCAAGATCAGATCACACAACTACGGAGAAAATAGTTGGGTCTGGCTTCAGAATCCCAATGAAGTCTTTAAGTCGTTAACCTACAGGGTCTCGATAGAAACCTAAGGTTAAAGGAGAATCGACTATATCTTATACAACTAGTATCACACAGGAGGTGTGGGGATTAGGTTTCCCAGTTGCTAGAGTTCTCCTTTATATAGTCTTCAAATTAGGGTTTGCAATCTAAGTTACCTTGGTAACAAAGCATTCAATATTCACCGTTAGATGAAAACATGATTATATTCAAGCTAATATCTTTCAACCGTTAGATCGAATCTTAGCTTGTTATACACAAATGAAATATACTTCATTTAGGTTTGAGTAACCGTACCTAAACATGTACACCTAGTTGGTTCAACAATAGTTAACCAATGGTTAGCCATATGAGCACTTTCATATCAACCTTATTCATCTTTACCATAACTAGTTCAAATGACTCAAATGAACTAGTTAGAGAGTTGTATAATTGCTTAGATCTCATAGAAGTATACAAGACATAATCGAAGCAAAAACGATTTTGATTCACTCGAATCGATTCATGAACATTATAGCCACGGTTTGCAAAGATTGCATTCCTTAATATATATAAATGTTTAGTTCATGAATAAACCGTTTTTAGAAAATAACCCACTTAAGTACGCATACTTAAGTACCCGGATTGAGCTTGTTTTTAGTTCACAAACTCCAACAGAAATTCACGGGATGTGAAGTTCTGGCAGTACGCGTACGGGTACGCGGACTTAGCTTCGGACATCCTAAACCAGTAAAGTACACATACTTTGGTTCAAGGATTTTGGACTTACACAAGTATGGGTTCACATACAATGTTTATATCCATTCAAGGTTATACATTCTAAACTCTCATTTCAATCATTGAAACATTCTTAGAGGATGTTATATAGTTGTTATTCACAAACTATTTTTCATCAAAGCGATTTTCAAGAGATTGAAATGATCAACATGACTTTCGTCACGAGTAAAGATGAACTTGGCCAAAGCGAAAGCTTACCAACACATATTTCGAGAAATAGATAAGCGAGATAAACTAGGCTCGAAATAGAAAATGTGTATAATCGAAGTCTATATAGCAATACGACTTTTGTCAAAAAAAGAGATAGGAGATAGAATAGATAGACTTTTGAGTGATAGATAAGTTCAAGTCTCCACATACCTTTTTGTCGCTGAAGTTCCACCAGTTCCTTGAGTAGTCACCACACCATTTTAAGGTTTTAGCAACCCAGAGTAGCAACAGTACCAGCGCCGTTGCGAAATTTACGTTGCTAATATTTCGCAACGGTGGACTTTTGTTGCTAATTTCGCAACCGCGAAATTTATGTTGCAAATAGCAACTGCTAGTTGTTCGTGCATGCGAAGCACGCGTGTGGTTTGAAACACTTTGACTTGTTTTTACGCCCAAGTCAAAGTTTGGTCCAGTACTCTTCTTCTTTTTTCCACCCCTTCAGCATTATCCGCTTTATCTTTCCTTCCTTAGAGTTGTCTCAGCCCCATTTTTTTTCATTCTCTTTCTTCTTCGAGATGCAGCTCTGAAGAAACCTAGTTCAACAACAACTTCAAACCCTTATAATCGGATCGATCACAGGACCACCATCAATCTCTTCACTTATCATGACCCATATCAGATTCAAAAGCAAACCCTAGTCTCTTCTTCAACTGACTTCTTCTTATTCAAGAGCACAAAGTCATCTTAATCAGCTTCAGATCCCCTTTCACAAAATCGATTCAACCACAACAACCCTAGTTTGATCTACAGGTAATTATGGTTTTGTTCTGTGTATATGTTGGTTTTAGGTTTATGTTTGCTAATGGATTTCAGTTGGGATTTTGATTGCAGTTGGAAGCATCGATTTGAGATTTTAGGCTATTTGTTAGATTTGGAAGCATCGATATGGTAATCAGGTAATAAGGTCATCTTTTTGTTCTAGTTTTATGATTTGGGTTCAATTTTAGGTTTGGTTGTCTGTGAGATTTGGATTTTTATTGTTTTTCGATTTCGAACGGTTCTCACCTGAGTATAAATCTAAGAGATCATGATAAGCTTCAGTTCTCTTCATCTCTGTTTTTTTTTTAAAAAAAAACCTTATACCTAATCTTTGTTTCACTATAATTATCTGCCATGTCTCATTACTTGCATGATGGAAGGGACAATAGCTGCAGCTGGATTTGTAAAGGAACTTGGTTTTGAATTCTATAAGTTGTTCTTTTCTTGACTCCTAACTTGAAATTGGAATCTAATGCTCAAAGATGGAATTTATTACCATGAATGAAGTAGGAAAACTTTAAAATGTTTCATTGTCAGTCCCAGGCATACTGGTTTGGAGCGTTTATAACTTAGTTGTCTCTATATTTTTGTTTTGTTGAAAGCGCGGATAGCGTTAAGAGATTTTTATCCAATTAACGGTATTAACCAATGTGTTCTATTTCATTTTTCTAGTGACGAGCACAGCTTATTTTATGCACTGTACCTTGGATATATACGGTACCATTTAAACTACAAATGAAATAATTGTAATTGCAGGACCTATTTGAACTAGAAAAATTTGTTGCTATAGAAGGTGGTGGATTTGAACTTGCTCCTTGTAGGCAGACACAATTGTGTTTCACATTCTATTTCCCAGTAAAGCAGGTATCAATTGCGTCTGGAACTCCTCTTAATTGGACAAAAGGCTTCTAAATAGAAGATGAAGTAAATATATTAACCTGGATGCTATTTCATTTTAATATTACCTTCCCTAGAACATTATTTGTATCTGATCTCAGTATCCTTAATATCTGTGTAACTAGGTCTGTCAAGATGTGGTGGCAGAATTGGCAAAACTTTCGAGTGTTTGTTGAGATTTTTTAAAACTTGCCACTGTGGGTGAATGACACAATTAGCATATGCCTCATGTTTTTCATCAACTATATATAAATCCTTCCCAATCAAGTTTCGATGTGATTTTCAGTTTATTATAAATTTGTGCAGAACAAGGACCAAATGGTTATTATTGCACACGATGTCGAATCATCGATTTCATTGAGCTTGTTGTCTGGCTTCCAGTATTATGCCGTAAAATGGAAATCCCATATGCCATAATTTAGTTAAGGTAAAATTATGTAGCCCTCTTTTTAGTTCTTCACATATTCATTCGTAATTGCTTTTTCTTTTTGCTCACATGTCACCACACTAGTTCATTTCTCACTGATATATTAAGGTTTCTAAACCCTTTGTTTTCTACCAGGACTTGAGAACGATGAATAAGGGAAGCCAGGTGCGTAGGTTTACAGTTGCACAAATTTCAGCTGAAAATTTCCCTTTGTTATTCTTCTACAATTCATATATATTTCTTAGATTATTATGTCGTTATCACATTGGTTACCGATTACCTAGTCTATTCAGCATATCATCGACTAGGCTTCGTTGCTCCAGACTAAGGCGGCCTTCTTCTTCTTCTTCTTCCTCTAAATTTGTATTTGGTTTTAATTTGTATTTATATAAGTTAATGCTGCTCATTACATATGTATTACCATTGCAGTGCTTTCAAGGTTAGCATTGCTTCCGAAAGTTGTTGAAAGGTCTGTTCCTTTTCTCAGATTTTGAAGTCTTGCTTAAGAAACCAAGTTTTGATGGTAATTTATTTCTATTTTTTCCTTCTTTTGGTTATGCTTTTAGGTTCATTTCCGCAGTTCAAGGAATTATGACAGTGACAAATGTGTCTGGAAGCACTCACAAATTACTGGTAATGTTTTTTTATTGGAACTGTTATCTCCAAGCAAATGAATTGTGCAATTTTCGCATTGGAATATATATATGTACACAGTAATGATTTTCCTCATATGTTCACACTGGAAATAATTGTGTAGATGGTGCGGCTCCAAGGGCAAAGATGAATTGGCAAAAAGCTGTTAGGGATGCACAAGAAGAAGTAAGTGTTTTTACATATACATTAGTAGCAAATAGATTTACACTCAATATTGATGCCAACTTAATAAAGGTCTAGGCAGGCTCTCTTCTACCACTAAGCCTGCATCTTAGATAGTCCTGTACTTTCTGGTACTTTGTAAGTTTGATTAACTACGTGGAATGTTTGTTAGTTTAGACTTCATTTCACCTTTTAACTTCATGAATTCGAGACTTCATTTCACCTTTATATTCCTCCACTCAAATGATTAACATCATGGTATGTTTGTTAGGAAAATAAGTACTCAAATGAAGGGTTGCAGAATTGGAGGCTCAAGCGCAGTATTGCCACCAAACCGAGACTATGAAGTATTCAAGGTATCATTCACATTTATATATTTATTTATTTATTCATATGGATTTGGAAGTATTTTACATAAATTCAGTAGTATTTTAGATAGAGTCAGTAGTTGATTTTTTTTTTAACAGGCTCAGGTTGTTGTAGTAAAATATGACCATATATACTCTGTTTTGGCAGAACACAACTTAGAACCGTCTAGGATGACACTACATAGATTTCGTAATACATCAGCCAGTAGTCTTTAGTATGTCTCAGGGTATATGAAAGTATAAAAGTGACTCGAAAAGGGTAATAATATTTTGATGATAAGTTTTGGTGCTGGTTTTTATTGCAACAACTGTCATTGCGAGGTCTTTAGAGATTTGGATGATGTAAATATTTGGAAAGATTGTATTGAGCAGATTGATGTTTTACAACAGCTTTTGTTTGTTGCATGATATGTGACACGGAAATGTGCAGGAAATGTTCCGATCTTCTGCAGTAGCTTGTTCGGATTTTAGGAGTGTATTATTGTTCTCTTATTGTCACACTTGTTTCTCTGAACTAACTGCATTATCAAGGCTCCTAGTTATTATTACTACATTCTGATAAGTGAACTGAAATGGAACTTTAGAGTTTGTTCTAAGCCTCTTACGACCATACAACTCAATTTCAGTTCACTTATAGTAGAGTAGTGGAAGAAAGAGTTCTTCAAAAAGCAATACTCTGGTGATATTTTAGCAGCAGTTGAATCTACGTATAATTTAATGAGGAAATTGGTAAAGAAAGCGGAGTCTCGTGATACTTCTGGTGATATTTTAGTCTTTCTTTCCCTGTTTTTCAATGCCTCTGTCAGTTGACACAAACTAGGTTACCCATCCATTTATGAACATCAATATAGATCGAATATTGTATGTCAGTCAAAAAAATTTAGGTTCACTAAGTTTACTTGTGTACATTTGTATCAATTGAAGAATCATTTCTTTTATAATATTATCTAGTGGTGATTCTCAACAATACAATTTCGTATGGCCATTGTAGTTTGTGTATCAACAATACAGTTTTGTATGGCCATTGTAGTTTGTATGTGTGTGTGGATGCTGAATATGGGGAACTGGGTAATTGCAGGGAGGAAATGTGGGGAGAATGAATTTTGACTAGGTCAATAAACATAGACTTGACTTTTTTTTTTTTGGCTGCAAAAAGTTAGAAACCTCGGTGCTCTGTTGCTAAATTAGAACCAGAACCAATATATTAGAACCAGAACCAACAACATCTAGTTCCGGGTAAGGGTATTCCTGTAATTAGCAACAGATTAGCAACAGCTGGCTGTCGTTGCTAATAAAAAAACCGAGATTAGAAACAGAGCTTATGCCGTTGCTAAAAATTGCGAAACTGTGTTTAGCAACGGCAAAAGCCGGTTGCGACCCCGTTTAGCAACAGCTATGGTAGGTTGCTAATACCTTATAATGGTGTAGTGAGTTCTTCGTCTTTGCATGATGAACGCCGTGGAGTTTAGAGCTCAACTACATTTACTATCCTAGTCCGAGACTTAGCTATAAGTAGACTAGAAATCAAGACTTTTAGTTTTGGCAACTAAACTTGACAAACAAGCTTGAAATAGCAACGCTTGCGAGTTCGACCGAGCAGTGCTCTAACAGTTTCTCCCTAAAGGGATAAACCCTAGGTTTTTGATGTAGAATAAACCCTAGATTGTGATGTGAGATTAATAATTTGATGAAAGGCCTAATACCCATTTATATAGGTTTACATTGCTTGACCTTCAAGTATCTCAGTCGGTTAAGGAACCCTCCCCTAAATTACGAAAGAAAGACCCTAACGTGAATTTTGGCCTTCATGGTTTGCATACCGGTTTAGAAACTGAAATTTTGTAATAAAATTCAGGGAAATTCGTTTGTATACCAGTTTGCAAACTGAAATTTCAGGTACTCCCGTTTGCATACCGGTTTGCAAACTGGCTTGTCTTCGGCATTTGATAAAAGTTGTTATGGTTCTTCGTCCGAACTCGGAATGACCTCATTCTTTTTGAATTCTTTTCCTATTTCAATTATATTCAATATGGTAATGAGAAATATTGATTTTGAATGATTTAATCTCGGTTTTTGGCCCATCTCTTGATTTGAGCACTTTTGCTCCTTTTCGTCGCACTTCTTCCACTTCTCTTGGACTTTGGCACTTGGATACTTGGAATACTTATCTTCTTATCTTTTTTTAGCACTTTGTAGCTCCTCTTTGGATGATTCACCTAATAGAGACAAATAAGAGAAAACAAGAGTAATAACAACAATAGATGCAAGAATAATAGCTAAAACAAGTATGTAATGGACACTAAAATCATATGAATTATGCACTGTTCAATTGTTCAACTGAGTGTAAGAATGTGTAAAACCAAGCGAGAAACACTTAGCCTCCAAAATAATCTGGCAGATTATTCGGAACAAATATTGGCTTTGTGTAATGAAGTGAATAAAAAAACTTCAGACTGTGTGTTAGAGCACTGCTCGGTCGAACTCGCAATCGTTGCTATCTCAAGCTTGTTTGTAAAGTTTAGTTGTCAAAACTATAAGTCTTGATTTCTAGTCTACTTATAGCTATGTCTCGGATTAGGATAGAATGTGTAGTTGAGCTTTAGACTTCACGGCGTTCATCGATTGAAGACGAAGAACTACTAAGGGGAGCTTGTAGAACTTCATCAACAAAAGGTATATGGAGACTTGAACTCATCTATCACTCAGAAGTCTATTATATTCTATCTCCTATTGAGACAAAGTCGTATAGCTATATAGACTTTACATTATACACATTTGATATTTCGAGCTGAGTTTAACTCGCTTATATCTTTCTCGAAATATGTGTTGGAAAGCTTTTTTCTTTAACTACGTTCATCATTATTCCTGAAGAAAGTCAAAAGATGATCATATGAAAATCACCTGGTAATATCTTACATGATTTGTGTGAGACAGTCATTTGATGTAGACTCGGAATGTTTTGTATTGATCATTCGATCACTTAAAAATTGCTTATAAGCTAATAGTTTGTGTGAGACAGCTATTGTCGTCTTCTAAGAATGTTTCAATGATTGAAATGGGAGTTAAAACCCGTGTATGGATACATTACGGTTTGTGTAGTAAGTGTGCAAACTGTATTGATAGAATTCAGGACCGGAAGTTAAGTTTGCATACCCGCTCGCAAATTTATTCAACTGTTTAAGTTAGGGTACTTAAGTTTGCATAACCGTTCGCAAACTAATTAACTGTTGAAGTCCGGGAACCAAGTTTGCGTACCCGTTCGCAAACGGTTTCAACTGAGCTTGGTCCGGAGCTAAAGTTTGCGTACCCGATTGCAAACTGTCGGCTTATGACCAATGTTCGGAACTTAAGTTTGTGTACCCGTTTGCAAACTTATGATTTCATACTCATGAACAAATATATTTATATAATAAGGAATGCAATCTTTGCAAACCGTTGCTAAAATGTTCATGAACTGATTGTTTTGTATCAATCCGATTTTGCTTCAATTGTGTCTTGTATACTTTTATGAGAATATAAACAATTGAACAACTCTATGAGTAACACAATTAGATTCATTTGATTATCAATTGATCTAGAAGTGTTAAGATGAACATGGTTAATACAAAAGTGTTCATATGGCTAACTTCGGTTAACTGTTATTGAGCCAACTCAATATACACGTTTAGGTACGATTACCCGTATCTAAATGAAGGTATATTTCATTTGTGTGTAACAAGCTAAGACCATCTAATGGTGGAAAGATATTAGCTTGAATCTTAAATCAGGTTTCATCTAACGGTGAATATTGATTTCTTTGTTCCAAAGTTATCAAACCCTGATTTGAAGACTATATAAGGAGAACTCTAGTAACTGGGAAACCTAATCCCCACACCACCTGTGTGATACTAGTTGCGACTAGAGTCGATTCTCCTTTAACCTAGGTTTTTCCTAAAACATTTATAGGTTAACGACTTAAAGACTTCATTGGGATTCTGTAGCCATAGCCAACTATTTTCTCTGTAGTTGCGTGTTCTGATCTTACTTGTTTTATCGTATTGAGTACTATCTTCTCAAAGATTTGCTCGAGATTTATCTCCGATATGTAAGATATAAAAAGTAATCACAAAGCTCTTCGTCTTATTCTTTGTGATTCCACAATAACTTCTTCTACTACCATATGGTTACGTTATTGTGAGGTGATTTATATTTCTAGGTTGTTCTTCTGGAATATAAGACCGGATTAACAATTGGTTCCTGTTCACCTTGATTTATCAAATGACGGAACAAACTTCGTAGGTATTTCTATGGGAGACAGATTTATCTATTAAAATAGACTTTCCTATGGGAGACAGATTTGGTTATCAAGTCTCTGATTTTGGGTCCTAGCAACTCTTAGTTGTGGGTGAGATCATCTAAGGGAATCAAGTGCGTAGAGTCCTGATGGGATTTAGAGGCATAAGGAACGCGATTGTACCTTAATCAGTGTGAGATTGGTTATGGCTCAACTACATTCCATTATGAAGTTAACTTGTAGTAGGCTAGAGTCTGTAGCGGCTTAATATAGTGTGGCGTTCAAATCTGGACTAGGTCCCAGGGTTTTTCTGCATTTGCGGTTTCCTCGTTAACAAAACTTATGGTGTCTGTGTTATTTCTTTTCCGCATTATATTTTCTATATAATTGAAATATCACAGGTTGTGCATAGTTCAATCAATTGGTAAATCCAACTTTTGGTTGTTGATTGAAATTGATTGACACTTGAACATTAGTCTTTGGTACCGTTCAAGTTGTTTCTCATAATAATCAGGCTCGCGGATTTCTATCTATTTGATTTGCTGATTACATTGAGAAACAGAGATATAACTCTTGGATATATTTTCCTTGATTGAGTTTGACTGTCTAGAGTATTCTCTTGGAATTATATTGGAGTTAGTCCATACATATTGCCTAAACGAAATATTGGATGTGGTTGTTAGACCCCCGCTTTTTCAATTGGTATCAGAGCAGGCAAACACGATAAACCTAATAAGTTTGTGTTTGTTTGATCCTAAAGACTGTCCCTATGGGAAATCACTTTGGGAAACTTGTTCTGTGCATCTATGACGCATACCAGGAATCCTCAAAGATTGTTCAGGTTTTATTCTTCTCAAGACCGCTAGTTTCTCAAGATAATCTCACATCATCTAAGACGTTAGAAATCCTGGATGATGGAAAACAATCTAAAGGAAAAATTAAAGATTCCTTTGAAAAGGTTCGGTGCAGGAAATTTGTGAATAAAAGGTCAAGGATATGGAACCTCACTAGGCTACTTATTAATCTTTTTGAGGAATACTATCGTGATGGATCAATTGACAAAGATCTATTTATGGCTTTTGAAAACGTTTTTAAATATCTGGAAGGACTAGTCTTGATTAAAGAAAAGGTTTTTACTGGTAAAAATTCTGATTATGTTATTCGTTACATACATTCGAGTTTTGGCAACAACTCGGTCAAAATCGATAAAAAGATTTTTACTGGTGGTGTTGCGAGTTCCAGTTGTTGGAAAAATCCTTCCTTTAATCCTAAGAAAAATGAGTCAAAATTTTCAAATAACCCTGAGTATCATCATTACTATGATTATACTTCTGGTACATTTTACAAATATCGACCGGAGAAGGTGCATGAGGTTTCCTATGCTCATCTAGACTCTTGGTAACAATATTGGCTTCACCCCATTTGTATATAACTTGAAGTGGGGCAAGTAACGGTCTGATTTGTTTTGTGTATTATGGGTTAGTTTTATTTTTGGAATTAATTCTTTTTTTTTTTGAGGAAAAACTCTCTCGATGGGTTCTTTCCTGTCCACTTGAGGTTAAATGATGTTTTGCAGTCATGCACTATGTTCTTTATCACACTGGTTTAATCTCGGTGTATGAACCTCTTGGTTCGGGTTTAGAAATGGAATCTTGTTTCCCTTTATGGGTTACCGAACCAGTACGGGTGCAAGCCCACTTCCGGGTTCTTTTAAGGGTTCTCGTACGCGTACCCTTCATCTTCTTCTCTTTTTCCGTGTTTGTGAACAAGGGAGCTTCTAGGGTTCACGTACCATCTCCATAAATCTTCTTTTGGAGGTCAAAAAGGAACAAAGGCTTGTCACCATTTTCAAGGAGCACATCAAGTAAGGTTTTCTTCCTCTTATTAATCTCAATTTTTAGGGTTGATGGGGAAAATCAATAATGGTGATAAGATTTCAAAAAACATGGCAAACAATCATAATTCTTCTTTCATAAGTATGAACATACCAAGTGACCAAGATTCTATTAGAATTAGATTTATCAACGATTCTAGTAGTAAGATCTTTGAAAAGATTTCTTCAAGTGGTTTCACTCTAGAAAAGAAATTGGAAATTGGTCATAAAAATGATTTGATTTGCTTTGAGAAATTTAATCTTGGAATCATCTTTAATGGTCTTGGTGAAGGTTTTGACGCTCTCACAATAATCTTTTATGCTAACATCCATGATGTTAATCTTGATGACTTAGAATTCAAGACTATGATAAATAGAAAAAGGATTCTTGTTGATAGAAAGTTAATCTCAAGGATTACTCAAATTCCATTGGGTAATTTTCTCCTTCCTAGACCAAGAGGAGAAAGACCATCATATCAAATCATCGCTAATTGTCTTTGTGACAAGAATGTTGATTGGTTTTAAGGGAAACTTCCTACAAATGATCTTAGTCTTGCTTTGATGAATTTTGGAAAACTTGTCATTTCTAATCTTTGTCCCTCCACGGTTGAGAACTCTCAGTGAAGTCGTGATTTTGCGGAGTTAGTCTATTTCCTTGAGTTGGGTGCACAAGGTCTTGATATTTGTGGATTCATCATTCTTCAAATGGTCTCGATGACATTATCCAACAAGAAGTTAGGCTTTCCATGCTTAATAGAGCAAATATGTCGTGCACATTCTATTGCTCCCATTGGCAATTCTATTGGAACTCCCAAACTTGTTCGTCCTTGTACTTTCTAACGTATAAAGGAGAATGCTTGCAAAAGACAAAGATGTGATTCCCTAGACGGTTCTTGTGATCCTACCACCTTAAGTATTCTTCATCAAATTTGCAAGGGTGTTTGTAAGATCAATTCCAAGGTAAAATATGTGCAAGAACAGTTATGTGTAATTGATACAAAGTTTCCCGAAATCAAGGAATAAATGGAAAAGGTTCAAGCCTCTTGGATGGAGTCCAATGATGAGGATGATTATTGATTTCTCAAACCTTTTTATGTCTAGGAAACTTCTTATGAGAATTTATTCTTATGTTTTAAGAAGGATAACTAGGGTTTGGAATAGCATATATTGTGATTACACATAGCTATTGCCAATGATTTTCATCTTGCAATGTTTTTAGATTTATTTATTTGAATTTTAAGTTATTTGGAAGATGATTTTGCAGTATTAATCTTTATTGGTTTCATATATTGCAAATAATATTATGGGATATGTGTGTTTATGTCAGTGAACTATGATTGTCCCATATATGTCAAAAGTTAAGTCTATTATGTCATTATGCAAATATTGATAAAAGATAGAATGAAGTTTTGAATATTATGCAGTATTGATCTTTCCTTGATCCACTTCTATGTGAAAGTACTATATGGCTCCGTAAGTTTTCTTATGTTGAGCATTTCCTATTAAATTAATCATTAAGGTTCCTTTGTGGTTAATTTAATTGAGTTTTCTAGATACAAATTCATGTTTCATGTGATTTGTTAATGTCCAAAGAAATCCTTCTTTTCTTGTAAAAGTAAGGTCGCTCTTGTTGTTCTTTCGGGAATGACATTTTATGGGGGAGAGTTCTTAATTGAACTTGTGCTTAATTGCCAAATCTTTGTGGGGAGTACGGCTATGGAATATTATAGGAGTTATCTTGTATCTTTATAAACTTCTTGATAAATACACTAAGTTTCGACTATGTGAAATCATTGACACAAAGTTGATATGTTCTCTTTTAGTCATGAAGTATCTCTTTGAGAATTTCATTATGATCCCGCTAGTTTTCGTACCTTTGCCAATTTATATTGACCAAAAGGGGGAGAATAATTTTGTAGTTCACACTACACATACATATGGTTTACGGATCATTATGTAAGGGGGAGTGGTTTTCATTGAGAGATGAAGTATTGACTAAGGGGGAGTGATACATATCACCATAGTATTATTGTCAAAGTTGTGATACAATTGAACTTTGATGCTATGTAATAATACTACGACACTGTATAACAATGATTGAGAACATCTGTTTTCTTATTGTTATGGCTACGGATCTTCAACAACTTTGATGCTGAGTTGAACATGTTCAGAATCACTAGAATACTTGGAGTAACGAATAATTCAAGGAATGTTGAAGAACCAAGGAAATCAAGCATTTGGATGAGAAGCTACAAAGTTTGTTTATTTTGTAATCCATATGTATTGATAGTTTTGTCACTAAAATTGACATTGGGGGAGATTGTTAGAGCACTGCTCGGTCGAACTCGCAAGCGTTGATATCTCAAGTTTGTTTATCAAATTTAGTTGTCAAAACTATAAGTCTTGATTTCTAGTCTACTTATAGCTATGTCTCGGATTAGGATAGAATGTTTAGTTGAGATTTAGAATTCACGGCATTCATCGATTGAAGACGAAGAACTACTAAGGGGAGCTTGTGGAACTTCATCAACAAAAAGTATGTGGAGACTTGAACTCATCTATCACTCAGAAGTTTATTCTATTCTATCTCCTATTGAGACAAAGTCATATAGCTATATAGACTTTACATTATACACATTTGATATTTCGAGTTGAGTTTAACTCGTTTATTGATAGACGCATTTATGTGTTTATTTTCATCTCTATTGTGTATATTGTTAGTACCCATTTTTGTACTAATTTTGGTATTTTATCTCTTTGTAGGTGTTTTTGGAGAAATAGGCTTTTGCGGCGAAATTGGCTCGAAAAGTTGTTAAAGACACCTGGAAGGACATTTGCTATTCGGACTCTCATTTTGGATAAGGGGTAACTCATTTCCAAGCAGCTACTAAACACAGACCGGGACTGGATAGGGGGACTCCATTTCTTCACGTTTTGAAAATGAAAATTGGCAGGAAATAATCTTTTCACGGTGCAGAATTAGGGTTCAGATTTTAGAAGTGTTTGGAGGAGATTCAATTGTTGATTCTTGTTGGGATTGATCTGTTAGGCCAAAACAGGCTTGGTATGGGTGATTTCCTGCAGCAAATTGGGCTTGATAACTAGTTCTCGATTAAACAGGGAAAGAAGAGTATTACGGGTTTGGATAGAGTTTGAGAAGATATTTGGTCGGATTCGATCATTGGGTTGGATTGGGATTAGTTGATTACACCCAAACAGGACTGTTAAGAGCCTTGGATTCGTTAAATAAGGAAGTATTCGTCAATTGGAAGAAAACAGAGACCGGGTTATTCTTGGTGTCTCTTGGTTTTATTCTGGAAGTTATGTGCAATTCAGGGGAATATTTTCTTATAGATTTGCTTCTATCTATTACGCAGGAGAGTATGGGAAGTTTAGAAAACTTGGAAGACGCGTAACTGATGAGAAAAGGAAAGTGCCGTAACTTGTTGAGGAGGAAAAATCAAAGATATTCTCGAGTTTTCTTTGCCCTGCCATGTATAAAAAGGTTGGTACGAGTCCTAGAGAGGGAATCAATACTTTGGGGGAAGTTTAGAGCCTTAGAAAAGCCAAAAAAAATCAACTTGAAGAGGACGAGTTCGGCTGCTGCCGGAGAAGAAGAACATACGATGCACATAGAACAGTCGCAGAAACTGTTGTCGTAGCTTTCATATTCAATACCCTTTGTAACAATTTTTCCAACAAATAGTTTCAGTTCGCAACAGTTCTATTCCTCTGTAACAGTAGGTTCTGTAACAATTATATTAGTTACAGAATCCGCTGCTTTTACACTTTTCACTCTTTTAATCAACTTTTGAGCACCAAAGATGTATTTTGAGAACATGATTAATATGAGGAGCTAAACCCCTTAGCCGAGGCGACGGAGGAAGCCATTGTTCCATGAAAAGTGGTATAATTCTATTTTAATTATTTTTGCAATCTTTTATATGATTATTTGCATAGAACTAATATAGGAAAATTAATTTTTATTGAGTGATTGTGAATTGTTTTGATGGAACATGCTTAGTTTTAAACTTTTGATGTTTCATGCTTGATGTTTACAATTGTTACTTCAAAAATCTATTAGAGGCAATAAATTAGAATCACTTTAAAAGAAAGAATTGCATGAATATTGATTAGACTATATCACTTAATTGGTTAATGGTGGAATCCAAAGTCTCGGTGTCTTTTTATAATTTGATACAATTTTATTTAATTTAATTTAAGTCTAAAAAATCCTTCAGTAGTTCGAGAAACGAATCTTTTTACCACTATCTACAAAACACATCAATTTTTGGCGCCACCGATGCGGACTTGTTTTTAGGGTTTTAGATTTATTTTTATTTTATATTTATTTTATTATTTTGTTCTATTTTACGTTTTTGGGTATTTGTCTTTTGTCTACAGGTTTTGGAACATAAAGAAAAAAAAATTGAGCCAAGGAGTTTGGTGATTTCGTAAAGACTTGGAGCTAAAGATTAAAGCGAAAAGAACAGAAAAGAAGACAATTTTATTTTAGTTATTTTTTTATTTTTTATTTTTATTTTATTTTTTTAGGGTTTTGTTTATTTTAGAAAAAAAAAATTGTATTAGGGTTTCTTTATTATTTTGTAATTTTTCTTTTCTTTTGGACTTTTTGGACTCTGGACATTTATTTTTTATTTTTTTTATATACCCTAAGGAAGGGTACCTTTAATTATAAAACTGTTTGCAGAGAAGGAGGACAATTACGATATTGTCTCTACACCTTGGGTTCGTACATTGACACAGGAGTCAGTGGCCCGAGTCGACTACAACCGATTCATCCCCCGTCTGGAACGGGAGGTAAGATTCTGAACACTCGCGAATCCCCTTTCAGCGAGTTGCTGTCTTCCTTAAGGTGCATATCTGTTGAGGTTTTGAATACGGACATTTATTTTCCTAGTAAAGGGAAAGACCTGGCCATACAAGATAAGGGTTCGGATTTCATCACCGTTCTCTTCTTGTCCGTCTTAGGAAAACGTTACCTAACGTGAACCTAAGCATTAAAATATTGACTAGAACGAGACCGATATGGTAACGAGCATAATAGGAAAGTCGTTCAAAAGGATCGTATTGGGTATCTTGTTAGCCTAACTCGAAGTTCAGGAAGATTACTGTAAGTCAATTAGAGCCGCCTTGTAACCCAGGGAAGCATTGCCAAAGAGGTGGGGGTATCAAAGCTCCTTTGAGCTTCCCCTACTTCTCTTTGACTTACTTTATTCAGATTGTTCTAGAGAGGTTTGCTAAAACTATACCTAGTTGCCTCTTGGAAGGATAGAAGCTGGTCTAGAAACAATCTAAGGGAGCCATCATGCTTGTTGTTTGCTAGATTTTATAGGTTTGATTTGGTCGAGTCATCCTTGTTTGTGATTGTGTAGAATTCCCTTGCAATTAAGAATGTCGAACTGGTATGATAGAAGCCAATACAATGAGTATCGACCTGAATTTGAATATGGACATCATCATTTTTATGACCATGGTGGGAATAGTAGTTAGGAACGCCAACCTTTTCAAGGTTAAGGTTCATACCATGGTGAGCCCAATTACTATCCACACACACACCGGTCATACGAGCAAGAAAATAAGGATTATTATAGTGCTAGTACCTCGTCTTTGGACAATACAATCAAACTGTTGAAAACTAGTCCTTATTATGATCCTTCCGTATCTTTAGAAGAGTCTCTTAAGAAGTTAACTGAGCAAACAAATAGGTTTATGTCGGAAATGAATAGACGAACTGCACCATTGAGAAAACTTTCTATAGAGGAATCCCTTAAGCTGATGGCTGAGAAGAACGAAAGACTTGCTCGAAATAATCTTAATTTCCAATACAGTGTTTCCAATAATACCCTTGAAAAATAATCAAGATGACGAGGTTAGAATTGGTAACACTACATGTTTAGATGAGGTTCAACCATTTCCATGCTATTATAATGACGATTATGATGAGGATAGTGTTGATGAAGAATCTGAAATATGTAGGCATAGTGATCAGGAATTTGTTACTCCAATTGAGCTTTATAATGATAATGTTATTTCTAGTTCAAATCCAAATAATTTAAATAATTATTCACCTATTCAAAAGGACGAGGATTTGTCTAGAGATATCCCCGTTTTAGACGATGTAGTATTTCCTTTTGATTATGAGGCCAATAATGGTTTAGAGGGACGAGTTTATTCTGAAAATACTGTTTTATTGTCTAGTGATTTAGGAACAATAGTCTTAGACAAAGAAAATGAACTAGTAGAGATGAGTGAGGATGAACTTGACTTAGAAGAATCAATTGCCTATTTCAGGAATCTGATGACCTAGAAATTAGGGAGATTGTGACTAGTCTAACTAGAGACACTGAAAACTCTAAGTTTGGGGGTGATTATCATTCCCAATGTGCTTTAACTCTTAGAAAGGTCCCTCCCTTGGGACTTGACATATGTGCCTCAACCGTTTTAATAGATTATCTTCATACACGTTTTCCTGAACCTAGTGATGTCCATAAGGAAGTTCAGTTGTTAGAAACCCATCCTATGGTTGATGTGGTTTACCCAGGCTATGATAACCAGGTCGACTTTGTTTTCCCACCAAATATTTTTCTTCCAAATGTGGGAACATATAGATTTCAAATATGCCACCTATTAGGTTATGAGACTAAGCCTAAGTACTTTAGGTTAATAAAATCGACACATTTACTTAAGAATGACCACTACTCTCACTGTGGTCAATTATGTAAGTCAAACCTGATTGACTTAGAGGATCCTCAATTATTTAGGTTATTATTATGTGTTTCTAAGTTCTTATTTGAGTTTGTACAGACTCTAGGACCTAATAATTTGGATCTCACTTATGAGGAAATGCATCCAATGAAAATATTTTATTTAAACCCTTTCATAGATCCTGAACCTGAACCACAATTAGATATAGATATTCTAATCAGGAAACTAGATAAGGGAATGCTATTCTTGTTCACTTTCTTGGTTTATTGCAATTTCCTTTGGTCAGCTCTATTTTTTGATGACCCACAGTTATTCCGACTGTTACTTTATGATTCGAGTGACTAATCCTTTCTTAGTATGGCTGAAGACTTTAAACTTAGCACTTCTTGGGAGGTAACCCATGGTTCATGCAACACGGTAATATCTTTCCTTAACTATTTTTCTTCAAATGGTAACAGTTTCTCCTTGTTCATGCTTTTAATTTTATCTTTAGAACATTGAGGACAATGTTAGGTTTAAGTTTGGGGGTATGGGAGAAACTTTTTAGTTGCATTATAAACTCCGAAGCTTAGAAATTTATGCCTATTAAGGATGGCACTAACCAATCTAAGTGGATGGAAGCATTTTGGTTTAGGAGTTGAGGGACCAATCTGACTAGATGGAAACGTCTACAAGAGTCTATTCATAAAAGCACGGAGCTCAGTTGTTAGAAATAACATGATAGTTTCACCGTATCTTGGAATTATCTTATTACTTCTGTTTTTGTTTTTGCAAATTTTTATGTTGATGTCTGCTGGGTTGAAATAGAGTGATTGAGTTACTAAAAAAAAAAAAAAAAAAAAAAAGACCAGACCAGACCAGACCAGACCAATTGGACCAATCGGAATAAATATTAAAACTTGGATAGCAATATGTGTGTGTTCTCCCTGTCTCCGTCGCCTAAACAAGCGTGGAACGCAGGATCCACGGGAATTACCATGTAATCTGCTGACAAGAAGCATGCGCTTGGATCCAAAAGATCTAATCATGTCGTTAAAAAATAAAAATAAATAAAGGTTTATTATAAAGTCGACCACTGGTTCCCTTGTATATGCCAACTGAGTTGATGTAGATTTAGGATTGTCGACCACTGGTTCCCTTGTATATGCCAGTTGTGTTGATATTAGTCCAGACCAGTATCTCAATCCACTAGGTCATAGGTTCATCTTGGCATTGAAGTCCATTCGCAACCATCTATTTCTATATCCATCTTCTTAATCTATTCATGTGATTTGTTTGATTCCGGATATTGATGTCCATAGTGCGACTATCTGAGTAGAGCTCTGTCACTTATATATGAATTTTAGTATGCTTGAGTGTAAAGTCGTATATAGCAATTGGAATTTCGCATCAGGGTACTTCCTCCCGTAATCAATAAGTATGCCAACCAAGGAGGTTCTTTAGTGCATTCCAAGGTTCTACGTAGATAGCTAGGGTCTGGAGTAAAGGTTTTGTGGGTATATCTCTAGTAAACCCTCTCGAGACTATAACTCGGCCACTAAGGCCACCTAGGGGTTTAAAGGCTTGTTGCACATGCTAAGTGCAATCGACGATGCCTGCGACAGTGAGTTAGGATTTTATTTTGTAGTTTTGATTTGCTCGAGATTAGCAAAAAATAAGTTTGGGGGTATTTGATAGATGCATTTATATGTCTATTTTCATCTCTATTGTGTATATTGTTAGTACCCATTTTTGTACTAATTTTGGTATTTTATCTCTTTGTAGGTGTTTTTGAAGAAATAGGCTTTTACGGCGAAATTGGCTCGAAAAGTTGTTAAAGACACCTGGAAGGACATTTTCTATTCGGACTCTCATTTTGGATAAGGGGTAACCCATTTCCAAGCAGCTACTAAACACAGACCGGGACTGGATAGGGGGACTCCATTTCTTCACGTTTTGAAAATGAAAATTGGCAGGAAATAATCTTTTCACGGTGCAGAATTAGGGTTCAGATTTTAAAAGTGTTTGGAGGAGATTCAATTGTTGATTCTTGTTGGGATTGATCTGTTAGGCCAAAACAGGCTTGGTATGGGTGATTTCCTGCAGCAAATTGGGCTTGATAACTAGTTCTCGATTAAACAGGGAAAGAAGAGTATTACGGGTTTGGATAGAGTTTGAGAAGATATTTGGTCGGATTCGATCATTGGGTTGGATTGGGATTAGTTGATTACACCCAAACAGGACTGTTAAGAGCCTTGGATTCGTTAAATAAGGAAGTATTCGTCAATTGGAAGAAAACAGAGACCGGGTTATTCTTGGTGTCTCTTGGTTTTATTCTGGAAGTTATGTGTAATTCAGGGGAATATTTTCTTATAGATTTGCTTCTATCTATTACGCAGGAGAGTATGGGAAGTTTAGAAAACTTGGAAGACGTGTAACTGATGAGAAAAGGAAAGTGCCGTAACTTGTTGAGGAGGAAAAATCAAAGATATTCTCGAGTTTTCTTTTCCATGCCATGTATAAAAAGGTTGGTACGAGTCCTAGAGAGGGAATCAATACTTTGGGGGAAGTTTAGAGCCTTAGAAAAGCCAAAAAAAATCAACTTGAAGAGGACGAGTTCGGCTGCTGCTGCTGCTGCCGGAGAAGAAGAACATACGATGCACATAGAACAGTCGCAGAAACTGTTGTCGTAGCTTTCATATTCAATACCCTTTGTAACAATTTTTCCAACAAATAGTTTCAGTTCGCAACAGTTCTATTCCTCTATAACAGTAGGTTCTGTAACAATTATATTAGTTACAGAATCCGCTGCTTTTACACTTTTCACTCTTTTAATCAACTTTTGAGCACCAAAGATGTATTTTGAGAACATGATTAATATGAGGAGCTAAACCCCTTAGCCGAGACGACGGAGGAATCCGTTGTTCCATGAAAAGTGGTATAATTCTATTTTAATTATTTTTGCAATCTTTTATATGATTATTTGCATAGAACTAATATAGGAAAATTGATTTTTATTGAGTGATTGTAAATTGTTTTGATGGAACATGCTTAGTTTTAAACTTTTGATGTTTCATGCTTGATGTTTACAATTGTTACTTCAATAATCTATTAGAGGCAATAAATTAGAATATCTTTAAAAGAAAGAATTGCATGAATATTGATTAGACTATATCACTTAATTGGTTAATGGTGGAATCCAAAGTCTCGGTGTCTTTTTATAATTTGATACAATTTTATTTTATTTTATTTAAGTCTAAAAAATCCTTCACAAGTTCGAGAAACGAATCTTTTTACCACTATCTATAAAACACATCATTTATATCTTTCTTGAAATATGTGTTGGAAAGCTTTTTTCTTTAACTACATTAATCATTATTCTTGACGAAAGTCAAAAGATGATCATGTGAAAATCACTTGGTAACATCTTACATGATTTGTGTGAGACAGTCATTTGATGTAGACTCGGAATATTTCGTATTGATCATTCGATCACTTGAAAATTTCTTATAAGCAATAGTTTGTGTGAGACAACTATTGTTGTCTTATAAGAACTAGTGTTTTGCCCGTGCGTTGCACATGATCAGATTGGTTGGTTGTTATGTTTGTTACATAGCTACCAATCGAAACAATAAAGGAACATACTAATCGTTATATAATGTGTTCATGAATCAATATGCTTTGACATTAAAGTGTTTTGTGTTCATAAATTAATATTTTCCGGCAGCAAAATGTACTTTTAAGGTGTTCTTCGACAGTATAACAATGAGCACCGTATTTTCTGTCTTGTCCTCCACCTTCAGCGCTGACCTATACCAGCAAGAAAATCAGTTAAGGTGGTGATTTTCTATTTTTTGACCTTGTAAAATCTAATAGTCTGGATACTTCCCAGGTCTCCACCCAAACTCATTAGCTTCGGACATTCCACCAAAGCAATATAAATTAGGTCAGTGGTTTTAAGTTTTTGTTTATGTATACATTATATGCATTCCATCCTCTATCATAGTCGCTAATTCATCCCATAGAGTTATCTATATCGTCTCTCCCCTAATACAGGTAATACTAAGTGTTAGTTCTTTTTTCTTATTGTTTTTGGGTAAAAACTGATTCTTCTGGTTTTGGTAAATTTGGGTGTGTTGATGAGAAATGAATTCAAACCCTAAAAAAATGTACTGTACAGGAGTAATTTTAGGTTCGAGAGATCAATCTGTAAGACTCTGGCCTAAACCAAGAAATGGCCGTTCCAGATTCAATTCGGCCACAAAGTGAAAGGGTTGATCTTAGGGAGGGAAGCGAAGAAGGTGTTGAGATCAGGATGTTGAATTATGAAGGTGTGGATGTTTTATGACTTGTATCAGAATGTGGAACTGGCTTACAGAATGTAAGTTATCAGTTCTTGGTGTTTTATGAATACTTGTGTTGATAACACTTATCTGTTGAAAATAGGTTGAAAACCTATTTATACAAGTCATGATTGAGCGCACCCTGATCTCGTAGGAAGTGGAGACAGTTAAGTAGTGGAGAAGTGGGGTTGTGCACAAAGTGGTGACCATCACATTTTCATTACGAGGGATGACTGGTCAGCCTTACACCCACTACTCTCTTACTGCTATTAACCGTCCGCCCTTTCCTGACAGTTTCTCGTAATGGGGGCATTGCACACCGCACATTGTAAACCACCATACCAATACCCCAGTGAGCATCCCCCAGTTTGTGACATGTTTGATGTCTCGAGTATTTGTAGGAAAATATATATACAGCAAGCTGCCGAGTGGGTCAAGTCGCGAGACTTGCCGTTTAAAACAGCACATAGTGCTTTTTAGGTCAAACAATAAAATTGTTTGTGGAATTAATATTTATAAAACATCATTTATAATCGATGTATATAAAGCATACGTTTTTAAACAAGCATCTCAAAAATAATCGATGTTCATGAAGCATCGTTGTTTTAGAGCTCGTCCAAGTCAGTCGCGGAGTTTAATGTCTTAAAAAGAGCACAACCGGCCATTTTCAGGGAGCTGGTAGGGGCTATGTGCGTGTTCCATAGGTTGGCCGGTCGGTCCCTATAGGAGAGTGGCGGTTGGTAGCCATTCTAACATCCTATCGGTCGGCCCAGGTTAGATCTGGACCGGTTAAATCGGCTAGCCAAGTTGAGTGGCTGAGATGATTTGCGGCAGTTAATGGATGCCGTTGAATCATTAGAATTATATACAAGCAGCGCGACTGGACACCTTTGGGCGATCGTTTGGGAGTCATATGGGCAAGCAACAGCTTGGCCGATCACTCCTCATGGAAAAGGGATGGCTGGTGATCACGACGTCACCCTGTTGGCCACCTGAAATTAGATCTAGGCCGCCCGATTAGGCTAGCAAAGTTGGACGTCCAAGATGATTTGCGGCAGTTATGTATTACCGTTGATTCAATTTAGGGTTTAAAGCCGTGTGGCCAACCTTTTTTGAGCTAATCGATTTGAAGCGCTAAACGCCGGTTTGAGCAGGTCGATTGACCAGATACAAAGGTGGGTTGCCGGCGAGCATACTGGCATCTTATTGGCTGCCTAAAATTAGATCTAAACCAGTCAATTTAGCTAGCGAAGATAGACGGCCGTGATCATTTTACGATAGTAACACGCTGCCGCTGACACGAATTTAGAGTTTTCAAAACCGCATGATCACCCTATCTTGAGCAATCGATTTGTTGTTCTCCTAGCATGTTGTGGGCAAGTCGCCTGGCCAGGGATGAAGGTGAGTCGCCGTTGAGCACACTGGCACCTCATTGATCGTTCGAAACAAGATCTGAGCCATCCAACTAGGCTGGCTAAGTTGGGTGGATGTGATGAGTTTGAGACTGTCGTGGCCAGTCTCAGCTCGTTGAATTTCTTTTCAATAGCGATACCATCCTAACCCAGGCCAAGGATCAGGGATGTTGCTGGCGAGCTAAGAGGATTCCGATTGGCTGGGATGATAGTGGGTAATCCGGTGGACACCATGGAGTTTGATTGGTCTTGCTGGGAGGAGGCCAAGCTTGTTGCATTGGCCGGTCAAATCTTGTGGCCGTGATTGTTTTAAGACTGACATGGACAGTCTAGGCTTATTTTTCTTAAGGAATTTAAGCGCATCGACCATGCTGACTTTTAACTAAAAGCGCATTGACACGAAAACCTCTTTATCGGAGAGTGGTGTAGCCTGCGTGTTTTCATGCAGATCTTAATACTGACACTTCGGGAAATTCATGCTACTCCGCTGCGAGTGAACATTAATCGTCATGTAATGCCAATATTGAGAGTTCAACCAGGGAACATAGCATAGGAAAATACTAGGCAGGACATGCATTAGCGAATAATGACGGTGAAAGATAAAATTCATAGAATATTTGGGATTGTTGCTACATGCACCATTCTGAGTAAATTTTATATATACAAACATATTGAGTTGCTCAATATATACGTGAGCGAAGAGGCCTAGGCACTCATTACTTTTGTTTCCTTTGCAGGATGGCAGCGCATTAAATACAGGGTTTCAAAATTTTATCCCTGAACTGAAAACCACCATCAACATTAAGTCCCTTGCTTAGCACGTAACCGTGATATTGTTGCTGGGTAAGCACTAGATGGTGATAGTCAAGAGATAAAATGATCAAGTCAAGGTGAATAAACATTACCAGGGAAGTGGCAGTTGTCTTGAATTCGAATCTGACCGCCAGATCACGATTACAATCCGGACATGCCAGCGAGCATGCTCTGCCAGCAAGCTTTGTTGGACTGAAAGCATTCTTCGTTGACTATCTGACAATCTTCTCCCAGCTTTAATTAAGGTTTCTGAAAAAGTGGGGGTACAACAACCTCACCCAATAATTCTCTTAGCAATCTGTATGGACTAACTCCAATATACTTTTAAGAGAATCAACTAGACAGTCAGACTCAATCTTAATAAAAAGTATATCAAGGAGTTATATCTAAATTTCTCGATTCAATACTTACTCAAGCAAATAGAAACCTGCGAGTCTAATTGAATACAAGAGAAATTAACTTGAACGGTACCAAAGACCAATGTTCAAGTATCAATCAATTTCAATCAACAACCATAAGTCGGATTTCCCAATTGATTGATTCAACGCACAACCGGTGATATTTCAATTATATAACAAAATATAATGCGGAAAAGAAATAACACAGACACCAGAAGTTTTGTTAACGAGGAAACCGCAAATGAATAAAAATACCGGGACCTAGTCCAGATTGAACACACACTGTATTAAGCCGCTACAGACACTAGCCTACTACAAACTAACTTCGGTCTGGACTGTAGTTGAATCCCAATCAATCTCACACTGATCCAAGGTACATTTGCGCTCCTTACGTCTCTGATCCCAGCAGGATACTACGCACTTGATTCCCTTAGCTGATCTCACCCACAACTAAGAGTTGCTACGACCCAAAGTTGAAGACTTTAATAAACAAATCTATATCACACAGAAAAGTCTATAGTAATTGATAAATCTGTCTCCCACAGAAATACCTACGAGTTTTTTTTTGTCTTTTGATAAATCAAGGTGAACAGGAACCAATCGATAATCCGGACTTATATTACCGAAGAACAGCCTAGAATTATCAATCACCTCACAATAATCTTAATCGACTAGCGAAACAAGATATTGTGGAATCACAAATGATGTGACGAAGATGTTTGTGACTACTTTTCTATCTTGCCTATCGGAGAAATTAATCTCAAGCCAATCTTACGATTGTACTCAAATATGATAGAAACAGCAAGATCAGATCACGTGGCTACAGAGAAAATAGTTGGGTGTGGCTTCACAATCCCAATGAAGTCTACAAGTCGTTAACCTACAGGGTCTCGGTAGAAACCTAAGGTTAAAGGAAAATCGACTCTAGCTTAAACAACTAGTATCACACAGGATGTGTGGTGATTAACTTTCCCAGTTGCTAGAGTTCTCCTTTATATAGTCTCCTTTTAAGTTACCTTAGTAACAAAGCATTCAATATTCACCGTTAGATGAAAACCTGATTAGATTCAAGCTAATATCTTTCAACTGTTAGATCAAACTTAGCTTGTTATACACAAATGAAATATACGTCATTTAGGTTTGTGTAACCGTACCTAAACGTGTACAAGTCGTTGGTTAAACAGTAGTTAACCAAATGGTTATCCATATGAGCAGTTTCATATCAACCATATTCATCTTCACCTTAACTAGTTCAAATAACTCAAAAGAACTAGTTATAAAGTTGTTCAATTGCTTAGATCTCATAGAAGTATACAAGACACAATCGAAGCAAAATCGGTTTTGATTCACTCGAATCGATTCATGAACTTTATAGCCACGGTTTGCAAATATGCATTCCTTAGTTTATATATATTTAAGTTCATGAATAAACCAATTTTATAAAGTAACACACTGAAGTATGCGTACGGGTATGCGTACTTAAGTAATCGTATTTGAGTTTGTTTTGGTTTCCAAACTCAGCGGAAATTCACGGACGTGAACTTTCCGCCAGTATGCGTACGGGTACGCATACTTAGGTAACCGGATTGAGTTGGTTTTTATTTCCAAACTCAGCAGAAATTCACGGACGTGAACTTCCACCAGTATGCGTACGGGTACGCATACTTACCTAGTCTCCATCAACCATTTAGTACACACACAAGTATGCATACATTTGTTTCCCGATTTTGGTCTTATACACTAATGCGCGAACACATTAAATGCTTATATCCAAGGATGGTTACATGTTCTAAACTCTCATTTCAATCATTGAAACATTATTAGAGGATGTTAAATAGAGGTTACTCACACACTATTTTTCATCAAAGCAATTTTCAAGATATTGAAATAACCAACATGACTTTCGTCACTTGTAAAGATAAACTTGGCCAAAGCGAAATCTTACCAACACATATTTGGAGAAAAAGATAAGCGAGATAAACTCGGCTGAAAATAGCAAATATGTATAATCGAAGTCTATATAACAATACGACTTTTTTCTCAAGATAGGAGATAGAGTAGATAGACTTTTTGAATGATAGATAAGTTCAAGTCTCCACATACCTTTTAGTCGATGAAGTTCCACCAGTTCCTTGAGTAGTTCTTCGTCTTTGTATGATGAACGCCGTGGAGTGTAGAGCTCAACTACACTTTCAATCTTAGTCCGAGACTTAGTTATAAGTAGACTAGAAATCAAGACTTATAGTTTTGGCAACTAAACTTGACAACAAGCTTGAGATAGCAACGCTTGCGAGTTCGACCGAGCAGCGCTTTAACAATCTCCCCCTTTTTCAATTTTAGTGACAAAACTATCAATAAATATGGAATACAAAAAATAAACTTTGCAGCTTCTCTTACACATGCATGATCTCATTGGTTCTCTAACATTACTAGAAATCTTCGTCACTTCCAAGTACTCCAATGATTCCAAAGGTTGTAAGTTCAGCATCATCGTTGTTGAAAATCCGTAGCCATAACAATGAGAAAACAAAAGCCCTTGATCATTGTTACACAGTGTCATAGTATTATTACACAGCATCAAAGTTCAATTGTATCACAACTTTGACAACAATACTATGGTGATATGTATCACTCCCCCTTAGTCAATACTCCATCTCACATGGAAACCACTCCCCCTTACATAATGATCCGAAAACCATATGTATTTGTATTGTGAACTACACATTAATTATCCCCCTTTTTGTCAATAAAATTTGCAAAGGTTCGAAAACTAGTGGGAACCTAATGAAATTTCCATAGAGACATTTCATGACCAAAAGAAATCACACATCAACTTTTTAGATGCAATCATATAGTCGAAACTAAATGCATTCATCAAGGAGTTTATAAAGATATAAGATAACCCCTATAATATTCCACAGCCGCACTCCCCACAAAGATTTGGCAATAAAGCACAAGTTCAATTAAGAACTCTCCCCCATATAATGTCATTCCCGGAAGAACAACAAGAGCGACCTTACTTTCACAAGAAAAGAAGGATTTCTTTGGACAACAACAAGTCATATAAGAATGTGAATTTGTATCCAAAATACTCAATTGAATTAACCACAAGTGAACCCATGATTAATTCAACCGGAATACTCAACTAAACTAACCACAAGAGAATCCATGATTAATCTAATTGAAAAATGCTCAACATAAGAAAACTTACTGAGCCGCACAATATATACATGAAATATGTATCAGGGAAGATCAATACTGCGGAATAAACAAAGATTCATTCTATCTTTCATCACTATTTGCACAGTGACATATAATAGACTTAATCTTTGTAAACAAAAGCTCATCCTTTCTTCCATCAATATTTGCATAATGACATAAAAGGCTTAACTTTTGTTTTTGTCAAAAGTTCATTCATTCTTTTATCAATACTTGCATATCGACATACGAAGGACTTAACTTTTGACAACGTATGGGACAATCATAGTTCACGGACGCAAACACACATATCCCATAACAAATTGCAATATATAAAACCATAAAGATTAATACTGCAAAAATCATCTTCCAAACAAACTTTAGAATTTAAAAAAATAAATCTAAAAACATTAAAGATGAAAATCGTTGGACATAGCTATGTGTAATCACAATAATGGCTATTCCAAACTCTAGTTATTCTTCTTAAAAACACAAGAATAAAATTCTCATAAGAAGTTTTCATAGGAAAAATACACAACTCTTAGAGAACATGATTTCAAAACATTAAACACGGTCAGCAACCAGAGATTGAACATAAACCAGCTCATCAGTTGCTTTCTTCAGTTCGTTTTTCAGAAAATCAAGATTCCTTGTTGTAATTCCAAGTTGTTCACGTACGACTTCAAAATCTCGAAGAAGATTTCCTACCAGTTGTGATGACATCTGAACTGGTAGTTTGTTTTCATGATCAACAGCATGAGAGCAGGTTATGAAAATAGGATTCTCGTGAAACTCGATAGTCTTGCCCTTCTCAACTTTGTCTTCCTTATTGCATCCCTCCATTGTGCATACAAAAATTAGGCGAACCCTTTTTTTTTTGACGTTCTGGAACTTGTATGTATCAAGAAGAGCATGATATATATATATATATGAGGGTTTCATAGGAAACCCTAGAGAAACTCGTATATATTCCGTACGGATCAGGTGTACGTGCACAGTGGTTACAAACTTGGTACTCGACCAAGAGAGTGGTGGAGCCAAATTTAGATGAAGTCTTGAAAAATTCAAGGATCCATTCTAAACAAAAGGTGACATTCTTTGTTTAAGGAACAAGGAGAATTGTTGAAAACCAAGGCAATCAACCAAGGAATTATTCTCAAGAGTAATCAATCAAAAACATTACATCATGAAAAGTACTGGAGAAAGGCTCAACAGTTTTATGATCATCGTTTTTGTAAAGGCAAATAAAATATAACAACAACTACTTTCTCAAGTCACAAAGGCTTGTTGAGAATTACGAGCATCCTTCCATATTACATGAAGGATGCTGCATTGAGTAGTCATGTTGTATTTTGATGAGCATTTTGCTCATCAAGAATATTTACTTCTCCTCTCTTCCCTTCATGAAGATTTTCAGAAAAATCACTAGGATTAGTCGAAAGAGATTTAACCAGAGGGGAACATGGAATACCTGGACCTGCTGTTTTCCTTTCCTTTTTGATGCTCCATTTGAGTCTCTGTTTATGCTAATCTTGAGCTCTGAGACTCGATTATTGATATGAATAAATTATGGAGCAGACACTTCGGGTTCACATTCCTTTTCAGAGAGAGAAAGGGAGTTTGACTTTTAATTCTTTCTCCTATGCCTTTTTATCTTTTCAGAGTAATTTAAAAATTCAGTTGCCCACCTGGCATTCTTCCTTCTACAATTGTAGGCATTTTTTGTCTTAAAATCATAATCTAGAAATGACTCATCACAGCATTTCTCTATATTGCAGACATTGTCTTTTACTCCAGCAATATGAGAGATAGGTTTCATTACTTCTTTGGATATCCATGCAAGAATATTGTGAAGTTTTTCATTCCTCAGTCGAAAACGACATCTTCGTTCAAGATGCCCTTTATTTCCGCAATAATAGCAGTTAAAGGAATTGTTCTTGACTTTTCTCATGCGAGTAAAATTTGAAGGAGTACAATCCTTGTTCCTAAGATCGTTGACTGCTGGAGAAGTTTTTTCACATGAAGAGTTGTCAATAGCATGAATTTTTTTTATTTTACCAGTACTTGGAGCGTCTATTCCCTTATAGCCCAAACCACGTGTATCACGATGTTCTTTACATGCTCCAAGCATAGAAGATAATTTTGTAGAGCTAAAATTGAATCTTTTCAGATTCTCTTCCAGTGAATTTACCTTATTAAGGGCAGCAGCGAGATCATTCTCCAAGGATTTTTCTCTGGCAAGGAGACTGAGTTCTCTATCATTAAAACATTTTTGTTGAGAGTCATATGTTGCTTCAGATTCTGCAAGTCTTTCTTTCAACACAAAGAGATTTCGAAGGAGATTATCACATTCGGACCTTTTTGAGCGTAAATCTTCTTCTCGATCTTTAACGGTAGATTGTAAAAGTAAATATCCACAATCATAACCCTTAAAGAGTTTTATCATCTTTCTGTTTTCTTGACAGAGAGGTCCCAAATATTTCTTCAAGCAAGTTGTTGACTTCTTTTCTTTCAAAGCATGGTAAAAGAGCTTGATATATTAAGAGACTTCCTCATCAATAGTTTGTCCTTCTTTCGAATCACTCTCATCTGAAAGATCATCCAACTGTTCATCTAGACACTTTTTCCAGTTGAAGGCAGATTCAGACACAGAAGCAGGAACAAACGGTTTTTTAGATGTTTTAGGGTATTGAAGCATCTCAGTGGAATTCTGATTTGGCGTTGCGTTATCAGAGAGATTACTATCCATAGAGTCAGATCGCTTACAAACACAGACTTATAAGGTCTTTAAACGTGTTTGCCTACTCTGATACAAATTGAAAAAGTGGGGGTACTACAACCTCACCCAATAATTCGCTTAGCAATTTGTATGGACTAACTCCAATATACTTTTAAGAGAATAAACTAGACAGTCAGACTCAATCTTAATAAAAAGTATATCAAGGAGTTATATCTCAATTTCTCGATTCAATACTTATTCAAGCAAATAGAAACCTGCGAGTCTAATTGAATACAAGAGAAGTTAACTTAAATGGTACCACATACCAATGTTCAAGTATCAATCAACAACCAGAGGTCGGATTTCCCAATTGATTGATTCAACGCACAACCTGTGATATTTCATTTATATAACAAAATATAATG
The DNA here is from genome assembly GCA_023531105.1 of Papaver atlanticum. Lineage (NCBI taxonomy): Eukaryota > Viridiplantae > Streptophyta > Magnoliopsida > Ranunculales > Papaveraceae > Papaver > Papaver atlanticum. Next base: position 169,370 of record JAJJMB010014886.1, read on the forward strand.
CGGAAAAGAAATAACACAGACACCAGAAGTTTTGTTAACGAGGAAACCGCAAATGAAGAAAAATACCGGGACCTAGTCCAAATTGAACACACATTGTATTAAGCCGCTACAGACACTAGTTTACTACAAACTAACTTCGGTCTAGACTGTAGTTGAACCCCAATCAATCTCACGTTGATCCAAGGTACATTTGCGCTCCTTACGTCTCTGATCCCAGCAGGATACTACGCACTTGATTCCCTTAGCTGATCTCACCCACAACTAAGAGTTGCTACGACCCAAAGTTGAAGACTTTAATAAACAAATTTTTATCACACAGAAAAGTATACAGTAATAGATAAATCTGTCTCCCACAGAAATACCTATGAGTTTTTTTCGTCTTTTGATAAATCAAGGTGAACAGGAACCAATCGATAACCCGGACTTATATTACCGAAGAACAGCCTAGAATTATCAATCACCTCACAATAATCTTAATCGACTAACGAAACAAGATATTGTGGAATCACAAATGATGAGACGAAGATGTTTGTGACTACTTTTCTATCTTGCCTATCGGAGAAATTAATCTCAAGCCAATCTTACGATTGTACTCAAATACGATAGAAACAGCAAGTTCAGATCACGTAATTACAGAGAAAATAGTTGGGTGTGGCTTCACAATCCCAATGAAGTCTTCAAGTCATTAACCTACAGGGTCTCGGTAGAAACCTAAGGTTAAAGGAGAATCGACTCTAGCTTATACAACTAGTATCACACAGGATGTGTAGGGATTAACTTTCTCATTTGCTAGAGTTCTCCTTTATATAGTTTTCTTTTTAAGTTACCTTGGTAACAAAGCATTCAATATTCACCGTTAGATGAAAACCTGATTAGATTCAAGCTAATATCTTTCAACTGTTAGATCGAACTTAGCTTGTTATACACAAATGAAATATACGTCATTTAGGTTTGTGTAACCGTACCTAAACGTGTACAAGTCGTTGGTTAAACAGTAGTTAACCAAATGGTTAGCCATATGAGCAGTTTCATATCAACCATATTCATCTTCACTTTAACTAGTTCAAATAACTCAAAAGAACTAGTTATAGAGTTGTTCAATTGCTTAGATCGCATAGAAGTATAAAAGACACAATCGAAGCAAAATCGGTTTTGATTCACTCGAATCGATTCATGAACTTTATAGCCACGGTTTGCAAATATGTATTCCTTAGTTTATATATATTTAAGTTCACGAATAAACCAATTTTATAAAGTAACACACTTAAGTATGCGTATGGGTATGCGTACTTAAGTAACCGGATTTGAGTTTGTTTTGGTTTCCAAACTCAGCGGAAATTCACGGACGTGAACTTTCTTCCAGTATGCGTACGGGTACGCATACTTAGGTAACCGGATTGAGTTGGTTTTAATTTCCAAACTCAACAGAAATTCACGGACGTGAACTTCCACCAGTATGCGTACGGGTACGCATACTTACCCAGTCTCCATCAACCATTTAGTACACACACAAGTATGCATACATTTGGTTCCCGATTTTGGACTTATACACTAATGCGCGAACACATTATATGCTTATATCCAAGGATGGTTACATGTTCTAAACTCTCATTTCAATCATTGAAACATTATTAGAGGATGTTAAATAGAGGTTACTCACACACTATTTTTCATCAAAGCAATTTTCAAGATATTGAAATAACCAACATGACTTTCGTCACTTGTAAAGATAAACTTGGCCAAAGCGAAAGCTTACCAACACATATTTCGAGAAAAAGATAAGCGAGATAAACTCGGATCGAAATAGCAAATTTGTTTAATCGAAGTCTATATAGAAATACGACTTTTGTCTTAAGATAGGAGATAGAGTAGATAGACTTTTTGAGTGATAGATAAGTTCAAGTCTCCATATACCTTTTAGTCGATAAAGTTCCACCAGTTCCTTGAGTAGTTCTTCGTCTTTGTATGGTGAACACCGTGGAGTCTATAGCTCAACTACACTTTCTATTCTAGTCCGAGACTTAGTTATAAGTAGACTATAAATCAAGACTTATAGTTTTGGCAACTAAACTTGACAACAAGCTTGAGATAGCAATGCTTGCGAGTTTGACCGAGCAGTAGTTTCAACAAGAAGCACGACTTGGTTGGCGCTGAATCCTCGTCTATCGGATAAGTCTTGTTGCAGTCATGATACACACCTCATCCTTTTTGGCATTCAATAACCAAGTGCCTCTTTGAATTGGCCTCAAATTCTTTTAAGTGGCTTCTTTTTATTTTTGCCTTCACTATCTTACCAAATTTAGAGTGTGCAACTAATTTGTTTTTGTCCATTCTTTTTCTTATGTTTGTGCATATCTTATGTATGAAACCCTCATTCAAAAGCTCCAACTTAAGGTTTTTGAACTGAACCGTAAAAGTTTGATATGTAAAGCAGTATTCACTTAGTTTTTTATTAAATTCATACTCCTGCAGTATAATGAGATAACCAAGAAATTCATGGCATGTTCGTCAGGACTCGGTACCTTAATCACCTCATCCTTGCTTTGAAACTTGAAGACGAAAATATTGGTGTACATAGCCTTGATATATCTACCTTTATGTACCTTATCCAAACAATGGAAAGATCATGTTTGATTTTTTTGAAACCTGTTTCATCCTTGCTAATGATTTGACCTTTTAAACAGTTAAACTATTTTGTAGCCGCATCATCTATCTCGTAAGCTGAAATGAGAATTCTTCTAGTTGGCTTCTTTAAACCTTCATTAATGGTAGCTATTTGCATATTGTTCGTGATAGTAGATAGTTGGAATTGAGAACTTAAAGCCATGAGAAGAAAGTTCTTTATTTTGTATTTGAAACCTACTCCCTCCGACCCAAATTAGATGAGCTAGTTGGTTTTAAATTTTGTCCCATAAATAGATGAGCTATCTCTCTAATCAAGGGGATATTTCTAAAACTACCCTTTTAATTGATTATTGTTACTATAAGAAATATATATAATTTGATAGCCATGTTTATATTCATTACGTAGGTGTTTTAAAATGTTTTTCAACGATATAAAGTTTACGAAAAACCATGGAATAGTTTAAGATATAAATTATTTATAAGTTTTACTAGTTATTATCAATAAGGGTATAAACATACTCCCATTTCCTCCTTGCCTTAAGAATTGTGCAAAATACAACTAGATCATCTAATTTGGGACGGAGGGAGTACTAATTTTGAATATAAATACTTTTGATTAGGATTGACAAAAAATTGAGAGGGAAAGTCTCCAAATATGACCAAGTTATATCTTTGGTCATAAATTTTCGCATGAAGACTTACCTTTAATTTAGGAGGAGAAAATTCTAAATTTATAATCGGCCGGAATTGCATCTTCAGAAAAGGAAAATTCCCAAAAATATCCTGGTAAAGAAGATTTCTGCAAGAAATAATTGATTCATGGTGGATTTTTAGAGGATTGATAGACACATAATTATGTCTGATTTGATCTCAATTCTCTATATTGCTAGTACTCAATTTTGTACTTATTTTGCTATTTTATGTCTTTGTAGGTGTTTTTGGAGAAATGAACTCTCATGAAAAAAGTTGTTTGAAATGTGGTATTTGAACCTCCAGAGAAAATTACTAAAGGCACCCCAAAAAGTGTAAAAGGCACCCATACCTATCTAAGATTAGGGGGAGATCCTCAGTAGTTGGTGACCCTATCACTCTTCCACAGAACCTAACAGGAGTTGATATAGGCACCCAGAGGAGTTTACTATTTACACCCTAAATTACTAAAGGGACCCCCAAACGGATAGGGGATGTCCTTCTTCACCACCAATTGAAAACAGATTTTTTGGTGGGAAATAAATGTAGTTACGAACAAATTTAGATTTGATTTTCAGTCGAATTTTAAAGAGATTCAATCCCAGAATTTTGTTGGGTTGGGTTCATTAAGACTAAACATGGTTGATATATGTGATGGATTCGATTAGAATTGGTCGGATCGTGGGAATTTGACCCAAAAAAAGGAGCATTAATATTACGGTGTTGCAGTGGAAAATACGGAGAAAGTAAAGAGACAAATAGAGGCTTCTATTGATCAAGATAATAGGGTTACATGGATTATATATATGTAAAGGTAAAATCTAGGTAACTAGATGGACCGCACATCCATGGGCCATAGGCCCTGTAACACTCCCTCTTGTGCGGTTCAATAACAAAACTTTATACATAGTGCTTAACATGTAGTGCTTTGAATGTAGTTCTTCAATATGTCGTTCTCTTCTTGATGACTTGTGCCGAAATCAATTGCCTCATTAAAACTTTGACAAGGAGAAACCCAGTGGGATAAAACCTTGGTACAACTCTTCACATGTAGTACTTCACATGTTGTCTCGTACTTTACATGTAGTTCATCACATGCAATACGATCTTCAGAGATCGACGAGTCTAAGTTGTAATATCCCGTATTTTATTTACCGTTTCGGGTTGGGCTTTACCCGATATATGTAATTACCTTGTTATTTGGGTTGTTGTTTGAGTCATTTTCTTTACCTTAGTCTAGGTTGTGACATCTAAATTTGAATATTTAGAAATCCTTTTCCTATAACTTATTGAAAGGTTTGGGAGTAGATATAATCACCTAATAATAGTTTTTAAGATATATATAAATTAGAGAAGAAGAAAAAGATAATTAAATAAAATAATAAATAGAATTTTGTGTATTAATATTGGTATTAGTATTAATGGGGGTATAAACATAGTAATTATAATTATTAGTATTAGTATTAATAGGGGTTTTAGAATAATATTGGAAAAGGGGGATTTTAGAGATGAGAGAACTAAAAGGTATGGGAAATGAGAAGGAGATGCAGCTAGAATTCTTAGAGAAGAAGGATGAGGAGAATCAAGAGGAGTTTGTATCCAATAAAAGGTAGAATGCTAGATCTCTTTTCTCTTTGTGTTTTTGGTTATACTTGATTTTGATTTCGTTTAATTTTACACAGTTAGGTTTCTGAAATTTATGCGTGCAACTAATGTATCCAATTGATGATTGGCCTTCTAATATTGATATATAACATGTTTAAGAATTCCTGGTTTAAATTTGAGAATAGTCCACCGTAAATTCACCGTTGAATGTTTGTTTTAGTTTGTGTGTGATTTCTGAATTTTCTAGACAGTTTCGTTTTAACATGTTTTTGATTGATTTTGGAAACCTTAATGATGTTAAAATGAATTGGGGTCTAAACAAAGATTGTATATATGTATGATATCTTTCATTGTGCTTTGATTTTAATCAATTCCAGGTTAATATGAATTTAAGGTGAATATTTTGGTAATATGATGTAATCTGCCCAGTTTTTTAGGATTGCAATGTAAATTGAATAACTATGGTTTGAACCGTTGGTTTTGTTTGAAACTTTTGTATGATAAAATTTGGAATATCCTGGTTGCATAGAATCAAGCTAAACCTTAATCGGGTTTGTATACTATATTATACGAATTTATAGATTTCTTATGTGAAATGATAGTATGATTGCTAAATTGAGAATTGTTGTGAAATTACAACTTGTTAATGATGTGGTTTGGAGCATTAAGATGCACATTGTATGAGAATATGATTTTATAAATATCTTCTATCTCTTGATTCTTTCAGAGATACGTAACAACCACATACATATGCTGCATTTCAAGTCCTTTTGAAATTACCAAGCAAACTAAGTAACGGAACGCCATAACATTCATTACAAAGGGAATAATTCCAGTGCATTGTGAGAAACCTCGCGCCATAAGGCGAGTCTTTATACTTTACGACTTCATTATTCTCACTGCGCTTTGTGACAAATAATCATGTATGTCCACAGGCTTTACACTTGGTTGGTTAGCACTACCACACCAAATACTTATATATTTGTCAAAGAATCAAATTTTACCTGGATTGTGTAGGCAAAATATGCTCTTTGTTTATATTTAAACAATAAGAAGCATGATTCGATCTCATCGTGTTCAATTTCCTTGAGAAACTATAAATTAAAATAATAATCATTAATATGTTCACACGATCTTTCCATTGACTCGTATGTGTTCTCAAAATTCATTAGGATTTCATTGTTCTCTGGAATCATTAAACTTCGGAGCGTCCTCCAGTTTGATTCATGGACATAATCAGAGACAATATAATGAGATGATTTAATTAATGATATATTAGGTTGTGCCTTGTTCACCTACTTCCTTTCTAGGTGAGCATTGATCGAACCTGGTTGTCTCTCCATCTTCCTTTATGGAGCCACGGCCTCAACTACACTTCCACCAAGTGTAGTTACAACACCTTAGTCTATGGTGTACCCCATAGTGAGGATTTCTAACATTGCTGGCACATTTGTAGCTGGTATGTATGATCTTGTCACGTTATCGATATCAGTGAACTTTCTGAAAATCGATTATTCTTTTCACTTCACATTTACATTTTTAGAGTACAATAATCAATATGAGATAGAGTGAGAACACACCACGACAATTCCTATTGTTCCCTTAGAAAATCCTTTTTTGTATCTCCCCTAGCAATGGGAAGATTGTCTCATCAAAGTGACGATTCGCAAATATAGCGATTAAGAGATCGCCTGCCAAAGGTTTCAAAATACGGATGATTGTTGGGAATTCATATCCAACATAATTACTTAATCGTTTTGATGACCAACTACAGTACGATGTGGAGTCGTAGTGGCACATATATAGCACAACCAAAAATACGTTAGAATAAAAATGCCAGGCTTATATCCAGTTACCAACTAGTACACAGAAATGGTTGACTAATTGTGGGTTCTAAAATGAATAAGTGAATATGTGTGTAATATTGCATATCCCCCGAGCATTTATAGGAAGGTTGTTGCGCATAACCTATCCTTAGACACCATATATAACCTTTGATGGTAGCCTCTGCGAGACCATGGGGTATAGGATGCTCTACAATGATCCTATTAAACATGCAATATCCATCAAGTCCTTTTGATGTAAAATATCTAGCAACAACAAGGTTGGTGAGACCTTCAATTGTATAATATGTGCTAGAATTATTTCAAAAACGCATAATTTCTTGTGAACAATAATTAATTCAACACTTTGAATTATCCACAAGAGCCATAAATCACTTAAATGGACCGCATTTCTGTATGGATATGTTCACAAATATAACCTTGTTTCTTTTGAAAAAAAAAGGGTTGTTTACCATTTGCATCTTAGGATGGTCTCAATCCTTTTTACTAAAGAATGACTTTGTAAAATGAGTTACATGCTTTATTACTTTAAAAGCATAATGGGAGGGGATGTGGTGTTTCTGGTACCTTAGAAAGAGTTGATTGTGAGAGATGTCGTTCTTTCAATCTTTGTGATTCCCATTTTCTTTTTAACTCAAATAAAAGGATGTCCATTTGAGTTCTTTCAAAACAGAACATCATATCACAACCAAAGTGTCTTTATGGTTATGCCAAAACTTGAGTGAGTCAATTCCCAACATTACATTATCAATTATCCAAGTATTAGTGATTTACAGTTCACTAGACTAATTGACTCATTATTTTCTCTAAAATGTGATTCCTTTCACATTCATTGGAGGTAATTTTTAGATGCATTCCCATTCTCACGGTTAGTTTTCGTTCAATAACCGTTTGCACAGATTTCGTAGAAACTTAACAAAGTGTGACTAGCTCTTGGTTCTTACAGAGCTCATGTAACTTTTAATCTTTATACTAATTAGGAAACAAAGATTGAGCATTTCTTCACTCGGCCATTATCTGTAATGATCCAATCATCGCATGGTATTACATAAGGAAACAATTCAACAAGCAGTTTAATATATTTCCTTAAGAGCTTCGTGTAATAAGTGGTGTGGCCTTATGAAAATTTATCTCATTTACTTAAGAGTGTTACAGTTCATAAGGATGATATACTTTTCATCATAATGTACGAATTATCCTTTTAACTCAAGTACTTATGAGTATATCTCAAGTGCTTTAGAGTATTTTCTCATGGAAATGATATACTTTTCATTTCATAAGTACAAACTATGAATTTAATTCTTCGCATAAAAAAGTTATTTGTTTTAACTTACAAAAAATGTTTACTAAACTACCATACAATCAATAGTCCAGGATCAAATCATACAAAATTCAATTGAATAAAGATAATTAATAAAACTTATCAAAATATAAGTGTATTAATTGGGCAAGTTTCTTATTGCCACTGAAGTTGGCAAGCGGGGGTATGACCTTCTTTTAACATATAGTAAGTTTGTTGTCATTTAAACTCTCTATATATCTTGTAGTTGGATACTACTATATGATACCTGCATTCCATCACTTGTACCACACTCACTAAATGTTTATACCAAGTGTCCAACTCTCATTCCAATGATTCGGAATTACGTCTCTGTCTCATGCTCAGTAAATACATTTACTTTGTATTGTTACTACTTGAGCCAATATTACAAGTTTTTTAAATTCCAATGAACATTCAAATTTTCGGGGGGAAAATTTCATGAATGTTTCAAAAACTTCCTTCAGAGCATTCCATCGTCTGAAATCAATATGTCGCCTTAAAACGTAAAAGTTATGCCTTCATCTTTTGAACAATGCATCATCATTTGTTGAAGGTTTTCATGATGGAATTAAATACCTTGTAGACACAATTGACTTCTGTATCAGAGGCTTTTTAATGGCGCTCAAGTACTTCTGAGTCCAAAAGGTCAAATTTTAATCGAGTTGGTTTAATCAGAACCCGGTCAACGGATTGGTCAATGCCCGGTCCATTGGGTTGACTATGTCATGGTTAACAAAAGGCCACATATATGTTCCATTATATATGAAGTACTCAGGCCCGTTGATAATAAACTTGAAATTATTATCATAGAGGCCCAAATATATTGTTAACCCTAAAATTCAAAATTTCATCATCCAACTGTAGTGATTAGAAACCAATTGTAAACACGTACGATGATAATGATATTTCTTAAGTAGATTCATAGTAATGTTTATACAAACATAATTAATTTCAAAGACATCCAATGGCTAGATAAAAAGATATTCATGACGCCGTATGACTGTTCCAATTAACGTTTATGTGGACACAGCTGGAAATATCACGTACTTTGGAATACTTACCATGGTTGGATCTTTATGAAATTTGTACAAAATCTCAATGAAGATAATATATACCAAATATAAAAATTATAACTTAATCCAACGGTTGAAATTCTAAAAACTTTAGGTTTTCTACTCAGTGATAATTAGAGTTTTCTGAACGAAGAAAGTTCCACTACAATCATAATTTGGAGATTGCATCATAATCCGATTTGATTTAAATTTTATCAGAACAAATACTACCTAATTGGGTTGAATATAATAAAATTTCATGAAAATCTAACGGTAAAATCTCTATGTTTGATAATAATACATTCGTGGAACCCTAATATATACTACGAAAACGAAATTTCTTTATTCAAAAAAATACCTGGTAACGCATCCATGATGATAAACAAATAAAATCAGAACCACGCTAATCTTCAAGAAATATCCATGGCCAATCTTGAACGAAGAAAATAAAAATTGCACTAGTTGGTAGAGTCATGCATGATAACGTGTTGCAGTGGAAAATATGGAGAAAGTAAAGAGACAAATAGAGGTTTCTATTGATCAAGATAATAGGGTTACATGGATTATATATATGTAAAGGTAAACTCTAGGTAACTAGATTGACCGCACATCCATGGGCCATAGCCCTGTAACATACGGGATATTTTTGGTTTTATTTTTGGAAAGAACATCGTGGGATTGGGAGGATATATTCTCTGCAAGATTCACTTCGATATTTAGAAGAGTTTGCATCAAACAGGGATACGCGTAGAGAATAAAAAGGAAGGGAAAAAATATTCCCGTAAATTTTCTTCCAAAAAATGTTAAGATATTTTCTCGGGATTTTGAGACCCTATCGTGTATAAATAGAGAGGGTCAAGGTCAAAGAAGGTTGATGGAGTGTTGAGGGGGTTCATGTCGAGCTCTAGGGCAAGAAAGAGAGAGTCGCGGAGATATGCAGCAGTAGCAGAAAAGTGCGGAGTAGTTTTTGCACTTTCAGGGAAGAAGAAGAACTTGAAGAACAAAACCCGCTAAAGTCAGTCGCAGATTATAAGAACTGTGGCAAAACTATTGTTTTCGGCACTGGTTGAAAAAGGCTTTCATGACCGAAGATTATCTCTAGCAACCGAACCTTTGTAACAGTCGATTCTGTAACGCCCATTAAGCATTGCAATTCACAGAGTTTTTTTTTTTTATGATTATTCTTTTCTTCATTGTAAATACTTTTTGAGCTATATATTCATCTTTTGGGAGAGTTTTCGACATGATGAGCTAAATCCCAACACTGGGATGACGGAGGAAGCCTTATTTCATAATTGTTTGGTTGATTCTTATGACTTTTTGCACTTATTTTAATTGATTTATGATGTTCATTAATTAGTTGTGATCTTATTTGATAAAGTATGCTTAGTCTTAGTAATTTTGATGCATCATGCTCATAATTTACAATTAATAATTTCGAAATCAACCTTTGGCAAAGAAATAGAGTCCATAAAAGAGTTGTAATTGTTAGGAATCAATATATGCATCACTTGATTTTGATTAATGGTGAAATCCTAAGTCCTAGTTGGTCTCCATATTATTATCACCTTGTATGTATTTGCTAGTTAATTTAAAATTACTTCTTAAATCGAACCTTCACAAGTCCGAGAATCGAAACTTCACAAGTCCGAGAATCGAAACTCTTTTTACCAACATCTACAATCACATCAAGGATCTTTCGACAATCTGTGGGATAGTGTACTTCGGATCCATATAGTAACTGATCACATATGTCGAAAGCATGGTGACAAGCACAACTGTTATAGCTATAATAACTTTCTCGATCTTTCCCATACTTGAAAATGAAGGTATTATGAACACAACTGTTAAAACAATGAATATCACTGCTCCTCTAGACCATAAATGGTAAACTTCGCTAGGAGTCCAATGAAACCTACAACACCAAAAATTAGTTTCCATGAAAGAAAAACCAAAAAAATAAAATTAAAATTTATTAGAAGATGAAAGTGCAGAAATGCTAAAACCAAACAATTCAGAAAGTTCAAAAGATATGAAGGCCGCTTCTTATGGGCGTGGCAACTCAACTTTTTTTTTTCTGAAAAAAAAAGGACCTACTCCAATATTTTTTGATAGCCCACCGGTCAAACTCGGTGCTGATGTGACGCATGATTGACTTGGCCTTTTAGCTTTCCAAATTTTATTTTTCCTGCTTATGTGATATTTGTTGTGAAACTAGAAAATAGAGAAAAGAGGTTAGAAGTTTGTTTAATATGTGCGTATAATGGCGGTAATAAATGGTAGAACAAGACAATAATGGTTTGATTAAGATAAAAAAATATGAGAAGTTTAGTTACTCACTGATTTCTCAAAACCCATGAAAAATAATAATAGCAAAACAAATAAGCAAACCGTAGAAATCGTCGCAACTCCAATAGTATGATAAAGGATGGAATATAAAATCTCTAACAGGTACCCAAATTAATTATAGAAGTCATGTGCATCAAATCCCGTGAAAACGGTTGACAAAAACTAGTTGAATTCCCCCCAAAAAAGTCACGTCTACAGTCTGGAAAGCCTAACTGACAATGTAAATTGTTTTCTTACTGTTTGACTTGTTAGTCATACAAAACTGACAGCCTATTCTTCACCTGACTCTCTGTAACAAGACATCCCTCCATGAGTTTTAAGAGTTTCTGAATTTTCAACTTTTCTTCGGTGATTCCCTCGAACACTTTGTACCCGTGAAATAAAATTGTTTAGGATTTTAATTTCCCGACAGTTAACTCTCACGGACACTTCACCCTCTATGAGAAATATTTTTCTCTGATTTTTCTCATCCTCGACCAGCATTCCCTCGTATGCTCATCTCTCCGTGAAGATTGAAATCTTCTGAATTTCTCTCTTTCCGTCGAATTTCTCTCGGATACTTCCCCTTTGGAGAAAACTCAAAACATCTGAGTTTCTTTAACTGCCCAAGTCATTCTCTTCTACTCGTTTCTCTGAAACTTTCATCTTCACCATTAAACAACATTTACTTCCACAGTTTCGCTGCCATTACCAAACACTAGCAGCGATCGTATCTCATATACATAACTTACCATTAGAAACCTCTCTTGCCATCGCTTACATCGGTATCACACTATCAACTATCACCGGAAAAACTCCATCACATTCACTTTCTATATCTTCACCGATGTCAAGTTAAAAGATATATTTGGTGAAATCTTCCACACATATCACTGGTGGAGAAGATTCTTATTTATATGCATTACATTACTCTAAATAGAACATATATTTACATGAATGAGAATAAAAAAAATATTGTGAAAATCATGCCTTTGATACCGACGGTACAACTGTGATTGAAGAGTGATTCTCTGGTAGCTGGCATAATAGAGGATCAGCGGTAATCAAGCCACTGATATAGGCTTTAGCTGCTGTATCCTTAACATCCCCCCTCAAGTTGAGCGTGAGTTGACGAATGTTCAACTTGTCTCTGAGATATTGAAACCTTGGTGAAACTAGGCCCTTAGTGAAAATTTCTGCAAGTTGATCTTTAGAAGAAATAAATTTTACTTCTAATTGTTTGCTAGCCACTCTCTCTCTGACAAAATGGTAGTCAATTTCTATGTGTTTGGTACGTGCATGAAACACCGGATTGACTGCAAGATATGTTGCTCCAAGATTGTCGCACCATAAAGAAGGAGTAGACATAGGAATTCCTAGTTCTTTGAGTAATGACTGAATCCATACCAGTTCTGATGTAGCTATTGCAATGCCTCGATACTCAGCTTCAGTGCTTGATTTAGACACAGTCCGTTGTTTCCTTGCACTCCATGATATCAAATTGCCACCAAAGTAGATACAATATCCACTTGTTGACCTTGTGTCATCTAAATTACCTGCCCATTCGCTATCAGAATAAGCATGTAATGATAAATCCGTTGATTTTCGTATTGCCAGACCATATTCAACAGTGTGCTTCAGATAACGAAGAATTCTCTTCATTAATTCCCAATGTTCTTCATAAGGATCATGCATATATTGGCAAACTTTTTCAACTGCAAAAGCGATATCTGGTCGAGTAAGATGAAGATACTGAAGAGCTCCTACAACACTTCTATACAAGGTTGGATTATCAAACTTTTTGCTGCCAACTCGCAGTACCTTTGTATTGGCTGCAAGAGGAGTACAGTCAGGCTTTGCACCATCCATTGTTGTACGTTTAAGCAAATCAGCAATGTACTTGCGCTGACTGAGTATTATTGCACCACCTTGTTGAATTACCTCAATACCCAAAAAATAATTGAGATTACCTAAATCACGAACTGCAAACTCTGTACTCAAGTCAGTGATGAGTTTATTGATAAGTAGTGAACTAGAGCCTGTGACTATGATGTCATCGACATAGACAAGTACATAAGTAATACCTTGTTTTGATTGTTGCACAAATAAGTAGGAATCGTCAATCGAGCCCTTGAACCACAAATCCATTAGCTAAGAGCTGAGTTTGGAGTACCATATGCGTGGATCTTGTTTTAAGCCGTATATCGACTTATTAAGTTTACACACATATGTTGGGTTATCAGGATCAACATACCCCGGAGGTTGTTTCATGTAAACTTCTTCTTCAAGCACACCGTGAAGAAACGCATTCTGAACATCAAGTTGTTTCATATCCCAATTATGTGCTGCTGCTATAGATAGGACCAATCTTATAGTGCAAGTCTTGATCACGGGGCTGAATGTTTCACCATAGTCATCTCCTGCTTTCTGATGAAAACCATTTGCAACTAGTCAAGCTTTTCTTCTGTCCATATCTCCATTTGGTTTTTGCTTAACTCGAAACACCCACTTGGAACCTATCACATTCATTCAATCAACATAAGGTACTTTGGTCCATGTACCATTACGTATATGAGCATTGATTTTTGTGTCCATGGGTGGTCTCCAATTTGGATCTTTAGATGCTTCTGTGTATGACTTTGGCTCAAAAAACTCATCAATTTGTAAAGGATGTTTGGTAGCTGCTAAACACAATCTATTGACAGGCTTTCTGATACCATCTTTGGCTCTAGTCACCATAGAATGTTGTTGTTGTTGCTGTGTTGTTGAACCTAAAAGTGTTGCAGAAGTTGTACCAGCATTTGTGTTGTGTTGTGTTGTGCATTGTCAACAGATGGTTGAACTGAAGATTCTGGTAACGTAGACAATGATGGTGCTGATGATTCAGTAGCAGCAATTTGCTCAACCAGTGGCACGGTCTGTATAGGAGACATTGGTAATACAGAGAGAGGAGAAGAAGATAAAACTCTAGTACATAACTGACTCTGTAGTGTATCGACTGAAGTTACCTGCTGTTTGGCAGAGAATGGGAAGCTGTTTTCTTCAAATTTGACGTGGCAAGAGACATATAGACGATTGGATGAAAGATGTAAGCACATATAACCTTTGTGAGCACTATTATAGCCAACAAACACACAAGCTTTTGACCTTGGTTCTAATTTGTTAGAGACATATGGTCGTAAACAGGGATAGCAAAGACATCCAAAGACTTTTAACATACTATAATCTGGTAGTTTATTAAACAGTAGTTCTAAAGGAGTTTTGATTTCAGTTTGAGAAGCCGGAAGCCTATTAATTAGATAGCATGCAGTAGAGAAAGCTTCGGACCAGTAGGAGGTTGGCATTGAGGCTTGAAATAATAGAGCTAGACCAGATTATGTGATATGCCTAATACGACGTTCAGCTATGCCATTCTGTGCTGAAGTGTGAGTACAAGTGAACCTATGTATTACCCCTGACTCATTGAGAAAAGATTTGAACTTTTTATACTCTCCCCCATTGTCTGACTGAAATATTTTTATTTTATGCTTGGTTTGGTTTTCTATCATTCCTTTGAACTGAACAAAGACAGGCAATGCATCAGATTTACGATAAAGTGGATATATCCAGGTGTAATGAGAAAAGACATCAATGAAAAGAATGTAATAACGAAAACAATGATTAGATAAGTTTGGAGAAACCCATAAGTCAGAAACAATCAAGCTCAATGGCTTGTCAATAATAGTAGTACTACTAAGAAAAGGGAGTTTACGACTCTTGCTAACATGACAAGAATGACAGAACTGAAACTCTTTATTGCAAACTGGAAGGGAAAACTGCTTAACGACTTTAAGAACTGTTTTGAGCATCGGATGGCCTAGACGCTGATGCCAAATAGGAATAGTTTCTGCAACATAGGTAGATGGATTTGATTGATGTATCTCTCGCACTCCATCAAAGATGTAGAGCCCATTCTTACTCCTGCCTCGCAGCAATATTGTTCTCATGTGGATATTCTTTACAACAAAGAAATTAGAGTGAAACTCAAAGCATACAGAATTGTCTTTGCAAAACTGTGAAACTGATAACAAATTAACTTTAATTTGAGGAACATGAAGTATGTTATTTAGATTGAAAAAGCGGATATTGACTTTGAAAGAAGCTTTACCAATATTCTCGATTGGCAGTGCATTACCATTTCCAACATGAACACGTTCAGTTCCATCATATTCATGACGAACATTCAGGTTATTGAGATTTGCAGTGAGATGGTGAGTAGCACCAGTATCAGCGATCCACTGATTGTCAACACCGTCTCCTGGCAACGCAAAATAAGAAGCTTGTCTAGGTTTTCTAGGATCAAAGTCCTGCTTGAAGCGAAACCAGCAATGTAAAGCATCATGCTTCTTACGGCCACATATCTGACATGGTCCTTCACCCTGATGGATTTGAGGTTGGATCCTTCTTTGTTCTGGTCGATTTGGTGGTCGATTAGGTGGCTGGTTTCTTCTCTGATCCGACCTCTGAAAGGGTCTAGCATTTGAGGATGCGGCTACATGTGCTACTGGTTGTTGAAGCGAAGACATATGCTGCTCCAATCGCATATCATAAGTAAGCAGATGTGCATAAAACGCATCCATATCAACGTTTTCCATTGTGCTTAGAGATGTCACAATGGAATCATATGCTTGTTCCAAGCCGCTCAAGATGGCTTGTTGCATATCCTCCTCTGATAGGGCATTGCCTGATGCCGCAAGAGAATCAAATAGCTGTTTAGATTTTGAAAAATACTCTTGCATAGAGTTGTTACCTTTTTGAAGACTATGAAGTTGTCTTCTGAGATTCATATGATGAGCTCGAGTCTTGGGTGCATATCGCTTTTCAAGTGCATCCCATACCTCCTTTGCAGATCCAAGTCCTGAAACACGACCAAGAACTCCTTCTGTGAGTGATGATAGTAACCAACCAAGCAGTATTTGATCTTGCTCTTCATATTTGGTGTAAGCAGCATTAACGGTTTCAGTATTTGGCAGGGTTCTTGCTGGTTTTGGATAGGTTCCATCAATATAACCCACCAATCGATAACCTTTTAGAAGTGGGTTAAACTGAGTTTTCCATAGCAAATAGTTTGTGTCATTGAGTTTGACACTGATAAGGTGATTGACATGAATCTGTTGGAGAGTTGTAGTTTCTGGTGCTGACATGATGAAGAAGATGAAATATTTCTGGTTTTAAGCATGGCTTATAGGATTGTTGGCTGATACCAAGTTAAAAGAGATATTTGGTGAAATCTTCCACACATATCACTGGTGGAGAAGATTCTTATTTATATGCATTACATTACTCTAAATAGAACATATATTTACATGAATGAGAATAACAAAAATATTGCGAAAATCATGCCTTTGATACAGATGGTACAACTGTGATTGAAGAGTGATTCTCTTGTAGCTGGCATAGTAGAGGATCAGCGGTAATCAAGCCATTGATATAGGCTTTAGCTGCTGTATCCTTAACATGTCAATCAATGGTAACATCCAAAACTTTAAGTTTTCATCACTGAACCCTCAACTACCATTGTTTCCATAACTATACAGCTCTATCATTCCGTGTCGTGATTATCCCGATCAATCCATGGAAACCAATACCATTGTGTCATCATGGCAACCTCCGTCATCTCTGCCAATCCATAACGACCAATCTTCTTTATCCCAGTTTATCTCCATCAACTGGAAGCAAGCTAACACTCGAGCCCTCATTATCAATCAATCACCGATGAGACCCCACCTTGTTGAACCGTTATAATGAGATACTCTCGGTTTTCTTATAAACCCATGTCTCCGGACAGTCACATTTTCCTACTCGGTCATCATATCAACAACATCAAATAATTGATAGTCGTACCTTTCCCTAAACTAGTCGTGATACGGTAAGAAGATGAAAGTGGCAGTCCTGAGAAGAAAAACCTGGCGTTATTATAATTGTTCAACATATGGCACCCCGAGTAAAGTAATTAGGTGTCTTTAGCGATTCTGTTTGTTCACAAATTCCGCAACTTTGACTCACTTCAAACGCTCGTAACTTCCTCATATAACGTCAGAATTATATCATTCTTTCTCTGTTGGCTTTGTTCTTTCGCCCTCTTCAGGATGATGAGAAGAAATCTTGGATTTGAATAAGTTTCACTTCCTTTTTGAGTATTCACCTAATGAGAGACATAAAATAGAAAAGTAACAATAAAACAAAGTAATTCGCACAAAATCTAGCAAATGAGGGCAAGAAAATGATATTCAAAACATGTAAAATATACACTTATCAGTTCTCAATTATACTTTAGTTTCACTCACAAGGTGAACTACAAGTTACACTTGATACTCTAATAAAAAAATCTTTTGTAGGAAAGGCACGCCAACCGTACGAAGTATCCACCAATCATCTAATTGAAACAAAAATCAACATTAAAAAAAATTAAGATTAAGTTTGAAAAAAACTTAAACTCTTGGTAAAATTTTGTATCAACTTAAGAGGTCCAGGCCCGGTCCTACGTTTTTGGAGGCCTAAAGCCAAATTTTTCTGGTGGCCCCATGTTAAGCAGAGAGTGCTTAAATAACAAAATTTCAATTTTCTTTTTGTCCCTCACAAATCTAATTTCTTATTAGTCGCCCCTTCCAAGTATGTTTTCTCAATTATGCCCCATGTATACTATTAGTTTGATAATATATCCCTTTTCTATCATTTGAAATCTAAAAGATTTATTTTCAGATTTGTGGCCTCCATCTTGGTGTGGCCTCAAGCGTGGCTTATCCCGCTTATATGTCAGGGTCGGCCCTGAAGAGGTCTTATCATTTCTCTGGTCCACGCAGTTGAAGGCCTTCCTAGTAGCCCTCTCACGTCTGTGTAAGATCTCAAGCCAAGCATATTGCCTGATCATAATCTTTAGGATTAGACATAAGCCGATCCATAGGCTTGTAAAGTTCTTCCTTCACATCTCGGTACTTTGAATCACTATCCTCGGCAGAGATTTTATCAGATAACTTTAGATCCAGTTAGAAACCAGAACAATTCAAGGGATGTCAAATCTTATTTTCCCTTCTTTTCTTTAAAATGTCAATAAATAAATAAAAATTTATTCCACTTTGGATTGTTGCATTTAATTCCTTTTAAATTATGTTGTATTTTTTCTGTATATCTAAACACAACTTCAAAATTATAGCCCACAAAAGGTTTTCTTTCAGTATCAACCATCCTTACACCCTCTACTGGTAGAGACAACACTTGAAAGAAAACGTAACATTTTCCAAAAATTCAATATCCAAAATTGTTGCCATCATTCTTTGAAGACCATTTGATTTCCTCAAATAACTAGACTTCATCCATTTTTCTTTAACAAATAGCACTTGCAAGTCATGCATGTACTCCTAAAGACTGTTTAATTTATAATATTATGTATCAAATTGAATGTCAGTATATCTATCCAATTCATTGTTCATCGTCAATTCTCTAAACATTGTAAATATTGCTCAATGATTGTAGATGTAAGAATCAAGTGACTTGGCTATGCCAATAACTTTAACTATCTTTTGGAATATGCTCACTAAGATCTTTAATGATAGATTATGTTGTGGGTACGTAGTTTTGTTAAATTGTCTAACCCAGTTGTTCTTGGCACCTGGTTGATTTGATCGCTTTTATTGTAATAATAGTCTCCTTTGATCTGTATGTGTAGACAAACCTTAATGCTGAAGGATGTAAAAAAATTGATGTAAAACTCTGTTAAATCGGTTTTCGCTCGGTCATCTATGATACTATGCTTGCATCTTTTTCCTATATAAAAGAAAAGAAAATGAAAAACGTGTGACACATCTGTCACCTCTCCTAAAGGAAAACACAATTTCCTTTTTCCAGTGTTCAATACAAAGACCAGGAAATCAAACGCACAGTGCAACAGTAAACACATGTTGATTTTCCAGCCAAAAATTTGGTTCACAATCTCTTATTCTCAAGATTTGAGAATTCACCAACCACAATTTTCTTCTCAAAATATAATTCTTATCAATTTTATTTTCTAGTTTGATTGCAAAAAGTTGTTTCCCCAATGGAAAAACTCACCGAAACTTGTAAGATTACACAGTTGATTTCTCAAATTAACCGCAACATCCTCCAATTTAATTTTCAGAAGATCCAATCGTCCAATAAAACTATATTTTATTCATCTAATCTTTTGTCTATCATTTGATCAGTAGGGAATAGCGACGGAGAATCTCTTGTCTTGCCAATTCATGAAGAGATTAAATTTTAAATCGAAGAATTCATACTAGAAAATCAGAAATAAAGTACGTACCAAATCAAGAAAACCTAGATCAAGCGAAAAACCAAGTCAAGAAATCCGAAAAATAGTATCACCAATAATTGAAATCAATAAAATCACCAGATCTAACTTGGAACGGATGTCAAGAAAGATTTAGTCTAAATTTTAGGACACCTGAAAACTATGAAAAAATAACCTGAAACTTCCTCGAAACCAAAAGGAGGAAGTGAAAATATCGAAATTAAATGTACTGAGTCATTTTCCCGATTCGCAGACATGATATTAAATTCTAGATACTTTTCGGTAGCTTATTTCAACTACCCAAATTGTTAATCACGCTTGATTTTGTATTGTCTGGTATACCACCACCATCTGACTCTTCGTCAATCCTGCATGCATCTTTTTCCAAAAAAAGAAAAAGAAGAAGAAAAGGAAAATCAGGAGTTCACGCGTCACACATCCATCACCACTCACAAAAGAGTTCACTTTTAGGTTTTCTTAATTTATTTAGATTTGGGTTTTTGTTTTAAGAATTTCTACTGGGTTTTATTTTTTTGTTGATTTCTCGTGGTGATGGTGTCAAAGATCAGCAATATAATTCTTTGTAAAAGAAGTTCATCTTCAGATTAAAAAAGACATATCCAATAACACCAGCAACAACTTCTCCAATAACTACATCTTCTCCAACAACACTGCTTCAGTCTGTTTAACAAAGTGGGTTGCGACTCGGTCATCCACTGCATGAGTTTTGCATCTTTTTCCTATAAAAACAAAGAAAAGAAAAAAAGAAAAAAACGTTTCACGCACCCGTCAAATCCTGCACTCAAAAAATCAGCATGTCCGTTTAGGAATCAGTTGGAGGGCATTTCGGTCCCGTTGAAAATAAAAAAAAAACCATTCAAAACCCTTATAAGTCTTTGCTAGTCTCTTCTAAAAAAAAAAACACATTCAAAACCTATTCAAGGAAAAAATCATCTTGTCACACCCCATGTTTTTGAATTTGATTAGTAGTGTTTGTTTAATAAGTGGTATGTTTCTCATGTTATTAGAAAAACAAACAAAGTAGCTAATAATTTAGCAAAAAAAATCTTATTGTCTGTTGCTCCAGTTTAGGATAGAATCTCTCGTTCGAGAAAATATATGTATTAATGATATTTTAATCTAAATATTATTTTTCTTTCTTAAAAAAAACCCAATAAGATCCATTCCTTAATCACCCACGATATGGGAACTGAGATTGGCATTTGATTGATTTGTATCTCAAAAGAATTGGGATTGGAAATTTGTTATGTGAAACTCAAACCCTTGTTCATTGTAGAGTTCTTTTCACCAGTTTCAGCTAAAGTAACGAAATTTAATTCGAATATTATTTTCTTAATAAAAAAACACATAAAATTCATTCCATAATCACTCTCGTATAATTACCATTGTCAACGTGGAATTCAGGCTAACGAAACGTAAGATGCAAAACGAGAAGAAAAATGAGAAGGTAAAATTTGGTCACCAGTCTAACTTGATCAATAAGAATTATATTTTCTCTGTTATCTCTCCTACTTTCGTCAGAACTTAACTGTAATCACTAACTCAGAGATAACCCGAAAATCACTATTTGGACCTAAAACTAAGCAATTTACGGACAAAGATCGACTATCATATCAAGCCAGGAGATATAACTCAATCAGTAATCAGATTGATATCTTACGTGAGTTCGTACTTCGTTAATATATCTGATAGGAACATGAGGTGAATAAGGATAAATACAAACTCGCGCTTTTCCCGAATGTTTATAAGCAGAATAAAAAAACTACGTTTCTATTTGGTCAAGATCAATACTTTGACCCGAGTTTTGCTTTGACCTGGACGGAAAAACTCAGTTTCCATATTGCACCGTTTTTTTTTTTTGAAGCATATATTGCACCGTTGAGAGCTAAGCGAATCCTCTTTCCCGTCGAGAGGTGCAATGAAAATAATTTTTTATTAAAAAACAAAGAAAAACAAGAAAAAAAGAGAGAAAATGAGTGTGACACACCATCCAAAGAAGCGGGAAAAATGAGAAAATCCGCCACTCACTCTCTGAATCCTGGAATCAGAGAATCCCCCGCACTCACCATTCGGTTAGAGGGCATTTCCACCACATTGGAAAGAAAAAAGAAAAAACAAGTCTAGAAACTTCTCCTGTGCGTGAAAGAAAGAATCAGTTGGAGGGCAATCCCGTCCGGTGAAATAAAAGAGGAAAAACTTATCAAAACCCTTATTAAGAGTCTCTTCTTCTTCAGCAAACAAAAAAAGAAAGAAAAAAAGATTAGAGAGAGAAGAAGAAGAAAATGTTGAAGAAATGGAGTTTTATTTCTTTGATTATCATCGTCACCATGATTTCTACTGTTTCCTCTTCATCATCAACATCATTATCTTTTTGGTCTAATTCATTGATTGGAGACCAAACATTCACTCTCTCTGCTAATCAATCTCTTGAATTCGATTTCTACCGAAATTCATGTCCAAATGCTGAGAGGATTGTAAGAACTACTCTCTTTCAACTCTATAAGAATCAATCTACTGTTGCTCCTGCACTTGTTCGATTACTCTTCCATGATTGCTTCATTGGGGTAAGATTCTCCACTTCTCTTAACTGTGCCTTTGATTTCGATTTCGATTTTAGGGTAATTTATAATTATATTTTGTTTTTTGATTTACTGTAATTCTGATCTTCGATTTATTGTTGTTTCAAGGGATGTGATGCATCTGTGCTGTTGAACTCAACGAATGGAGTACAAGCTGAGAAAGATGTAATACCCAATCAATCGAGTAGTTAGTTTGTAATTCTAATTTACGAATACTACCAGATTAATAGACAACTAAAAGTTAAAATGAAAATAATCAATAACTAAAAATGATCATGGGAAAAATTACAGTTTATGGAAGAAAAATGGAAAATAATTTTTTTTCTGAAATGTAATGGAAGATAATTAAAATGATAATGTCTGCGGTGGGGGGGAAAAGAACGAGGAGGCAGAGAATAGGAGAAGACGCAAGAAGGATGGATAAAGAAACTAAAAACTTTTCCTTTAAAGTCAAACTATTCTCATAAATCATTTTCAGCCCTCCAAGGTTTATATAAACAATAATTCAGTCCATCTTTTGCTCTTTGTAATGAAGACCCCTCATCAAAACAAGGCATTTTGTTGCCCCTGAGCCGTTGTTGCCTGCAAGTGGGGATTATCTTGCTTGCCTATCAGGCCCGGCCTTAAAGATCAGATTTTAAACCAAAACTGAAGAAAAAAGTTAACAAATAAAGCAGATACAAGTAACGTGCAGAGATTATAGATGTGTTGAAGTTGTCTTGCTCAGATATGCTCAAATCACATCTGGAGAAATAAATGAATTCCATCTATTCCCACCACTCTTAATACCCAAAATTGGTCTTGTAGTGTAGTTTATATTTGTCAATTGATTGATCATAATTAGTCAGGGTTGAGTCTTAAAGATGTGACTCTTCGCCAATCAAGCTTGCATCTTTTCTCAAAACGAGAAAAAGAAAAATAGGAGTTCACGTGTTAGGCATCTAGAAATGATCAATGACCCGAAAATTTTCTCCCCAAAATTCTCCAGCAACACACAAAGTAGTGGGACTGTGTATCGGGAGAATACATCGGTCAGTCTAGCATCTCCCTCTCGCATCTATCACCAGTTCACCGAAAAGAAAAACGTGTTGCACATCGGTGACAACTCCCAAAGGCGGGAAAAACGAGGAAATCCCGCCCCTGCATCCCTCCGTACGAATCAGTTTGAGGACATTTACGTCCTATTGAAAAAAATAGAAAAAGAATCCAATCACAACCCTTATGTCTCTTCTTCTGCAAACAAAGAGAAAGAAGAAAAGGAAAATTAGAGAGAAAGAAGAGATGTTAAATCTCACGAAGAAATGGAGTTTGATTTTCTTTGCTGCATCTCTAACCCTATCATCATCATCATCATCATCATCATCAACACCATCATCATCATTTTGGTCTAATTCATTGATTGGAGACCAAACATTCACTTTATCTGCTAATCAATCTCTTGAATTCGATTTCTATCGCAATTCATGTCCAGATGCTGAGAGGATTATTAGATCTACTCTTCTTCAACTCTTCAGGAATCAATCTACTGTTGCTCCTGCACTTGTTCGATTACTCTTCCATGATTGCTTCATTGGGGTAAGATTCTTAACTAACTATGCTTTTGATTTTGACTTGGATTTTAGGGTAATTTTGATTTTGATGTATTTGTGATTTTGGTTTTGTTGTTTTTGATTTTAGTGTAACTTTGATTTCGTTTTGTTTTTTGATTTACTGTAATTCTGATCTTTGATTTGTTGTTGTTTCAAGGGATGTGATGCATCTGTGCTGTTGAACTCAACGAATGGAGTAGAAGCTGAGAAAGATGTAATACCCAATCAATCGTTGAAAGGATTTGATGTAGTTGACAAGATTAAATCCAGAGTGGAATCGGTTTGTCCTGGTGTTGTTTCTTGCTCTGATATTCTCGTTCTTGCTGCAAGAGATAGTGTTGTTCTGGTAATTCCTTCTTCACTATTTCTCCACTTTCTTCAGTTTTGGGTTTCATTTTGGTTTCATTTTCTTCAATTTTGAGTTCGATTTTGGTTTCATTTTCTCCAATTTTGGGTTTGGTTTTGGTTTCATCTTCTTGGGTTTTGAGTTTGGTTTTGGTTTCATTTTCTTGAGTTCTGAGGGTTTTTGTGGATTGTTGGAATACAGGGTGGTGGACCTTTCTATCCAGTTCCTACAGGAAGGAGAGATAGTCTTGTATCTTACCCACAAATTGCTCTAATGGAGCTTCCAGCACCAACTGATGATCTTTCCGTCATCCTCTCAAAGTTTCTCCTTAGAAACTTCAACGAACAAGAAACAGTCAGTCTATTGGGTAAATTCACTAAACCCTAATTGACAATCTTCCTCTTATAATTGTATTTCTTGAATTTCAGCTGGAGTTTGTTTATGCTTGCATAATGTTAAGTTTGTAGTTCTGAATGCAATTTGTGTATTGGGTTCCACTTGGGATTTGTTAATTCAGTGTTGATGATTCTTGTTCATGTTTGGTTTGTTTTCAAGATTATGAGATTTGGTTCTAACTAGGGTATTTGACTAGCTTTTGGTCTTGTTGTTCTACTTCTGTAGTCAAGTTTTTTCCGAATAATGTTTTAGTTTGTAATTCTGAATGAAATTTGTGCGTGGGTTTCACTAGAAAAAGTAATCCAGTTCTTAATGTGTCAACCACAATACTGGTTTTCTTGTCCTAGTGATTAATGTTTAGTTTGTAATTCTGAATGGAATTTGTGTATGGGGTTTCACTTGACAAAGTAATCCAGTTCTTTATGTGTCATCCAACAAATGCTGGTTTTATGAATGTGAATTTGATGAAATGAAAGAGGAAACTGAATGTTTGCTTATTCTCATACAGGTGCTCACAGCATTGGTGCAGTTCACTGCAATTTCCTCACGGATCGAATATCAAATTTCTCTGGTACCGGCCAAGCTGACCCCAGTATAGAACGTGAGTTCCTGAACACCATGATAATCAGGTGTAATAACAACTCAGCATTCATTGATCTGGAAAAAGATGGAGCCCTGGAGACAGGATTTGGAAGGCATTACTACCAGGGCCTGATCCAAAACAAAAGTGTCCTTAGGTCTGATCAGCAAATGATGAGTGAGGAAAGAACTGCAACCTGGGTAAGAGCATACGCGTCAAACAATTTCTTGTTTATAAAGGATTTCTCCAATGCAATGATAAAGCTTTCAAACAATGGAGTACTCACAGGACCGGTTATGGGACAGATTCGAATCAATTGTTCCTCCACATTGTGATCACAGATGGTGCATTAGAGGGTAACAAGAACTACAATTAGAATAACTGGGTTTTAGATATATAATTATTGTTTGTGTCTTTCATGTTCTTAAACAAACCATATGCACTGAAAAGTAACGAATTGTTTAGTTTGTTCTGCGAAATTTGGAAATGTAGCTGGTCGTAGATTTATGTTTGTTGCATTTTAGGTTTTTTACCATGAAGTTTCTATCTTTCTGATGTAAATTAAGTTCTCAATATTCAGAAGTTTTCATATGATTGTGATCTCAAAATTCATGCACCAAGTCTCTTACCTGTCCAGCTTTCTAACATTAGATGCAGCAAAAGTGAACTTTTCCAAGGATTATGAGTCTATGACCCACCTTGACAGAACCGTCTCTTACCTTTCCTGTTCGCAACTAGAATTGTGAATGGATCCGTTTTAGATAACAAGTATCGACGTAACCTCCTTTGTAAATTTCTCTATAAATTCTTGATAGAACCAGCTAGAATTCAGAAACCGTTTTATAAATATTTCCAATTGGCCTATGCTTCATAGTTGTCACACAAATTTCAACTCTGCTCTCTTTTTTAGAATTATATTACTCTCTGATCAAGTAAGATAGTTCAACTTTTATTTTCCTCATTGGATTTAACAACGATTTTTCTTTTTGTCATGGGACCGCCAAAAAAACCTAACTCATGATGGATTTGAAACTGGAATATCAAGCTTCGTGCCATTTGTGAAAGACACGCAAGAGAGACATTTATACCAATAGACAGCTATAGTCAAGTCAACATGACTTGACTATCACATATATACTAAATACATCCCCTCAAACGTTACAAGCACACAATGTAACCGTTTGAAAAAGAAAAATAGTTATTGCTCAACAAGAGCCTTGTTAACTATCTTCAGTTTCACGATTTGGCATCTCTGGCTGGAGCGCAATAATCAAGTCTACCAACGGAAAAAACGAACACCCAACCAACTAAAAAGTATAATCCTGACTATGTTTACAGAATATCAATGGGCACAAAATCATCTCGCACCAATCTATCCAGGACAACAACCGCAAGCAGTCTCAACAACAACACCAATGGTAACAACAATACAAATCTGTCGGCAGCCACCAACGGAACAATGGATCAAAATAAACTCTGATGGGGTGGCACGAGGGAATCTGGGACCGGCAGGAGCAGGATGCATAGGGAGATCACATACAGATGAAATCAAAATGGCTATGGAAACACCACTAAGTATCACAACAGCAATAGTGGCAGAGACATGGGGTCTTCTATTGGCAACTAGGATGACAATCCAACTGCAATGGCATAAGTTTTGGTTCGAAATGGACTCATCAGCTGTAGTGCAATTAATACAAAACAGAAACGAAGATGTACCATGGTACCTAAAGGGGATTATGCAAGAAATCAGAACTCTAATGGAGACAATCCCAGAAGTAAGACTCACAAACACGTACAGAGAAGCCAACCAAACAGCTCATAAATTGGCAAATGAAACGGTAGAGCATCAACAACAAAACCCAACTACACCAACTACAAGAATATGGGATAACACATGCCCTGCATTCCTTTCCAATATTGTAATGGATGATAGAAATTGGGTTACATTCACCCGCACTGTAAGAACTCCTCTTTAGCCTTTAACTAAATGCATCTTTCAAGGGAAAAAAAACACTCACTCAACAAGAGTTAGAGCGAATCAAAATACGTATGCTCAACGTGAGCCAATATGATGTCAAAGAAAAATAATCAGGTTGTGCTTGAAACAGAACCTCATAAGGAGATTTCATGGATAAAACAGGTGTAGGAGTTCTAGTAATAAGAAAAGTTGCAGTAGGAAAGGCATCATACCAAAATGATTTTGGACAAGAAGAGTATTACATATTTCAGTGATATGCTTATGTTTTTTTTGTTTTTTTTTTTCTACTAATCCATTTTGTCCTGGTATATTTGGACATGAGAGTCTAAGATGAATACCACTAGAGTCAGGGACTTGTTTAAAGACACCTTTAGCAAGCTCACAGACATCAGTTTGAAACTAAAGAATTTTAGTAGAGAACAAGTTTTTAGTGAGTGTTTTGAAATGAGTAAAACACTGTAAAGTATCATTTTTCAGTTTCATAGGATAAATCCAGTCAAACCTATTGGCATCATCAATAAACACTATATATGTAATATCTATATCCAGCATAAGAAGATATTGGAGATGGACCCCGGACATCACAAGATGAGATTTTAGACACTATATATATGTAATAAACACTATATTCATGATATTTTAAAAGATGAAATAGGAGCTTATTACTTTTTACAATCTGACATGGATGACACGGAGAATCAGGAGTTTCAGAGTTAAGAATAATGGACTTGTTTGAACTAAAATGATGCATAATTTTCTTAGTTGGATGTCCTAATCTGTTATGCCAAATAGATGGAGAAACAATGACAATAGAAAGTGATGTAAAAGAAGTATTTGAGTGGAAATAAAAATTGTGAATTGGATACGAGTTATTAACCATTCTACCCTGAGCCAAAATATCTTGTGAACTCAAATCCCTAATCTCATAGCTGCATGGATCAAACACAAAATAACAATAATTGTCTCTAATAAATTGAGCAACTGATAATAAGTTCTGAGCAATTTCAGGAACTAGCAGAATGTTATCTAACTTAAAGTCAGCAGTAGATGTGTGTAATGTAGAGCTAACAATTTGAGATATAGAAAGTTTCTTACCATTGCAACCACAATCTTGTCTGAACCATTGTAAGTAGAAGTATGGTGAAGTATTGCTTTATCTCCAGTCATGTGACGAGAAGCCCCTGAGTCAAAAATCCAGGTTATAAAAGAAGAACTAGAAGGATCTTCACAAATATCAACATAATTTTGAATGCCACTAAAAGCTTGTTCTTCATTCTGAACATTTTGAACTCTTGCAACATTATAAGACTCATTAGTCACTGGTGGGTGATACCTAAAGAAGCATCTACTAGCCCAATGTCCTCTCTTCTTACAAATTTGACACTCCACTATTGAGAAGTCAACAAATGGTTTTCTTGTAACACCATCTGAAATATCTCCGCTAGAGTTAGTAGATCCAGCACCACTCTTGAAAGTACCATCACCTTTATAAGAATTACCACCACCCTTGGAATTCATGGGTTCATTCTTACCATTTTTACTTCCATTGTGAGTATTCCTTCCAAAGAATGATGTAGGATTAGAAGTATCAAAACTAGCACTAGTCTTTTGTTATTGATCATTGAGCTATTGCACATGAGTTAATAATCGAGAATTCAATTCACCAAAAGAATATGGAGTTTCACGATTTTGAGCTGCTACCACAAAAGTGTCATAATATCTACCAAGTCCATTTATGTCATACGTCATAAAATCTGCATCAGAAACTCTAACATTTGTTGCTGACAGAGAATCAATACTAGATTTTAGATTGTGTAAGTAAGTACAAATCGACTGATTTCCTCTTATTAATCCACGTAATTGATAAGTTGAAATATAAAACTAGATTCAAGATATTGCCATATTTGTCTAGCAGAAGACATTCCAAGAACATCTCCTGAGATTGTTGGTGTAAAAGTTGCTTTTAAACAACTCAGTACAAATCTATCTGCATTTCTCCAATAAATCCATCTCGTATTAACACTCATAACACCATTAGTTGAAACTTCATATGGAGGTTCAACAATTTCACCATTAACGTAGCCATAAAAATCAGTAGAGATCAATATAGGCTCAAATTGGTCACTCCAAAACAAGTATGATCTAGTTTTATGAGATGAAACTACCTATACTATTAAAAGGTAAAGGGAGGTAGCAATTACCAGAAGCATCAGCAGTGGAAAAAGTACCAGTATTTTAATGAACTCAGAGTATTATTCATCATACCTCTAGTATTCAACATTGGTTTTGATTTTAATTTTGAGACCTGATAGTGAAACAATTGATAAAAAAAAGTTCAATATTTCAAGAAACCAGGGGATGAAGATTGTTGTAAGAAAAATCAAGATGTGGAAAAGAATATCAGAAATTTATTGAATACGTATTTGATCTAAAAATTTGTGATTGAATCACAACTCTGAGTGAAAAATGTTAAAAATTATTGGAGAGAAGTATCCCCGGACCACCTCAATGATACCATGTGAAAGATATTGAATGATAATATTATTACAAAAGTAGTATAGTTTTTGGTGATAGACACCGATACAGAGAAGAGGTATTTATACCAATACCATATGAAAGCTATAGTCAAGTAAACATGACTAGTACATATATCCTAATACTATTGTTGTAGTAAACAGGATAACATGGCGCTCTGTTTAAAACTGCACTTGTTAAGTTCGAGAAATACTAAACCAAAATGGTATATATACTATCTGTGTTTAGCATATATGATATGTGTAGAATTATACAATTTCCGTTGCCGCACTTAATATTGTATATGTACCGTATTAACTCATACATTGTGGATGCTCTAAATGGGGTTTATTCACAAATCTAGTTGTAGTTGGAAGAAGGGATTTATTCAGAAATCTAGTAGTAGTAAGAAGAAGGATCATGACAGGAAAGAAAGGTAGCGATTTTGTTAATGTGACAATGTGGGTCATAAACTCATAATTAATACTTGACTCCCTACTTGATTCATATAAAAAAAGTTTAGTTTTTTTGTGTCTAATGTTAGGAAGCTGGACAGGCTATAATCCTTCTTAACCTCACAACCACACTGCAGGTACGAGATACTAGACTTGGACCACGAATCTTGAGATTATCATTGTCTGTTTGATCATTTGTGATTTGCATGATTTTTAGAGATGGAGTTAAAATACAAAACTTCCCGATGTGCATCGCTAAATATGACTCATCCGGATATGATTGCAATGAACTTACTCATCTGAATCTGACTCAATGTGTTTGTTTTTAAAGTCAAATATGGCTCGACTGACTCAAAAATATAAGTCAGTGGCTTCGTCCCATGAACCAGTGGAATTTTATTCCCTGACTCAAACAGGTTGGAGTCAAGGTTATATGACTTAGGTCTAAGCCAGGTTGTGAATCAGATCTGACTTAAACTAAAAACAAACAATCTGATAACTGACTCTGCACGAGTCAGTTGGCTGAGTCAGATGCAGACACTGAATCAGCAAAAAACAAACACCTTTTAATTTTGTTAATCATAGGCTAGAGCTAGTTCTAATAGTTTCCAAATTGAAATGGTGAACCAGAACTATATTTACCTATTGACCGCATCTTTTCTAAATTATGGAGATGCTGCAGGATGTGATGCCTTATGGTGGTTCATATTCTGCAATCATTCTAATAGGTACCCTCAGAACTCAATCTAGATAACTAGCCCATCGTCTTTTGTTCTAGTTAAAAATTCAAATCACTGCGGCATAAATCCCAAGTTCCACTTCATGCTAAAAAAAAAATCAACGTGTAGATGTTTTAGTCAACAATAACCCAAAGCAGGACAATTTGAGCGGCAACTGAAGACGGTCACATGGGAGAGGTACTACCCATTCATTTTTGCTTGTTTTTCATTTCCCTTAATAAGTATAAAAGTTTACTCGCGTCTGGATTTGACTCATATTATTTGTTTTTATTTTGGAGTAATCCTTTACGGACAACACCAAAAACACTCCATTTGAAAGATGGGTCCCACCCTAATTTGATTAGGGCGATTTTTGTGTTGTTCTCAGTGTTGTGTGTTTTAATTTTTTGGTACGGCTGACTCAATATCTGACTCGTGGTGAACTTCTGATTCAGTCAGGTATAAGAATACGCCTGACTCAACCCCCACACATCTGGAGTCGCACCAAATGACGAATTTCCCCTCGTTGTCTCGCATATTCAAAATTAAAATAAAAAGATGCTCGTTTTGTTTTCATTTCTCTCTTCTCGGAAATAAAGAAAATTACCTTTTGATGAAGGAAACGTAAATTCAAAACAGGGATGAAACCATCGATTTGAAGATCAAGACATGGATTTCGTATATCAGGTATTCTCTTCTTTCTGTCGTTTTAATTTTATGTTGCTCGAAGGTTTTCCATCCATTATTGGGGATTTTTTCCCTAGGGTTTTTGTTGAGCATGATTGTATTCGTGTACATTATTAATTAAACGTTGGATTGTAAAATTACAAATATGACTAAATTGCTTAGTTTTTTAGGGGTCAATTGTTATGGTTTAGATATCTTTAGGGGTTATTGTAGTTGTTGGTGTTTGTCTAGGCTAATAGATGGGAATTCATTTTGGGAAGGATGCAATACTGCAAGCATAGTTTATTTCTGTCAAGTGCCTATATGCTCTCGCTCTGCGTTTGGTTGTATTTCCCGACTTTCATGCCTATGCTTAGATTCGACGTATGTAAGCATAGTGCAGTGGTCTGGCCTGTGTAACTGATGAAATAAACATTCAGCATTCCTCGAGTCAGATCTGAGTGATTTTGTTTGGACATAAATTACCCTTGAGTTTCAACGGTACAAGTATCTTCATTGATAACTTTTAAATAAAAACCTTGCATTTTTTATGAATAAAATTACACAGCCTATCATAATTAGATTAGGCCCGAATCCTTTCTCCGGTGCTCCCTCCTTCTTTTAACTCTCTTTGGTACTGGCAAACTAGACTCGACCATAAATATCGATTTCCTGAACGATTTTTACATTTGGCTCTCATCGCGTTCAGGATTCCGCGTTCTATTGTCGAGTCTGGTTGGCCAGTACCAGAGAAGCTGTGAAGATGAAATTGCAGTGAACTGCACCAATGCCGTGCTTAGACCAATGTTGAGATTTACCCGATTGAAAAACCTCAGTGGGATAGAAGAGAGATATCATCTGGTGCCGGATGTTCCAGTTTAGCAATATCTCTCTTTCATACTACGAAAGTTTCTCACCAGAAATCAGAAGCAAAAACATTAGATAAGTGAAGAATCCATTTGATTATGACAAGAACAGGAGAAACAGTAGATTGATTTCGATAGAGTTGAAGAACAGTAGATGTTGTAATCTTTTCAGCTTTAGGACAGTAAATCGAATTCAAGAAATGAATTAGGTTGAGTTCATGTTTGGTTTTGAACCTCTATGATAATCTAAAGGCTTAAAGGAAAACAATGGTTCAATTCAATGCTACCGAACCAAACATTATCTATCTGATTCATATCTATCGATCTTTACTTTACGCGATTTTGTTGTTGTTGCAGTGGGAAACAGAATGTGATTCATAATTTCACACCTATTTCGTTTTCCTTTTCTTTTATTGATCATAAAAATAAAAATTCGACTTCATCTCTCACTTTTATGATAATCTAAAGGAATAAAAATTCGACTTCATCTCTCACTTTTATATCTCTATTATCTTCTACTTTTAATTTCATATCTTATGACCAAACCAAGATTTAGAATCTCACAAAACCCATCTTCTATGATTATGAGATCTCAACTCACTTCGATTCTCTAATGGATTCTTCTTCACCATCTCTACAGCCCCTTCGGTCATTTCACTAAAAGCATCAGTACCTTACAATCAGTACTGATATATCTTTATAAACAATCAAATCGAAAACGAAAGAAAAGAGCTGAAACATCAACAGCAAAAAAAACACCAACCTTTGTAATAACAAGCAATAGATCAATAACATGAACACTGATCTAATATTTGTTCAATAATTTAGATCTTCAAAATCTTGTCAATTATTTAAAGACGAAGATCATGTATACTGGTTCTGGAAAAACATTGAATGAAATCAAGATGTTCAATTTAATTTCTGATGAATAATGGACTTTTGGATCAGTGAACTTCAACATGGAATTTTGTTATCATTCACCATTAGAGATAAAAAAAAAAGATTGAGAGAGAAAGAAAAAGAAGCTTAACAAGGAAAACCAGGACATCACACGTCAATAAAATTTTGTCCACATCGCCTCGCCACATCACACAGGGTTCAGAGTGGGGAGGAGATCGGCTAGGTGAATAGCATTTTCGATAAAAATAGTACTAATAATAACCGATGAATAAATAATAGGTGATGTAAATTTCATCTTACATGCTAGTGATAAGCAAAGAGGAAACAATAATTTTAATAATGCTACTAAGCTTATTCATGATAACATACAAAACCTAAGATTTACGGATTTAAGATACCAAGGAATCCCCTTCGCCTGGTCAAACAACGGTAAAGGTCTAGAAAACATTATAAAAAGGATTGACAGAGTCTTGATCTATACCAATTGATATGAGTTAGCCATCTACCAAGAGTAGGCTTAGACCACATTGTAAGATATTTTCCACACGGTGGAATCATCTCGTTGGGCCCATGTGATAAGTCTGGACTAATCTAGATATTGCTAAACTTATTATAGTCATTAAGGAGTTATTTCCTATTTATACCGTTCTTTGGTGGACGATCGAGATCTAAAGTCCAATATTTAAACCCTACGAACTTGGTCCTCTCTCTACCTATAAAAGCAACACAGTACTCATCAATACAGTGTTGAAGGAATTATCACTCATTATGCCTAAGGTCAAGAGAGAGAAACCATGACCTCCACAAAGTATTACCGGTGCTCCAAATGGTCGTTGATGGATTAGCGCGACCAGGTATTTTCCATAGATTCTATTCGAATATAATTGTATGACAATCGTGAAATTCACGATCCTATAATTATGTATCTATAAATTAAAATTTATAGTTGGCATCTAGAGGTCGTGTTTAGAACTCATGATTATCCGTTCACTGTATGCTATGTGTGAGGTTTTGCTTGCAATAAATATTCGTGTTCACGCAATCTTGGTTTTACGTTGTTACCATGTTTGCATATCATGTCACCGTGCGTTTTAACATCATGCCAGCACATCATCGTTCATAGCCATTAATCATTTTTTTAGAAAACAAAGTGAATCACCATTTCATAGTTTTTCCATTTGATTAGAACGATACAGAGAACATTACTTACGATGGAGTTAGGTTTAGTACCGTTTTCGGGGCACCACTCACTTTTGGTGGGGACCATTATTTCATTTTTGCTTGCCGTAGTGCAAGTTATGCAAGGCTTGACAAGCCGGCGTAAAAACTATGTTATATTTTTTGGAGATATTCTCTAGTCGACTTGGTACTTGCTACTGGGAAAGACTTTGGATTTGGATTTGGATTAGAAGTCATTCTAAGTCACCCCTTATCTAAGTATTTTTGTTAATACCAAACTTTCCTTTATTAATTAAATTAGTTAGTGATTAGTAGTGATTATTAATTAGTGATTTATTAAAAAGAGATAGAGTTTTGTTAGAAGAGTAATTATTGAGGGAGAAGAAGAAGCGGTTTTTGATTATTATTTTTATTTTAGATGATTCATTTCAAAATGAGGGTTTTGGGTACATAGGTATACTTCAAATTTAGTTAATGTTGCTTAAATTGGCCAAAACTTTTGAAAAAAAAATGAGAATTTTATAAACTGATTTCGTCCATGGCAATAAAGTTTGGCTACGACATCTGAGGAACAGGTAGCCGAATTCATCTGCAAGTGTAGTTCGTCTAATGTTTCTGAAAACACAGGTAGCGGAACTCATCTTTAATGAAGTTTTTTATTTCGGAGAAAAGTTCGGTTAGCAGAAAAAAATTGTGACGTAACCGAACTAAAAGTTCAGCTAGGAAAAAAAAATGCGACCTAACTGAACTCAATATATAGGTTTTCAGAGAAAAGTTTGGTTAGGAGAAAAAAATTGCGAAAAAAAATTGCGACGTAACCGAACTATTCTCTAAAAGAAAAAACTCCATTAAAACTGAGTTCGACTAGTTCGACAAAGTTTTTCACATAATTCTTAGCCGAACTTCTCTCTACAACTTCCATTTTCAACTCATTTTGATGATTACTACTCGTTTAATCACAAGCAAGGTTTGAAAAACAGTCGTTTTTTCTGAGAAAACGGCCGTTAAAACGCTCACGCCTATGTAGCGTGCCCGTGAGGGTCACCGATACGCTTGTCTAAATAACACCGATATATAGTTAAAAAGGGCGTTATTTAGACCCGTTATATCCGATTTCACGCATGTGATAACCGTTTTTCTAAAATTGATTTTTACGTTTTTTTCGTCTAAATAACATTTTAACATAAGTTTTTTAGACTGTTTTTTCCGTTTTCACACCCTTTAAACCCGTCTTTTAGAAAAAAAGAATATAAAATACTATTTTATTCATTTTTTTATTTCTAAAATAAAAGATTAAGAATTACAATTAACAAAATTAAAATAAGTGAATAAACAAATAAAATAAAAAAACATAGTCACAACGTCATTTAGACCTGATATAACCGTTTTAACGCATGTTAAAACCGTTAGATAGGAAATTTAGATTATAATTTATTTATTTATTCTATTTAACCGTTATCACACCCGTTATTTCATAAAAACATCAAATAAACGCGTTTTCCCCACTAAACAACGCGTTTTTTGCCCGAAACGTGCTCACACCCGTCAAAACACGTTATAATGGTCATGCCCTATGACCGTGACCCGACATGTGACCTGTTTTTTAAACCTTGATCACAGGTAATGGGTTTGTGGAAATTTCTTTGAATCGACGACGATAAGAAAAAGGGAAGAAGAGGAGAAGATGATCCCTCTAAAAATGACGGGTTTGTGAAAAATTAAATTTAATGGGTTTGTTATAGTTTTGATTTTGATTTTTTTTTTTGATTTTGTTTTTGTTAATAAATTAAATTAGGTTAAGGGTATGTTAGTCATTTCACTTTTTAGGACACCCCATATAACTATAGGGTAGATATTCTTATTACATAATGGTCCCCCACTAAAAAAGGTGGTGCCCGAAAAACGATCTAGGTTTAGGTTAAAATCATCGTGGACCTGTAATGAAGTCCAAATGGACCATTAACTAAAGAAACCGAATTGTTTTATCATGTCGTTTAAGCAATTATAAATTAAACGGAGTTTGGCCATGACCGAAGGGGTTAACTCATTAACACAGAACCAGTCATAAGCTGATCGTCACTCGGTCCGGACCTGTCTTACCGATCTAACTCAATCTTGTCTGTTACAATCCTAACCTTATTGTCAACAAGAGTTGACCTTGACGGATTGAATAATGCTAACATTGCGATTATGTTTCACTTTTGACCTTTACCTAATGAGTTGACTTTTTTGCTTTGACTAAATAGCTTCTAAACTGTTATGGTTTCATGTATACATAGCTAGAACGAATTTTCGATTAAATTTATGGACAAAGATAGTTTACAGTCGATACCGAATTTTGATTATAGTATGTGAACGATAATAGAAAAGTTTTCTCTCTCACGCTTCCGCTTTATCGAAACACAAAACGATTCTTATCGAATTTAGATTATAATATGTAGTCATATTTCGATAGATACTCTCTGTCGTTTCATTGCGTCTCAGATAGCCCATTTTCCATTACTGTTAAAATCTTGCCAGGAAAACCCAGTGGAAAAAACCTGGACGAAGGAAAAAGAGTACAACTCCAGAAAATTAAATATGCATATGTTGCCTCGTTAAAACCTTGACAAGTCCCGGGAGACAAAAACCTTGACGAGGAAAAAGAGTACAACGCGTTAAGATCCAAAATTAACTCCCCCTCATCAAAACTTTGTTAAGTTTACTGCTTGTACAGATGTCACATTTTGATTCCATAAACTAGCTTTTTGAAGATAGTTGTTGGTAAAGATTTGGTGAATAAATATGCATAGTTTTCACATGACTGTATCTTCTGGATACATGTTTCATTATTCTTTTCTAGGTGGCGAGAATAAAATAGTTTTGGTAAAATATTGAAAAACACAGGGGATACCAATATACTCAACTTTTTCGTTCGACAACCTGTATAGACAAAACTTAATACAATAGCAAGTAGACCAACTGAATGATCCTTGGCAATATGTATATAGAGTTTATATCTCTAACCTTAACTCAAACAGTATGTATATAGACACACGGTCTGTGAACCTTATTGTTAAGTGGAGTACTTGGACCATCTCAAAAATAAATATCTAAGATCAATCTAGTCGTATCCATATAATACAATTGGAATTCTGCCAAGTAATTAAACTTGTTATATATCTTTCAAGATACGAATTCTACAAGAAACAAGTCTCGTAATCGATTACAATTAAGCGGACGTATCTATTTAGATTGAATACGTACAAACCTATGCAAATCCAATTATAAAGATAAACAACATAATGCGGAAAAGGAAAAATACAAGACACCAGAAATTTTGGTAACGAGGAAACCGCAATACAGAAAAACCCCGGGACCTCGACCAGATTCGAACACCATACTATATTAAGCCGCTAAAGACAATAGCTTATTATCAGGCTTCAGACTGGAATGTAGTTGACACCGAATCCACCCTCTAAGAGATTCAGTTACATCTGCGCTCCTTACGTTTCTAGAACCTCGCAAGGTTCTACGCACTTGATTCCCTTAGATGATGTCCTTTACAACCTAAGAGTTGCTTCAGCCGAAGTGAAGACTTTTGATACCAATCTTCCTCTAACTGGATAAGCCTATATGATTTCCGTTTAAATCAAAGATCGAGGTGCAGAAATATGTTTGCAATCGACAAGCTAGCAAACCTCACAAAACCTGAACTTATTACTCCCAAAGAGCAACCTAGATTCTTAACCATCTCTGATTGACGCATTTATGTGTCTATTTTGTTCTCAATTTTCTATATTGTTAGTACTCATTTTTGTACTTATTATGGTGCTTTATGTGTATGTAGGTATTTTTGGGAAATAAACATTTTTAGAAAAAAAATGGTTCGAAGAGTTGCTAAAGGCACCTAGAGGAATTGCTAAAGGCACCCCAAAAGAACTCAAGAAGAATTATTAAAGGCACCCAAGATTTTTACTCAGGGCACTCCCGAGAAAACAATATGGGCACACCAATGGATACTGGCACCCGCTGATTGGATATGGGCACCATCTTCTTTCTCTTTTAAAAATAGATTTTGGCGGTACATATTATTTTTCACCTGCGAACTAGTTAAGGTCTTCATCATCTGACTTATTAAGTAAATCTCACTTGTTTTCTTCTAACTTGGTAAGAAAATCAAAGTCTAAGTGGGATCAACTAGTAGAAGCCTCATTAGTCTCAATAAGATTGTCTTAGTATCAACTACGGGTCTCTTCAGGGATGCTTGATACAGATTAATAAGATGCTTGGCAGTACAACAGGTACATGACCAACTATCAGTTATACCACAACGGTAACAAACATCTTCCTTGTTTTTATCGGTTTGTCAGGAGAATCTTTTCCTTTTCATGGCTACTTCTCTTTCTTTGGTGTGTCATCTTTTCACTCCTGGTGGTTTGGCTTCAATCATGAATTCTTGTCTTGGTTCTTTTTATTACCAAGACCACATTTACCTTTACCCTTATTACTACCCCGTCCATTTTCATTGGCATAACTCATTGTCGCATGCGCTTCAGGCACAGAAACAGAGCCCACAAGACGAGATTCATGATTTCTCAATAATAACTCATTATTATGTTGTGCAACAAGAAGATATGAAATCAACTCTTAGTATTTCTTAAAACGACGCTCTCGATATTGTTGCTGCAAGACAACACTCGAGGAGTGAAAAGAAGTAAAAGTTTTCTCTAATAATTGTTCATCGGTAACACTTTCACCACACAATTTCAGTTGTGAAGTGATTTTAAACAATGCAGAATTATACTCAAAATCAGATATAAAATCTTGCAAACGTAAACTCAACCAGTCAATTTTAGTTTTTGGAAGAATAACCATCTTCAGGTGGTCATATCTTTCTTTCAAGCAATTCCACATAACCTCAGGATCCTTCACGGTCAGATATTCTGATCTCAACCCGTCGTGGATATGACGACGAAGAAAAATTAAATCCAATGCTCTATCTTGCTCGGATGCAGCATTTTCCTCTTTCATCGTGAGGGAAAGATTCTTAGCCTGAAGATGTAACTCTGTATCCAGAATCCATGAAATATAGTTGTTACCAGAAATGTATAAGACTACAAAGTCTAGCTTAATTAAATTCGACGACATAACAAAAATTTAGTAATTAAAGTGTATTATTTTCCAGTTTTGCACTGATGGACAAACATATTTTCTAGTTTTCCAACACGTTACGTAAAGTTGCAATGGTCCAAGATAAGATATTAGTCAAATTTTCCAATAAGCAACTTGAATGCTCCCTGTCACTTCTGTATTAAAAGATTGATATACTGTGTACTATACTTAGTACAAATGGGAATCAAGGAACCTGAAGATCGTGAATATGGTTCCTAATGAACGCATCAGCTAAGAACTAAAACAAAGATTATTTCATTAATGAAAGAGATCAGGGTTCTTACACATTAAATAGAAGTATTACCCTAACTCTAACGGCCAGATAGAGGACACACGTCAATATCTGGGAGGCTACTAGACACCCAATCAGCCGACATCTTAATACACCCAATCATGGGATTGATAAATACACCCATAGTAATACTAGAGGCAGATTAACATAAGAGACACAACTAAGAGTCATAAGACTATGGCATTACACAGACAGGACTATGACGTTGCCTTCCCCTGAACATCATCCTTGTCCTCAAGGATAAAATTTGGATAGTGAGACTTAACAGTAGAGAGGTCTTCCCAAGTAGCATCATCTGGTGAAGAATTTGTCCACCGGATCAAAAGTTGTCTGACTAACCTCTTCCCAATAAGAACTATTCTGGGTTTGAGGCCTGCTTCAGGTCTCATGATTACCTCACCTTCATGATCAACAATAGGCAGAGTAGGAGAAGGAATGTGCTGCTTACCAATGTGCTTCTTAAGCTGAGAGACTTGAAAAACTGGATGGATTCTAGCAGAAGAAGGTAACTGAAGTTTGTAAGCCACACATCCAACCTTCTGTAAGATTTGGAATGGCTCATAAAACTTTGCAGAAAGATTGAAGTTCTTCCCGAGTGATACCGAAGCTTGCCTGTAAGGTTGAAGCTTTAAGTAAACCAGATCACCTACATCAAAAGTTCTGTCTGTTTTACTCTTATCAGAAAAAAAAAACTTCATTCTTTCCTGTGCCTTGTGAAGTGATTCTTAAGAAGATCAAGCATGGCATCTCTTTCCTTTAAGTACTTCTCTACAACAACCACAGAAGTTGTTGCAGTAGTGGGGAATGTGATGAGAAGCATAATCTCATAATTGAAATTGATAACTTGAAAAGGATAAATAATCAACCAATTTAGTTTCTTCTACCCTTTGAATAAAGGAAGAACCTATAAATGGAGATTCTTCTCAAATAACTTATAATTTCTACCCAAATAAATTGGAAACTATAAGACTATGAGAGGCATCTAGTTGATACTCTAGAATTAGATGATCTAATCCCCCTTAGAGATAGCAATTAGGTTTGAAAGAAGAGAACCTCTCATTCTTCACACAATATTCTAAAACTAAAACTTAACTCCTTTAGTCTTATCTCTTCTAATTTATACTAGCACCAAGGGCATACTTGGCCTATTCAAAAAGTTTCAAAGATGAAAGATAAATTGTGTTTCAATATTGCTATGGGGAATCCAATATGCATCATCCTCCCCTTCTTTGAACAAATTCGTCCTCGAATTCTTCAAAGCATATTCTCCATTAGTGTTTGAATTTCTTCCTCGCTTGAAAACAATCCTTCCTCTAGTCTTTCCATTATAGTTACTTGCCAAATTGAGCATTTTGTGATGAATTTTTCGAGCATACCAAATAACTAATGAAACATGAAGAAGTTCTCTCAACCTTGCACAGTGACTAAATCCATGGAACTTGTCTCTTATAAAAGCCCAAATTAGATCAATATATATTGACTTCCTATTTTGTTGTAGCTTGAGTGAAGGCTTGCTTCCGATAATTGTTGGTTCACATATTTGTAATTGTTCCCGAGATCTCCTCGATATGGTATCTTCCAATTTGATATCACACAATGGTTCCCCATCTTCTATTTCGTCACCAAGTACCTTGCCAAATGTGGGACACAATAATGATTTATGATCTTCTTTCTCTTTACTTCTAATAGATAGCACTTGGTCCATGATGGTAAAATAATCAAAGATTTGATCCACATTCATGCCCTCTTGATAGATTGGAAGATCACCCACTATTTCACTTTCCCCATGACTCAAATAACTATCAAATTTTGGTGGAGACATTTTATCAAACACCTTGTGTGCAATTTGTTCATCCTCATATCCACCAACCAAAATTGATACATCTAGTTCACTTACATTATCACAATCATTAGGTAGAGTCCTTACTTGGTTATGAAGACTTACAATTTTCCAATAATATTCTTCACAAATTTCTCCCACTCTTTGATACATGTTATCAAACACTTCATGTACAATATTCATTAACACATCCTTTGAATGAATCCTACCCAAATTAACTTCTCTTTTGTAAACCATTATGAAATCAATATAAGATTGAAAAAACCAATTTGAAAATGCTATGAAAGAACATAATAATCAACCCAAAATACTTGATAAAGAGATTAGTAGTGTTCACCTTAAGAACAAGTATTTTCACCAATCACCACCTTTTTCCCTTGAGAATCAAACCTCGCTCTTGATACCAAATGATGAGAAACATAATCTTATAATTGAAATTGATAACTTGAAAAGGATAAATAATCAACCAATTTAGTTTCTTCAACCCTTTGAATAAAGGAATAACCTATAAATGAAGATTCTTCTCAAATAACTTATAATTTCTACCCAAATAAATTGGAAACTATAAGACTATGAGAGGCATCTAGTTGATACTCTAGAATTAGATGAACTAACTCCCCCTAGAGATAGCAATTTGGTTTGAAAGAAGAGAACCTCTCACTCTTCACACAATATTCTAAAACTAAAACTCAACTCCTTTAGTCTTATCTCTTCTAATTTATACTAGAACCAAAGGCATACTTGGCCTATTACAAAAGTTTCAAAGATGAAATATAAATTGTGTTTCAACATTGTTATGGGGCATCCAATATGCATCATAATGCCATGTGGTGTGGTATATATCCATAAAGAGCTTGAAAGGGTGACATTTTAAGACTAGTATGATAACTAGTATTATACCACCATTCAGCCAGGGGAAGCCATTTACACCATTTGCTAGGCTTGTGGCCAGTGATGCATCTCAAGTAAGTTTCCAAGCAAGAATTCACCCTTTCAGATTGACCATCAGTGTGAGGGTGATAAGATGTACTGAGGTTTAAGCTGGTCCCCAAGGATTTAAATAATTCTTGCCAGAAATTGCTTATGAAAACTCTTTTTCTGTCAGAGACAATAGAAGAAGGCAAGCCATGAAGTCTAAATACCTTATCCAAGAAAATTTTAGCCATTGAAGCAACTGTATAAGGATGTTTCAATGCTACGAAATGACTATATTTAGTCAGTCTGTCCACAATCACCAAAATAACACTCTTCTTGTCACTTAATGGCAAGCCATCAATGAAGTCCATGGTGATGTGTTACC
The DNA here is from genome assembly GCA_023531105.1 of Papaver atlanticum. Taxonomy (NCBI): domain Eukaryota; kingdom Viridiplantae; phylum Streptophyta; class Magnoliopsida; order Ranunculales; family Papaveraceae; genus Papaver; species Papaver atlanticum. The sequence goes on from JAJJMB010014886.1 coordinate 212,520, forward strand.
AAGCATGCTCAGGAATAGGTAATGGATGAATCAAACCAGATGGAAATGTGCTCTCCCCCTTGTTCCTCTGGCAAATGTCACAGCTAGCCACAAAAATAAGTATATCCTGTTTCATGTGAGGCCAAAAGAAGTAATTCTTAGCTCTTACATATGTAACCTGCATACCAGAGTGACCTTCAATGGCAGAAGAGTGCAGAGAACTCACAATGGTTGTTCTCACTCCATTACTTGCTCCAACAAAGATTCTGGCGTTGTATCTCAGTACCTCATCAACATAAGTATAATGTGGAACAAAATTAGGGGAAAGAAGTAGCTTTGTAATCAGTTGTTGATCTTTGGAATCACCAATGTAGCTGTGTAGAAGATCCTTTAGCCAGAGGGGTTGAGAAACAACCAATGCATTGCAGCTAGTTGAGGCATGAGGTCTTCTAGATAAGGCATCAACAACCACATTCTCTTTCCCTTCTTGTATCTTATTTCATAGTCAAATCCTAAAAGTTTCATCAACCATCTTTGTTATAGAACTGTAGTAATTCTCTGCTCCAAAAAATATTTAAGGATTTGATGGTCGGTTGAATGATAAATTTTGTTCCTTGTAAGTAATGTCTCCACTTTTATACAGCTTTGACAATTGCTAAAAACTCATTTTCATATGTGGATAAAGCTCTTGCTCTAGGGCCTAGAGCTGTGCTGAAGAAGGAAATAGGTCTACCATCTTGAGTTAAAAAATCCCCAATACAACCATCACTAGCATCACTAGCATCACTTTCCACAATGAACTTCTTAGAAAAATTTGGAAGTGACAGAATAGGGGTAGAGGTCATTGCAGTTTTAAGTTTTTCAAATACAGTGGTTGTAGCTGGAGTCCACTGGTAGGAGTTTTTCTTCAAGAGATCTATGAGAGGTTTGCTGATGGCCCCGTAATTTATTAAAAAATTTCTGTAGTAGCATGTTAAGCCCAAGAAGCCTCTTAAGTCTCTGATGGAAGTAGGAAGTGGCAAGTTTTTCATGTATGCAATCTTGTTGGGGTCAGCACAAACTCCATCTGTAGTAACTATGTGGCCCAAATATTCCAACTGAGATTTCCCAAAGCAGCACTTAGACAGTTTGGCAAAAAGTTGGTGCTGTCTTAACAAGGAAAAAATGATTCTCAAGTGCTCTAGATGTTCAGACATGGAGGAGATGTAAATAAGAATATCATCAAAGAAAACTAGCATAAACGTTCTCAAATATGGAGCAAAGATATCATTCATAAGTGCCTGAAAAGTTGCAGGAGCATTAGTGAGGCCAAATGGCATCACTTTGAATTCATAATGACCTTGATGAGTCCTAAAGGCAGTATTATGGATATCTGGGATGTGCCTCTGATTTGGAAATAGCCAACCCTCAAGTTAATCTTAGAAAATATAATCGCCCCCTTCAATTCATCCAATAACTCATCCACCACAGGAATAGGAAATTTATCTTAGATAGTTATGTTATTTAGCTTTCTGTAATCAACACAGAATCGCCAAGAGTTATCCTTATTTTTGACAAGAAGGATTGGAGATGCGAAGGGGCTATGACTATGTTGAATTATGCCAGAAGAAAGCATTTCTTTGACTAGTTTCTCAACTACACCTTTTTGGATATAAGGGCATTTATAAGGCCTTTGATTGGGGGGTTGTGCATCAGGTTTTAATGGAATAGTATGGTCCAAGACTCTATGGTGGGGGGGGGGGGGGGGGGTTGAGTGGGTTCAGCAAAAATGTCTTGGAATTCATCTTGTAGAGGTAAGAGTGGTGAGGATACAGTGGGGATTTGTGAAGGAGTGGTGACTGAAAGAATTACCAATAAAGCCATGTGTGTTTTTGGAGAAGAATTTACTGACAGCTGCACTGCTCATCTTAAATAAGGAAGTTGTAGGTTGTGTACCTGTTAAGGTGATTAATTTGCTGACCATTGTAGGAAAAAGTAATACTTAATTTAGAGAGGTTGAAAAGTACATCACCAAGCTTCCTTAGACAATCATCTCCCAATACCATATCATAGCCCTCAAGTGGAAGTAAACGAAAATCTTCAGTAAACTGGTAGCCTTGCATGGTCTAGGAGAGGTTGGAGCAAATCCCTGAGCTAACTGTCTTCTCACCATTCACAACTGTGACTAACATTTGAGCAGTAGGCTCTATTTGGTAGGCAAAAGTTTTGGCTAGAGCACTATCAATAAAACTTGTAGTGCTGCCAGTGTCAATAAGGACAGAAATATGATGCTTTTTAAGAAGGCCAGGCACACGTATAGTGTCACCAGTAAGTAAGTCAGTAAGTGCATGTAAGGAGACTTCAATATCTGACTCAACTGGAGATTCGACAGCCTCCTCAAATATTTCTTATTCTGTATCAATCTTTGGTGTAGTGGTGTTATCAACTTGGACCATAAAAAGCTGTTGGAAACCTTTGCACAATCAACCATTGTATATACCTCATTACAATTGTAACAAAGGCCCTTGTCACGTCTGATGTGCATGGGTGGTTGTCGTAAGTGCAATCAAATTAATAATCTTATTTCCACACAATTAACTGGTAATATAATGGAAGTAAGGACCGTTCCCACGAAGAGCAGTGAGTTTTAGTTGTCAAAGTGTCACAAATTAGGGTTTTGTTTTAGATTTTAAACAAAATAAATAATAAAAGCAAATAAAGTTGAATTGTAATCAATAGAGAGAGATATGATCGAGGAATCCTTCTTCGTTAATAAACCGTCAATGAGTTATTATAGTTGCCTACTCGTCGTTAATCATAGATTATCACCAACCGTAGTATAACAGCTAGCTCAGTGTTGTTCCCTAAATTCCTTTTATCACTGAGTACGGAAGCTCTCCAATACCAGATTATATTCGTCTAAACCACCTAGTAGTAGCTCACTCAAGGTGTAATTTGGTCGAATGCTTTATCTTTTGTGAATTTATAGGTTGATCCTAGTAGTTAGACTCTTAGCTCAAGGTTCACTTTCTAGTGTTGTTTATACCCACAATCACCTCACAGAATCCCTCTGTAAGGTCTCGTGTTCTCTACTTGTGTAAAAGTTATTCGACTATTACTTATCTCCTAACTCAATACTAGCAATAGATTAAATCAACAAATCAATTTAGTTGGCCACCTAAACAATCTATCAATCAATCAATCATAAATATTCGTTATAATATAAACAAACAATAATCATATGAAGAACTTCAAAGTAAATTAATATAATAACTCAAATCTTGTTTACAACTTAGAATTCATCCTCAATGAATAGGTGTTTATCTACTCATGGATCTAGAAACATCCATGATATCATATGAGAAAAGTTAAGAGATATCGTTACGATTGAAGAACCGCTCCGAAACCCTAGCTTTCGATCCGTGTGATGTTTCTCCTCTCCAAGACTTACAATTTCGTGACCTCTTGATGATGTTTCGTTCATGATCTAATACCTATTTATATAGGTTTACATTGCTTGGCCTTCAAGTATTTAGTTCAGTTCAAGAACCCGACCCGAAAACACGAAATAAGGACCCTAACCGTGAGTTTTGGCGTTCCATGGTATGCATTCCCGTACGCATAATTGAATTTCAGTTAAAATCCATGGGAATAAGTATGCATACCCGTATGCATACTCAAAATTCGTTCCAAGGTATGCATACCCCGTATGCATACTTGCTTGTCTTCGGTATTGGATAAAAAGCTTGTTTTGGCCACAACTTCTTTGTTCGAACTCGGAATGACCTCATTCTTTTTGCATTCTTTTCCTATTTCAATCCTCTTCAAGATGGTGATGATAAATCCTTAATTTGAATGAGTTAAGCTTGGTCTTTGGCCCGTCTCTTGATTTTGAGCGGTTTGCTCCTTTTCGTCACACTTCTTCAACTTCTCTTAGACTTGGGCACTTGGATACTTGGAATAATTATCTTCCTAGCTATTTTCAGTACTTTGTAGCTCCTTTTTGGATGATTCACCTAATAGAGGCAAATAAGAGAAAACAAGAGTAATAATACGAAAATATGCAAGAATAATAGCTAAAACAAGTATGGAATGGACACTAAAATCATATGAATTATGCACTTATCACGCATCTGCTCCTGTGTTAATCGCTTGATAATTGGTGAAGAAGTAAATGGTTTAGCCAGTGTAAGTGAAAAAGCCTTTGGGGTGGTGGGTGCAGATTTAGAGTAGGTGGAGGATGTCATGAGTGGTTTGGGAGGAAAGTTGGTACTAGAAAAAGATCTAGAGGAGGTGAAGGAACTGGAATATGGTTTTGGAGATCGAGTCTGTAGGGATTGATACTTTTGTTCCTCCATTCTGGCTAAACTGAAAGCCTGAGCAAGAGTTGCAGGATAAAACTTGTGCACTGAGTTGCGAATTTCCTCCTTAAGGCCACTAATAAAACTCATGGTAAAGTAACGTTCATCCAGGGAAGGGTTATTAGCTAGCATTAAAGCTTTGAGAGACTCAAACTGGTCAAAATATTCCTCAACTGAGTTAATTTGCATCAAATTATTAAATGAACCAACAAAATTTTCCTCCACAGGATTTTCGAAATGAGAAAAAATACCATTACCACGAGCAAGATCATACCAAGTAATATGATGTTTACTAACTTGAAAATTCAAAAACCACTTGTCGGCCTTACCTTCAAGATAGATGGCAGCAATATCGACCTTCCTGTGTTCTTCGATATTGTGAAGTAAGAAGTATCTGTCACATTTTTGAATCCACCCTCGGGGATTATCTCCATCAAAACGTGGAAAATAAAGTTTGGGTACTCGATTGAAGTGTTGATGAGAGAGATTTGGTTGAAACGAACCAAATAATGGGTTTCCTTCATGAGAGTGATTACCGGAGTGGCCTCCTGAATCGTGAATAGAAGATCTCTTCGTCGAAGAAGAAGATCGGAATAGCTCTTCAATACGAGTTGACAAAGCTTTGATGTCTGCTAAGGTTTCACTGTGAAACTTTTTTTGATTACTCTAGAGTGCTTTTGGATTGCTTCTCCAAGTTAAAAAATCTTTCATCCAAAGTTTGACAATCTCGCTGGAGAAGCTCGTACACCTTCTTTACGGTTTTAGGATCACAAACCCCCATCGGAATTTGTTTTTTGGGATGGCTCTGATACCAAATGTACTATACTTAGTACAAATGGGAATCAAGGAACCTGAAGATCGTAAATATGGTTCCTAATGAACGCAACAGCTAAGAACTAAAACAGAGATTATTTCATTAATGAAAGAGATAAGGGTTCTTACACATTAATAGAAGTATTACCCTAACTCTAACTGCCAGATAGAGGACACATGTCAATATCTAGGAGGCTACTAGACACCTAATCAGCCGACAGCTTAATACACCCAATCATGGGATTGATAAATACACCCACAGTAATACTAGAGGCATATTAATATAAGAGACACAGCTAAGAGTCATAGGACTATGGCATTACACGGATAGGACTATGACATACTGCAATAGGATCTGATTTTAATCTGGTAAACGAACACCGAGTCTGTAGCAAGACAAACGTATGCCAGAGATTTGATTCGGAACACTTTTTTTCGTTTAAATTCTTGTTGTGCTTGCTAGTGAGATTCTGTCAGAAAATATATCTAGAACCCACTTATACCGAAGAGTACAAGACATTACACTTTGAAGGATAAAACACTATATGATGCATCTCATATGAGGTTTGACTTAATTGATAATACACTAAATTCAATAAGAACCATATAGTAGACTCGATGCTGGAAAAGCTACGAGCATTGATCCAATACTTAGAACCAGTAGAATCCAGTAAGAGACTGGCTTGCTTGTGTATGTGCTACTGCTTCATATATGCCATGGTTTTATATCTAGCAAGCTGGTCCAGCGACGAAAGAGAAGGCCCTGGTGATCCATCTCCTTTAGTTTCTTCTTGGTACAAAAAAACAAACCACAATCACAATCAACGCGCGCGAAGGAATAATGTACGCATATCAAAAAGCATAGTGCCATAGACCATGGCTAGGTTGGATACTGTAAGACAATTGGTGATAATCTACAAAAATAAATAAATATCAGAAAGTATTTAAAACACCAATTGGAAAACAATAAGCCTAAATAAGTTTTCTTATCGAACCATAGCAAGTATATATGTTCATGAATATATGTGTCTAATAATATATTTAGTAGTCCACTTAATTACCATGGAAATTTGTCGTTTATTTGTTGTAGATGGTTGTGGACAGAGAACAAGGTACTAAATTTACGGATGATGTTTATAATTATTCTATCAGGACCTCATAAGCAAAAATCATCTACCAAGTTGTATTCTGTTGGGTTGAACAGAATGCCGTTCTTGCTAAAGTAATTAAGCCAACCTGCAGATCAGTTCATTTTGGTCTAATACCTTCCTTTATTCTCATGATTAGCTTGTGACATTCTTTTGCTCTAATCACTTGGAAAATTGCGTATAAGAACAGATGAAGAAATCCTAGAAACCAAAGCTTCTGGGATTTCTTCATAATTAGTGTCGCATTTAATCACTATTTTTAGCGTTCAATAATGTTGCAATTCCTCCGGATGGAACTATCTATGGACATGCATTACGGAATAATCTCCAATATATTAAAATGACAGAACCAAGCTTATTGAAAACCATCCGACCTTGTGCGTCAGGATCAGATTAACCAAAAGTGTCCTTGCTTTATAACTGCTAACACATCACTTGGCCAAACTGCCATAAGAACGGCTGAAGATCAAAAGAAGCTGAAGCTTCTCGTCTCTTTAAAAACCATTATATATATATATATACACTCTAAACTAGCTTTTGTTCTTGATAATGAAGAACAGTTGTTGTACCCATTTTGTAAGGAAGAGCTTGTTATATAAGAGGGTTATAGTATCCTGAATATTAAAGGTGTCAAAGAGGCCAGGCTGGCCCGAGCCTAGTCTGGCCTGGCTTATTGAAAACCATCCGACCTTGTGCGTCAGGATCAGATTAACCAAAAGTGTCCTTGCTTTATAACTGCTAACACATCACTTGGCCAAACTGCCATAAAAACGGCTGAAGATCAGAAGAAGCTGAAGCTTCTCGTCTCTTTAAAAACCGTTATATAAGAGGGTTATAGTATCCTGAATATTAGAGGTGTCAAAGAGGCCAGGCTGGCCCGAGCCTAGTCTGGCCTGGCTTGAACTGTATATAAACTGACTCAGGCTTGGCCCAGGTTGAAAACAGGCTCAGGCTGGGCTGTGATTTTCAACCTGTTGGCCTGCCTAAGCCTGAGCCTGTAACAAGGCCTGCCAGGCTGGCCTGTATTAGCCTGTATAGGAAGAACAGGTAAGGTCTTACGTACATAACTGTATAATGATATGCATAGGGGGGTTCGAACTACCGTTCCTATGGTCACAAGCTTGAACTGATTCCATTGAGCTACAAGCTGACCTTGCATTTGAGTATGACGTCTAGATAGTTTTATTCATGTCCAATAGAAACCTAATTACTACAAATTTGTTTAAATTTCCTTATTTAAAAGGAATTTATGTTAACGTATTATTTAAAAGGAATTTACGTTAATACGTTAACGTATTTGTTTCCATTGTTTTAATTTAATTCTGTGTAAAAAGTTTATTATTATTGGATAAAGAGTATTACATTAATTAGTTGGAAGCCTAACAAGCTAAGCTCCAACAACATACTATTATATTAATTGAACAGGTTGCCGTGCTAGTCTACCAGCGAGCCTCATGGGTAACCTAGTCAAGGGAGCCGAAGCGGATGGGGGCTGAGATTGTGTCACAAGGGGGGAAGCTAACTCTACCTTCCATGTTAATTCCTGCAATATTACGCCATCGGGGCTCAAACCTGGGACCTCCTGAAGCGCATAAAACTTTGGGAAATGGGGATGACCAACTAAGTTAGGTGCCCGTTCTTTGTATATATATATTTATTATTACCAGAAGATTTCTATATATATAATTAAATTATATACTGTAATTAGTTTTGGGGTTTCTATATATTCATTTTAATTGAGTACATGTTTTTTTATTGTAATATACAGTACTCATGAATTAACTAAGGAAAACTTTCCACCACCTTCGCCATGCATTTAGAATGCTGAGCTTGAGATTTATCACTCTGCGTTACAAATCGTTAGCATTTTATTACTCTGGTCATGATTGCTATTTTGTTTGGAAAACAATACTACTATTATTAGTAATTAATTTTTTATTAGTATGAAAATCTTGTACAAATATGATTGTTACTAGAAAGAAATGAAACCAAAAAGTGTGTTTAGCTCAGCTGGTTGCCCCATTGGTGAAGGATCTAGTGGTCTCGACTTCAAGTCCCGTCCCCATAATATTTTTGATAGGCCTGTCAATTGAATCCGTCGGATATTAAGGAATTCGATATCCGGTTAAGCACTTATCGGATAATATAGGATATCAAAATCAGATATCGGATAAATATCCGGTTATGACAAAAAGATGTTAAAAACCCTTTAGAACATGTTCATAATTGAAATTAAAGTTCAATTTCTCAAACATTTCATATCAGATATCGAACATTTTTATCGGATATTAGGGTAAATCACAAATATGGTTAGGGTAAATCACAAATAAATCAATGTTCTAGCGGATATCGGATATTAACAATTCGGATGGAGCCTAATCCAATTCCGATATATTAAGGAAGAAATATCCGATAGAATATCCGATCCGATATCCGATAAAACGGATAAAATCCTATAGGATCTCGAATACTCGGAAACGGATTCCGGATATCGGACATATATTGACAGGCCTGATTTTTGACATTAAAAATTATGTTTAAATTTAAAACTACACAGGCTAACCTGGCCCTGGTCCTGCCTGATCCGGTTCAAGCAGGTCAGGCTCAGGCTAGGCTTGGCTGGTGTGGTAACAGGCCAGGCCGGCCTGGTCCGTTAAATAAAACAGGACGACACATGCCAGGCCCTAGGCCAGGCTGGGCTGACCAAAAGCAGGCCAGGCCGGCCTGTTTGACACCTCTACTGAATATTGTTGCATATATAGGTGCTTTACATTGTGACAGATAGATCCCCGAACAAATATATATGAACTTAAACTTGGATTTGATGTTAATCAGTTTTTGATAAGTACAGGGCAGAATCATTAAGATTTGATGCCTCTTCCACTACTACAATCTTGCTTACTCAACTCTAATTCTTTCTTGTGCTTTAAAGCTATGAAAATTTGGTAACAAGAAGTTAAATAAATTGATGATGTGCGGATAGATAGTAGCCTCAGTCAGTTGGCAATAGAGATATATGTATATTTAGCTACAGAACAAAAGAATATACGAATCATGAATTATCAAAACTTATAAAATTGGTCAACATATTTCTTTAAATGTAAATTCAATCAAATTATCCTTAAAAATCTCTTAATGAAACATAAATTAAGCAATCACAAAAAAAAAAAAAAAAAAAAAAAAAAAAAAAAAAAAACTAAGTAAATTAAGCAATCACAAAACTAAAATAAATAAAACATAAACTAAGTGGAGCTGGATGATGTAGCTCGAGTCGTGCTTGCTCCTCCGGTAGCAGATGTGGTTCAATCAAAATTAGGTACGTTGATATAGCCATCGGGGCCATAGGCTGGGCCTGACCGCCAAAACCTAACATATGAAGAATTTGAAGCCCAAACACCAACCTTCAAACCGTTATTGCATTCAACAGAATCACCACTGATGAAATACTGATAGCCTTCTTTTGTTATTGGAATCGTGCGTTTCCAGTGTTGTAGGCAGCAAGCGGAGAAGTTGCGTTACATGATATGTAATTAGTAGAAGTCACTTCTAAGACATTAGTAGTGTTACGATCATAGACGAAACGAAGACTGTCGTCACCAACCAGAAAGGATATTCCCATGGACCAATAAGTGTAATTATATGGAGTCTGACTAGACCAACCAGCAGCATCACCAACATTCCAAACAAAAGCATTCACCATCAAAGGGACAGCAAACACAAGCACCATGGAAAGCAAGATATTGGTTTTGAAAGCCATGACGATGGAAGAAAAAAAAGTTAATCAAAGAGTAAGTTCGAGAGAGGAGAAAAGAGATGAGATTGTGTGTGAAGAATAAGTATAGGGGAATGAGGTATATATAGTGCTTGGTTTTGTTTGTTATATTCTAAACGGATTTAGAATTCCAGTTCTTCCAAGAAGAGGAGATTAATATCAGAAAGGAGGTACCGCGCGTTAATACTTGTTTCAAAAACAGGTTCAAGTTGTAGTCGGAAACAGGGTTTATAATAACAAAGAAAGAAAGATATGTGGCGGTTAAGAAATCATAACTTGGGCCGGACTAGGTGGTGAACTTTTCAAACCAAAATTAAACCAGGAGTTTGCTTCACAAAATGTTAACATTTTTGTTTCTAAAAGTCGTTTTCAAATTTTATGACCTAAGTAATTCTTTTTGATTTTTGGATGCACATCCAAATACACTATTGTGGTTATTTGTCAGTTTGTCACCAAGCTCAACATATAGAAGCTGTTTTCACTCGGAACAGTTTGTTAGATGAATCCAAGAGTAGTTTGTAACCCCTCAAGACAAACTAGGTTGAATATCTGAATTAGACTTCCCATATTCAGCAAAATCTGTCAGGGTTTCATAAAATTTAACCTGGACATAGAAACAGCCAATTTGAGACTAAGTATGCACATCAGATAATCAGAGACCATCATTGAAGAAATTGTTCTCCAACTGAGAACTTAGCGAATTAGCTCAGAATAATATACAATTCTCTAATGCTACAAAAACAAGTGCAATCATCCTACATTTTCAACGTTGCCAAACTTGGTTTGATAAATCTGTCACTATATGAATGAAGCCGATGCCTAAACAGGAGCATGTCACATTCCATATTACATCTAGGTACAGATTTTCAGTACCATAATGACCTTAGTTTTCCAGTGTACCAAGTAGATACATACCATAAGACCAGCAGCATCTCTGTGCCAATTAATTGAGCAACCAACAAAGAATCAGCAGTCAAAATCTGTCAGGTTTCATAAAATTTAACCTGGACATAGAAACAGCCAATTTGAGACTAAGTGTACACATCGACATCAATAGTCAAAGACCATCATCGAAAGAAAAAAGAAATTGTTCTCCAACTGAGAACTTAGTGAATCAGCTCAGAATATACAATTCTCTAATGCTACAAAAAGAACTACATTTTCAACGTTGCCAAACTTGGTTTGATAAATCTGTCACTAGAGAGAAGCCGATGCCTAAACAGGAGCATGTCAGAATCCATATTACATCTAGGTTCAAATTTTCAGTACCATAATGACCTTAGTTTTCCAGTGTACCAAGTAGATACGTACCATAAGCCCAGCAAATGGCATCTCAGTGCCAAATAATTGAGCAACCAACAAAGAATCAGTAGTCAAAACGATATGCTTATAACAAGTTTTTTAATCTAAAATTTAAATACTGTTTTCTGAAAAAACTGAGCAAATAGTTAACACCAACGTATTGGTATTCACTGACCAGATATCAACTACTAAAGAAAGCAAGAGAGTTACTAGTTACAGCCAGAATATTACATTTCTACTTTTTCTTCCTAATTCATTGAATATCCTCCCTCGTGGAGTTTGGCCAAAGAAAAGTAAAAAGTTACAAGCAGAAAACCAAATCATCATTGAATTATAAAACTGGAATGGGCTGTAATTACAACATACCAGACGGTAGGGGGTATACAAGATACCACTGACATACCCATTATATATGTAGTTGTAAGATACAACTGACATGCCCATTATCTATGTAGTTGTATCGACATTTTAAAAGAGTATAGTGACTAACAACATTGACTGAGAAGATAAAAAGTAAAAGCAAGAATCAGCACAAGGAATCTACTGTTTTATTTTATTTTTCTAAAGTTACTTTTACTATGACAAAGACAACCAACTATCAAGATGGAGTCGAGGGATCCCATGAAACATACCCAGCATACAACCCCCGCAGACCTAGTTGTTTCCAAATTGAGGAGCCTGCCTGAAATATTCCAGGGTAGTTCACATACATTTGTCCTCCAGATTTCTGCCAGACGTTTTCTTTCATGACAATAGGACTCCAAAATTTCTTAGTGCATTCGCTTCACATGGTACATAAGCTAATGCATATGCCAAACTATCTATGCATTGCCTAAAATAAAGTACTGAGACAATCACCTATAGTATTCAACTGCACACGTTTTAAAACATCACAACCACGTTTAAAAATCCGTAACAGATGCAGATTAAACTAGTTGCTATCAATGGAAGTATAGAAGGTCTAATTGGACCAGTCCTACAGAGACGAGTTGTTGTGCCAACAATTTAGCTAGTTACCAACAACCATGAACTCACCTATGTCAAGTGCTAGTCCATCACCATGTAATGTCATAACCTCTATCATCAACTCATTCATGACCCACCACCAGCAGTACACCACACCACCAGTTCAGACTGAACACACCTGCACCTCAAAAAAAAAAACCATATCAGCTCTATAATGATTACAATAACGAACGAACTGATTAGAACAACAGCAAAACTTCAAGAAGCAAAATAAAAATAAAAAATGAAAGCAATGAATTCAATGGTATCCGAATATGAGAACGCAGACAAGGCTCAAGTGTGAATTAGGGCTTTCTGGTTAGCTGAAAGTTCATTTATCATTATAGGTAAAGAAGGCTATAAAAACAAAAACGGTAACCAAACAAGACGGATAAGAAGTTAAAGACTGGTATAATGGGAATGATTGTAGCATAGGAATTGGTTACCAAATGGATGCTCTTACTCTTGTGCTAATTTTGTTTCATCCTGCATAAGGTTATAGTGAAGTGTTTGCAAGAAATTGTAAGTTGGACTGTGCACAGACATAAAGCTATTGATGAACCTTGCCATCTATTTTTTTCACTGTTTTGTACTCAGCTACCAGGTGAAAACACTTCACCATATAAGTAGAACAAATCCAGTGCTAGTCAAATACCCTAGTTAGAACCAATTCTGAACGATCTCATAATCTTGAGAACAAACCCAATAAAACTACAATGAACCAGAGTCATCAACACTGAAATAACAAATCTCAATGTAATCATACATTAGAAAATAAAACCAGAATTGTGCAATAGATTGATTGACACATTAAGAACTGGACTAATCCCTTCCTTTCTCTAGTGAAACCCATACACAAATTTGATTCACAATTACAAGCTAAACATTATTCAAGCATAAACAAAAACCCCAGTTGAATTCAAGAAATATGATTATAGGAGGAAAATTGTCAATATGGTTTAGTAAATTTACCCAAAAGACCGAGTGTTTCTTGTTCGGTGAAAATTTCTAGTGAAAAACTTGAGCAGGATGGCAGAGAGATCATCATCTAGTGCTGGAAGCTCCATTTCAACACTATCTCTTGCAGCAAGAACCAGAATATCAGAGCAAGAAACAACCGATGCAACACTGGATTTAATCACAAATGCATTACATCTTTGTCAGCTTCGACTCCATTTGTTGAGTATAACAGCTTCCCTCCAAACAACAAAACCAAAATCACAATTACAGTAACTCAAACTCAAAATCGAAATCAAATTTCTCTCAATAAATTTAGCCCTAGATCTTCGATTTCTCAATTTCTCATCAAAATTCTTTGTTTATTTGTGTTTTTTCTTCGTTCTGGTTCGAGTTCGGAGGAGTTTGTTTTACTTCTCCAACTCAGACATGGATGAAGTTGAATCAAGCTTGGGTGGTTAGCTGATTTCCCTCCTTCGCTGGATTCTAATGGCAGTGAAGTTTGGAAGGAAATCGTCTACTGATACTGACGAGGGGTGGAAAAAGGAGAAAGTGAAGGAAAGTGAAGTTTGGAAGATACTTAGGCCGATTCGTATGCACCATGGCAAGCTTACCCCGCCACAATGGGAAAATGGTTCAGCGTTTCACTTTCTATCATAGATATAGCGCCAACCATCGAGTCTTGGTTGTTGGCAGTTTAGTCTACCTCGCTACGATTTTTGGGCTGCGTTACGTACCAAGCTGGGTGCCTTAATATCCCTCAATGCAAGATGTACACACTGCACATGTTACACAAGGAAGCAGTGAAGGGCCATCTGGCCAGTGGACCAAAATTCTCTATATAATAACAGAGTTTTTTAAAGCGTTCTTATTCACCGGAGCTCCACGTTGATTCTAACTTTTAGCTTCTGGTTGATTCTGGCCCCATCACTTACTTTTTTTTAGTAATAAAATATTGAATTTAAACTAATAAAATATTATTTTTCTAAAAATAAGATAACTAAATCTTGATAAAATTTCTTGCCTCGGATAACAAAATCTTGCAAATCTCAAAACATGCCAAGAATATATGATTTCATCATGATAATCAACAAAATAAAAAACAACATCCACGATTTCATCATGATAAATCGAATGATCATCATGTGATGATAAAATAACTTCAAGTGTCCAGTGTCCGTTTACATTCTTAAAAAATGTAATTTTCCTAATTACATCCCAAAACTATCAATTAAATCGGGAAAAAAAAGGAATTTAAAAAAAAACTGATTAGCCTGGTCATGAATCTCTTTTCCGCAAAACCTGATTAGCCCGAATCTCTTTTCCGCCAAATCTTTACTGGTGGTCCTGCACAGCAATTGGATTTTTGTTAGTATTTTGTATGAATGATTTGGAACAAAGATTATGATTTGAATGGAGCTAATACAAAACAAACAATGGAGCTAATGCAAAAAAACAAGCACTGAAAAGACTATGATTTGCAAAGATTATTTTTCTTAATCTGTTTTTTTTCTATAATTATAATTAAAAGTTAAAAAAAAGAAGGAGAAGATATCTTTAGATATTATTTTCCTTATTGAAAAAATATTATTTCATGGTTGCTAACTAATTGCGACTATTTTGTATGAGATTTTATTACCTTAATTGGGAATTTTTTACTATTTCCTCATTCTATATGATTGTAAAATTTGGCAAGATGCTCTCTATATAAAGTGCTGCAACAAGGGTGGAATCTCATCGTTCTCCCGATAGTTTTTTTTCTTCCCCACACGGTTAGGGTTTATTGTTTTTGAATATTAGGGTTTATTATTTTTGCCATTATATTGCAGGTCTTTTTGATGGTGGTTTTGGGTTTGCAAGTAATACACCCGAAAAAGTCAGGACTTTTTGGCTTTGCTGCAAACTAATACTAATTCCTGGCTAATCAGAAATATTTTCAAGGTGATTTTTTTTTGCACGATATTATTAAAAACAAATCACGGAAAAATTGACATGTTTGTTTTCATTTTTAGATTCCTTTTTTTTCGTTGGTATTTTGATCATTCGATTGATAAAACCCTGGGTTTTTGTTCTTAATGGAACTTTGAGTTCTTATTTGACTGCTTATTGTTGAGCCATGATTATAGGAATTAATATTGATTTGATTCCAATGAATAATGGCAGGCATGGCGGAAAATCAGCAGATTAGGAAGTTGCAAAAGTATGTTGATGATGAGATTCGGAGGAGGGATGCCGCTCACAGTGGAATGGTTGATGAAACAAGTCAAATAAGGAAAGGAATGGTGCTTACACTGAAAAGGATTTGATCATATCAACTGAGGTTGAATTACTGAGTACGGTAATTGCCATCTCATATGTGAATCTTTTGGAGAAGAGATTCGAAAAAAAATATTTAGCTCAGACAAGCATCTTGGCCCTTGATGCTAAAAAAGTCATGGATATAAACACAAAAATGGTCAAGTTCTTTCCAACATAAACAACATATGAGTAGTGTTCATTAATCAAGGTTACATTCAATTTATTTTATTTCTTAGCCTTAGTTCTAAGTTCACATGGGAGATATGGAATTATTTCATATCATCTTTCATTGTCCAGTGAACACTTATCAAGACCCGTGCATCGCATTGGTGATCTCTTTTCTCAATGGTTATTCCCACTTTGCTGCACTTCACATATTCGTACCAGGACAATTATGTTGGAAAGTATTTTTTTCCTTGCAGTTTATGATTTTTTTATTTTGTCTGATCTGTTTTAGCTTTTTGTTTCGTTGGTACTAGATCGTGCACCTATTGTTAATTTTTTATTTATTTATTATGCACCTGTTCTAATTAGGCATATTCAAGCAATTTCAAGGTATAAACCCATTGATTATTGCAAATATTTGTTGGGGCGTCAAACGTCATGACAGTTTTTTTGTTTTGCAAGTCTATTCTGTATCGAAACGAGTTTACAACTCTTATTATTGCTTATCGCTGCTAAATCGGGAAATAAAGGTTCTTTCAGTATTATTACTGTCGTGTTCATATGATTGTTCTATGTTTATTTTCTCTTTTTATGTTTTTTTATGGCTGGTCTACTAAAATCAAGGTAACAAAAGAAATCTTTGGCAGGGCAGTTTTTTCACAGGGTGGATTAAAAAAAAATATCGTCGATTTGTTGCTTCTCTCTTTAGTAAGCAACTATATTTATTTTATCTTGCTTTGAAATCTTTATTCACGTCGAAAATTGTTAGGGGTAAACTGTGATTTAGTGTTTTGATATTCTGTAATTTTTATTTGTGCACAAGATGGATAAGCGAGAGTTTTGAATCTCTTATTTTTATCTGTGTACAGGATGGTGGGTATGGTAGAAAATGTATCTCGCTTATGAATGTTGTGCTCTTCTTCATTCATGAGCTATAGGTAATCTTCTATCATTCATTAAAGTTCTTAGTTTGGGTGTTTTTTCTTTCTATGTGTGCAAAACACTAATTGTTTGTCTAATCCATAATGGTTCTCTCTTTTGTAGTCTCATCGATAAATAAACAAGATATAGTAGCCATTACTGAATGCTACATTTTCCTAGCGTCGAATTAAACATCTTAACTTGGTTTTGGCTGTTACCTTTTGTATTTCAAGTTTGTAACACGAGTGATGCTAAAATAATCAAAAAGATGGATATAAGTGGCTTGGAGTTACACGATTATCTTGCTACTCTATTTTAACTGTCTTTTTGGTGCTTGTGATTTTTTTTCTTCTGATTTTTAGTCTATTAGTTCTTTTTCTTTATACTTACAGACTCTGCTTGCACCTTCCAGGTACAGAAAGATTTGAAATACTTAGTTTTTTCTTTGTCAGTTGCTTAACTAGAACACAATGGCCTTGCTTATGCCACACTTGTAGTGCTCTTCAATGCACTCTAGACCTTCGATCTCAGTCATATTAACTCTACTATCTTAGTATCTCCAGAGTAACTTCTTATTTGTTTATTACAAGAACATCTATAGTAGATTGGTATGAGCTTTTGTAAGCCTCTCCGTTGATATAAACATCATCGTGTTGTACACTTCTTCCGTAGTACTACGGGTTGGAATTCTTCTTAAACGTACATTATCTAAAAATTGAATTTGGAAAGGTCTGAGACTCTTCCTTGGATTATTCATATGGTACAGAATTTAAGCACTTAATTATTTCATTTTGGTCATTAAAATCAAACACTCCACTACTATGTCGGTTAGTTGATGGTTTTCCCACTCTTTGTTTGGGATCATCCTTGATTGTACTTTGGTTCTTTGATGGTCAACGCTTTTCCCCTTTGTCCACTACGCAATGTACTATAAAAGCTTTTCTTTTGCTAGCTACGGCTTTACGTTGATTTGAAAATTTAGCTTATGTTTAGTGATTATGCGATATGGGTGTCATTTGTTATTGTTTTGCTAAATGCAAAGTCAGGCCTGCTCCTTCTGCTCCTTCACCTTTGTTGGTTGGCCATCAATTCGACCATAAAAGAAAATATATTTCAAGTTGACATAAGTTGAAAAGCTAAAAAGAAAGAGAAGTACTTGGTTGAATCTAAAAATTAGAGAACTAGATGATGTCGTCAATTCAGATAATATATTTAGTGATCATTTCAGTGGCACCAGCTTGAACTACGTCTATACCTTTACCGACTCACCATTGATGCCGCAAAGATATGTAAACATTTAACTTCAGATATATTCACCACAATTCAAGGGTACACGTCATGTCACGGGTTGATGTTTTATAGTTCTTGGATACACGTCCATAAATAAGTTAACTCATCGATCTTCTAATATACAATTCACCCACAATTTACCCTATATAATATACAGGTTCATTTTATATCTTATAATTTGGTGGCCCTCTTACAATCTCTCATCACATAATCACATTACCTGATCATTGATCATTGGAGGTTCGTCCTATAGTTTCAAGGTAGTCGTACATGCATACTCTCACTCGAGTCCAACTCAGTCCAAATTTGTGCACCCCTCTAAAACCGGGGTGCACGTTCCGGATTTTCGATTTATATCCTAATATTTTGTTGTGCCGAAATGAAACAATGCACCTCCATTATATTAGATTTTACAGTACACATACAATGATTATATAAATAATTTACATAAATATGAGGGTTTAAAGTACACACGATTGTAATTCAAGGGAATTTGGGAGGTTTAAATTAATACACTCGATATATTTGGAATTTACTTACGCTATATACGTGTAAATACGAGCAATAAATTCTAAGATCGACACTTAATAAAATTCAAATATCATCCATTGCATAATGTGCAGGTACATATAAACCAACTACCAACTCTTTTATATAATTTATCCCACTGCATAGTTCCTGGGTGTAGATATGCTCACTTAATCTATATATTATTCACTTTATGATTCACAGGTTCATCTTATAATTTAGTGACACTCTTATATGATCTCTTAATGCATATTGATTTGTGAAAAACTTAATAACATATTATCGATTACACATAAGCTAATATGCGATAAAAAAAATCACATAACCGAGCATTAGACGGGAACATAAGAAAATTTTGTTAAGCATTTGCTCATGAAACTAATATTTGATATTTTATTAAGGACATATGATATATGTCATATAATGATTGGTTACACATACCCACATCAAACAATGATTCACATCAAAAATTTATTTAGGATATGCATGTAAAATTATTATTTTTAGGTGTGTGATAAAAGAAAAATAAGAAAAAGGCCATTAAGCCACCAAAGAAAAATAGTACCACTCTATATACATTTAGTCTAAATAAAATGCCAAAGTAATCACATGATACATAATTAAGATGAAGGAATGAACTAAAAAATCAAGTGTCTGAACGAGATTTTTGTGAGATTATGATATATCACAATCTGGACGATGCTTTTATTAATGAAGTAAAGGCAAGGTGGATTAAAAGAGTCACGAGTATATAAAAAAACATGAGCTCCAGAATTATATCAACATTTGGAGAAAAACTGGAACGACATAATTATTAGTTCAT
This sequence comes from Papaver atlanticum, assembly GCA_023531105.1. NCBI lineage: Eukaryota > Viridiplantae > Streptophyta > Magnoliopsida > Ranunculales > Papaveraceae > Papaver > Papaver atlanticum. Next base: position 231,861 of record JAJJMB010014886.1, read on the forward strand.
TTGTCAAGCTGGATTGAGTATAGTAATACACTTTGAAAATTTTGCAAGATAAAACATATCGTTAAAGTAATAAGTTAGTTGCATTTAGTTTTCTATTAGTTTATTGAACGTTTCATTTTCCTTTGAGCTTACCAGCCTATTCAATTTTTCTAATTTTTCAAAAAAGTTTTTCTTTTTTAATGAAATTAATTTTAAAGCAAAGATGAAACAGGCCCGCCCGTAGCACAGGTTAAAACTATATAATAACGGAGTTTTTTCGAGCGCTCTCATTCACCGGAACTCCACGTTAATTCTCGCTTCTGGTTGATTCTGGCCCCACCAAACTTTTTAAAGTAAACTTTTTGACATGGCCCAATAAAAGACGTGGAAAATATTTTATGGCCCCACGAAGATATATTGCTGCATTGGATCCTTAGAGTTTATATTTGTTTTAGCCCCTTTTTTTTTCCTGCAGACTAACTAAGATATTAGCTTATAGATTTTTTATTTGTAAGAAGAATATCATACTGACTGATTTGTTACCCCTTTTCATAATATTATTTATAATAAGCATCCAATATTTCATAAGCAAGAAACAGACCCGTGCATCGCATGGGTGAAAAACTAGTAAAAGAAAAGGAAAAGAAAATGAAAACAAAACATGTATGAATCAGAAACTTTTTCTCTCTGCAGCAGCAACAACAAAAGCGTGTAGAGTAAACAAAACATGTTGTGAATACCTGTATTGCAAATATATAATGTTCTTCAACTCTGTAGAAATCATCTACTGTGGATGGATCCTGCTCCATAATCAATGGATTCATCACTTTTCTAATGTTTTACTTTCGATTTTGGTGAAAAACTTCGACAGGATGAAAGGGAGATAGTGCTAAACTGGGACTTCTAGCACCAGATGATGATCTCTCCCTTATCCTACCGAGGTTTTTCACCATAAATTTCAACGAACAAGAAACAGTCAATTTTTGGGTAAATTTACTAAACCCTAATTTATGATCTTCCTCCTATAATCATTTTCTTGAATTCGACTGGAGTTTTTTTTTAATGCTAGAATAATGTTTATATTGTAATTCTGAATGCAATTTGTGGATGGGGTTTCACTTGACAATGTTTGCTTATTATCATACAGGTATTCACAGCATTGGTGCAGTTCACTGCAATTTCATCTTCGAACATCTTCACAGCTTCTCTGGTACTGGCCAACCAAACTCGACTATAGAACGTAGATTCCTGAACACGATGAAAGCCAAATGTACAGATCGTTCAGGAAATCGAAATTTATAGTAGGATCTGGTTGGCCAGTAACAAAGAGAGTTAAAAGAACTATCGATTCGGGCCTAATCTTCTAATTAAATTATGATGGGTTATGTAATTCTCTTCTGACTAGAACCAAAGAAAAAACACAGGTAATCAAAGAATGTCGCTATTTCTCTCGTTTATTGAGAGAAATTTGATTGAAGAAGAATGGAGTTACGTTTTGTTTGCGGTATCTGTATTTCTTTCTATGATTACATAAGATTATATTTGTTACTTCATCATCATCACCATGGTTTAATTCAATGTATTATCTCAACCTTTTACTGTCAATTCATTTCTTGAATTTGATTTGTATAGTACTTCGTCTCCTGATGCTGAAATATCATAAGATATACTGTTCTTCAACTCTATAGCAATCAATCAACTGTTGCTCCTGCACTTATTTGATTTTGAATTATTGTTGTTTCAAGGGATGTGAAGCATCTGATTCTGTGCTGTTAAACTCAATGAATGGAGAAGAAGCTGAGAAAGATGCGGTACCCAATCAATCTTTGAAAGGATTTGATGTAGTTGACAAGATTAAAAGTTTAATTCTTTCTTTCATTTTTTAACTGTTTCTTCATTTTGGGTTTGATTCAATTTTGAGTTTGGCACGTTCTGAATCCTTTGAACATATGAACACCACTTTCCTTGGGTCTCTCTGAAAACGAACCATATATTGAAAGGTAGTAATTGATAAATGTGAAACTGATTCATTTTATGTTCTTTTATGAACAATATGGCTAATTGTCATCTGGATGATAGTTTAGTTTGTTATGCGTAATTTGTAAATATGTTTGTTGAATTTAGTTTTTTTTTTTATAAATTTATTGCTGACTACTTAATACTAAGAAACTAAAATGTAGCAATGAAGTTGCCGTCTTGTTCTTTTTTTCTTGTAAGCGGCCTTCAAAAAGGCTAATGACCCCCCTCAACTATAGGCCTAAGCCAAATAGGAGGAGCAAACCAGGACATGGTAGAATTGTTTTGTTTAGCCCAGAGAGCAAGCTCATGACCATCAAGTCCTAAATTAGAAAGTAAAAATACAATGGGTTTGGAGAAAAAGAAAAAAGTTGGATATCTTTGAATATGGCATCTTTATATAGTTAGCATTGATTCAAAACTTATAAAATTGGTGCACATATTTCATTAAATGTAAATCTAATCAAATTATCCTTAGAAGTCTCTTAAAAAACATAAATTAAGCAATCACAAAAATAAAAATATAAACTAAGTAAATTAAGCAATCACAAGACTAATAAATAAATAAAACATAAACCAAGTGGAACTAGATGATGTAGCCCGAGTCGTGCTTGCTCCTCCGCTAGCAGATGTGGTTCAATCAAAATTAGGTACGTTGATATAGCCATCGGGGCCATAGGCTGGGCCTGACCTCCAAAACCTAACATATGATGAATTTGAAGCCCAAACACCAACCTTCAAACCGTTGTTGCAGTCAACAGGATTACCACTGATGAAATACTGGTATCCTTATTTTGGTATTGGAATCGTGTCGTTTCCAGTGTTGTAGGCTGCGAGTGGAGAAGTTGCGTTACATGATATGTAATTAGCAGAAGTCACTTCTAAGACATTAGTAGTGTTACGATCATAGACGAAACGGAGACTGTCGTCACCAACAAGAAAGGATATTCCCATGGACCAATAAGTGTAATTATATGGAGTCTGACTAGACCAACCAGCAGCATAGAAAGCAATATATTGGTTTTGAAAGCCATGACGATGGAAGAAAAAAAAGAAGTTAATCAAAGAGTAAGTTGGAAAAAGGAGAAAAGAGATGAAATTTTGTGTCAAGAATAAGCATAGGGGAATGAGGTATATATAGAGCTTGGTTTTGGGATGATTTGTTATATTCTAAACGGATATAGAATTCAAGTTCTACCATGAAAGAAAGAAAGGTACCACGCATAAATACTTGTTGTACTCTAAAACAGATCCAAGGTTTAGTCGGAAATAAAGAAGGAAAGGTGCAGTTCCATCCGTTAACAAGGTGGCGTCAGTCAGCGCTAAAAGAAATGTTTCCCGCTAGGAAATCTGTAAAGGAGCTTGGATTTGGATCAGATTTTCAAAATTAATGTCTATTCAAAGTGCCTTTGAGACTTGGAGTGAATTCAAAATGGCTCGACTTGAAAAAGTGCCTCAATCATCATTTGGATAAGAGGTTATGGTTTTCTTGATCAAGTTAGGGTTTCGTCGCATCTGGTATTGCATTTGCAGCACAAAATCTAGTGCATTGATGGGAGGTCTAGTATTTGTTGCTGTCTATCAACCAGCAAGTTGAATGGAGCCCCCAACAAACTGGAGGAAATTCTTCAATTCCATACAGACGGAAATATATAACCAGATACATTACAGATTTCGCAGAAAAAACTAAACAATCATACAAAACATGAAATAGATCAGTTTCATTACTTCTCAACATATAGGTTTGACAGACAGAATAATATGCATATATCTAAAACCCAAGGAAAAAACTAAAAACAAGAAAAGTCACCCCAATCTGGTCAAACAACTTCAGAGTCAGACTGAATACAAGCAACAAAATTATTGTAGTTCTGGTTACCCTCTTCTAACGCACCATCTGTGATCACAATGTGGAGGAACAATTGACTCGAATCTGTCCCATTAACGGTCCCGTGAGTACTCCATTGTTTGAAAGCTTTATCATTGCATTGGAGAAATCCTTTATAAAAAAGAAATTGTTTGACGCGTATGCTCTTACCCAGGTTGCAGTTCTTTCCTCACTCATCATTTGCTGATCAGACCTAAGGACACTTTTGTTTTGTATCGGGCCCTGGTAGTAATGCCTTCCAAAGCCTATCTCCAGGGCTCCATCTTTTTCCAGATCAATGAATGTTGAGTTGTTATTTGATGTAGGACATCCGTTAGATATAGGATTTATATTTTTGCTAGAGCTTAATTAATTTAGAGTAGTATTTCTTATTTTTAGAAGTTATTTAATTCTAGAACGTTATTTATTTTAGGGATTTCTTATTTTCCAAGTTTGAGTCTTAGAGTTATTTAAATAGGAGACAAGTCCTATGTAACAACATTATTATCAATCAAAACAAAGTTTTATCTACAATTATCCTTCTTTTACTATCAAAATTCTTTATTCACGCTTCCGTTCTGCGTTAAGTGGCATCACGAGCTTCGGCTTTGATCCTCTTATTCTTTTCTTCTAAATTTTCTTTACCCTTTCGTCTCTCCTCTACCTATCGAGATCTCTGCATCTCTTCTTCTAAACCCTATTATCAACTATCTTTTTATTTTCAATTATCAAAAAAAAAAAAAAAAAAAAAACAACAACGTTTGTTTTCCACCAAACAAAGCACATCGGTTCCGTGTTACTCTAATCTTTCCCACCACCACCTTATTCCAACGCCTCCTGCTTCTGTCCATCCACTCGATCTTAAATTTCATAACTTCAATAATAAGCATCGCCACGATCCACCACTATCACGTTACTTCTTCTGTCCCACTTTCTTTCCACCAGTTCCTTTCTTTTCCATCATTATATCTCCTCTCGTCCAGCATATTACTTCTCCACTTTTCGTTCATTACTGAATCGCAAGCAAAGCCCATCAGATAAGTCCATTAGTTAGGGTACAACTACAACAGCAAGCCCACTATAACTATATACATCCGTTTTTTTCTGTCCCCCGAGCCCATTAAGTCAACAATTCAAGTCCAACAACACCCCTTTGCTTTTTTTAAAACAAGTGTGTGTTCGTCTAAATTTTATTATGATTATCGAACAAGGTAACCGTGAAAGTTTTGAAGATGTTATGTGTAACCTTCAAAAATCTATGGAAACTCTTGCAAAAACTGCGGAATTACAAGAGGAAAATCGTCGGCAGCTAGCAAAACTAAAAATTACTTTAAATCAATTTGATTGGTCACTGGTCGACAATCTTCATGTGGTTAATCCTCTAACGATACAGGTCTCTACACCAATAACTTTTTCGTCAATTATAGAATCACCATTCATACCTATTCACAATGATGTTTGTGTCCCCAACGGTGAAGCAGATGAAAATTGTCATGTCGTTTATCAACAAAAACAAGTTATTCAACCAGATACTGATGAAGAGGTTTCACCAACATCAACACATGAGACAATATTAACTTCATGTGAGTCGCATAATACCCAAGTGAAAGCGTTTTGTGCTCCTGATTGACGCATTTATGTGTCTATTTTCATCTCTATTGTGTATATTGTTAGTACCCATTTTTGTACTAATTTTGGTATTTTATCCCTTTGTAGGTGTTTTTGGAGAAATAGGCTTTTGCGGCGAAATTGGCTCGAAAAGTTGTTAAAGGCACCTGGGAGGACATTTTTTATTCGGACTCTCATTTTGGATAAGGGGTAATCCATTTCCAAGCAGCTGCTAAGCACAGACCGGGATTGGATAGGGGGACACCTTCTTCACTGTTTAAAAGGAAAGTTTTTGCGGGAAAAATGGTTTTCACGGACGGATTTTAGGGTTGGAGTTTTGATCGATTTTTATGGAGATTAAAGGGATGAAATTGATTGGGTTTACTCCTTAGGACTACACAAGCCTGGCAAAGTCTTTGGATTGAACCCAAATTGGCTAGAGATCGAATTAGAGCAAAACAGAGGTGATAGAAGTTTTGGGTCTTCGATGAATTATTTTAGGAATTTCAGGGAGACTAAAGGCAAGATTTTCTTCCCAAAGCTTGATATCTATCTAAGGAAGAGTTTAGAATCAAAAGAAAAGATCAGATACGCGTAGAAATCCTAAAATAAGAAATTGCCGCAACTTGGCCGTGAAGAAAAAGGAAGAGATTTTGGAAGATTTTGGAGTGATTTAATCTGTCTTTTTGATATAAATAGGTTGGTTGGGTCATATAGAAGAGGTGTCAAAAGTTAGGGGAAGTTTAGAACACCACAGAGCCGAGAAATCAAAGTTGAAGAAAACCTGCTGCTGCTGCTGCTTCTGAAGAACACGAAGAACATCGACCCACACCGAACCGTCGCATAAGCAGTCTTATATTCAACTACAGAAAGCTGTTATCGTTTCTGACTGTAATCGCTTTAAACCTTCAGCGACCATTACTTTCCTTACAAAAAGATTTCTGTAACTACAGCTCGTCCTTTTTAATAAAAACACCTTATTTGAGCAATGAAATCAACTTTTGAGCATATTTCTAATATGAGGAGCTAAACCCCTTAGCCGAGGCAACGGAGGAAGCCATTGTTCCATGAAAAGTGGTATATTTTTATTTTAATTATTTTTTGCAATCTTTTACATGATTATTTGCATAGAACTAATATTGGAAAATTGATTTTTATTGAGTGATTGTGAATTGTTTTGATGGAACATGCTTAGTTTTAAACTTTTGATATTTCATGCTTGATGTTTACAATTGTTACTTCAAAAACCTATTAGAGGCAATAAATTAGAATCACTTTAAAAGCAAAGAATTGCATGAATATTAATTAGATTGAATCACTTAATTGGTTAATGGTGGAATCCAAAGTCTCGGTGTCTTTTTTATAATTTTGATACAATTTTATTTGAGTTATCGAGTTTAATTTAAGTCTAAAAAATCCTTCACAAGTTCGAGAAACGAATCTCTTTTTTACCACTATCTACAAAACACATCAATTTTTGGCGCCGTTGCCGGGGACTTGTTTTTAGGGTTTTAGATTTATTTTTATTTTATTATTTTGTTCTATTTTACGTTTTTGAGTATTTGTCTTTTGTCTACAGGTTTTGGAACATAAAGAAAAAAAAAATTGAGCCAAGGAGTTTGGTGATTTCGTAAAGACTTGGAGCTAAAGATTAAAGCGAAAAGAACGGAAAAGAAGACAATTTTTTTTTTTTTAGGGTTTTGTTTATTTTAGAAAAAAAAATTGTATTAGGGTTTCTTTATTATTTTGTAATTTTTCTTTTCTTTTGGACTTTTTGGACTTTGGACATTATTTTTATTTTTATATACCCTACGGAAGGGTACCCTTAAATATAAAACTGTTTGCAGAGAAGGAGGAAAATTACGATATTGTCTCTGCACCTTGGGTTCGTACACTGACATAGGAGTCAGTGGACCGAGTCGACTACAACCGATTCATCCCCCGTCTGGAACGGGAGGTAAGATTTTGAACACTCGTGAATCCCCTGTCAACGAGTTACTGTATTCCTTAAGATGCATATATGCTGAGGAATTGAATACAGACATTTATTTTCCTAGTAAAGGGCAAGGTCTGGCCATATAAGATAAGAGTTCGGATTTCATCACTGTTCTCTTCTTGCCCGTCTTAGGAAAACGATACCTAACGCGAATCTAAGCATTAAAATATTGAATAGAACGAGACCGATAAGGTAACGAGCTTAATAGGAAAGTCGTTCAAAAGGATTGTATTGGGTATCTTGTTAGCCTAACTCAAAGTTCAGGAAGATTACTGTAAGTCGATTAGAGCCGCCTTGTAACCCAGGGAAGCATTGCCAAAGAGGTGGGTGTATCAAAGCTCCTCTGAGCTTCCCCTACTTCTCTTCGACTTACTTTAGTCGGATCGTTCTAGAGAGGTTTGCTAAAACTATACCTAGTTGCCTCTTGGAAGGATAGAAGCTGGTCTAGAAACAATCTAAGGGAGCCATCATGCTTGTTGTTTGCTAGATTTTATAGGTTTGATTTGGTCGAGTCAACCTTGTTTGTGATTGTGTAGAATTCCCTTGCAATTAAGAATGTCGAACTGGTATGATAGAAGCCAATACAATGAATATCCGACTGAGTTTCAAAATGGACATTATTCACACTACGACCATAGTGTAAATAGTGGTTGGGAACACCAACCCTTTGAAGGTTATGGTTCATACCATGGTGATCCCAATTACTATCCACACACACACCAGTCATACGAGTAAGAAAATAAGGATTATTATAGTGCTAGTACCTCGTCTTTGGACAATACAATCAAACTGTTGAAAACAAGTCCTTATTATGATCCTTCTGTTCCTATTTATGATCCTTCCGTATCTTTAGAAGAGTCTCTTAAGCAGTTAACTGAGCAGACAAATAGGTTTGTGTCGGAAATGAATAGACGAACTACACCATTGAGTGAATTCTCTATAGAGGAATCCCTCAAGCTGATGGATGAGACGAACGAAAGACTTGCTAGAAATAATCTTAATTTCCAATACAGTGCTTCCAATAATACCCTTGAAAATAATGATAGTTATTTGCATAATCAAGATGACGAGGTTAGAATTGGTAACACTACATGTTTAGATGAGGTTCAACCATTTTCATGCTATTATAATGACGATTATGATGAGGATAATGTTGCTGAAGAATATGAAATATGTAGGCATATTGATCAGGAATTTGTTACTCCAATTGAGCTTTATAATGATAATGTTATTTCTTGTTCAAATCCAAATAATTTTAATAATCACCTATTCGAAAGGACGAGGATTTGTCTGGAGATATCCCCGTTTTAGACGATGTAGTATTTCCTTTTGATTACGAAGCCAATAATGGTTTAGAGGAACGAGTTTATTCTGAAAATACTGTTTTATTGTCTAGTGATTTAGAAACAATAGTCTTAGACAAAGAAAATGAACTCGTAGAGATGAGTGAGGATGAACTTGACTTAGAAGAATCAATTGCCTATTTTCAGGAATCTGATAACCTAGAAATTAGGGAGATTGTGACTAGTCTAACTAGAGACACTAAAAACTCTAAGTTTGGGGGTGATTATCATTCTCCATGTGCTTTAACTCTTAGAAAGGTCCCTCACTTGGTACTTGACATATGTGCCTCAACCGTTTTAACAGATTATCTTCATACACGTTTTCCTGAACCCAGTGATGTCCATAAGGAAGTTCAGTTGTTAGAAACCCATCCTCTGGTTGATGTGGTTTACCCAGGCTATGATACCCCGATCGACTTTGTTTTCCCACCAAATAGTTTTCTTCCGAAAGTGGGAACATATGATTTTCAAATGTGTCACCTATTAGGTTCTAAGACTAAGCCTAAGTACTTTAGGTTAATAACATCGACACATTTGCTTAGGAATGACCACTACTCTAATTGTGGTCAATTATGTAAGTCAAACCTGATTGACTTAGAGGATCCTCAATTATTTAGGTTATTATTATGTGCTTCTAAGTTCTTATCTGAGTTTCTACAGACTCTAGGACCTAATATTTGGATCTTACCTATGAGGAAATGCAGTCCATGAAAATATTTTATCTCGACCCAGTTATAGAACCTGAACCCGAACCACAGCTAGATGTAGTTGTCTTAAACAGGAAACTAGACAAAGGTGTGCTTTAATTGTTTATTTTCTTGGCAGGTTGCAGATTCCTTTTACTTGTGATAGCTCTATTTGGTTTTGATGACCCACAGATATTTCGTCTATTACTTTATGATTTTATGAGGTGACTAATCCTTTCTTAGTCTGGCTAAAGACTTTAAACTTAGCACTTCTTGGGAGGTAACCCATGGTTCATGCAACACGGGAATATCGTTCCTTAACTCTTTTTCTTCAAATGGTAACAGTTTCTCCTTGTTCATGCTTTTAATTTTATCTTTAGAACATTGAGGACAATGTTAGATTTAAGTTTGGGGGTATGGGAGAAACTTTTTAGTTGCATTATAAACTCCGGAGCCTAGAAATTTATGCCTATTAAGGATGGCACTAACCAATCTAAGTGGATGGAAGCATTTTGGTTTTAGGAGTTGAGGAACCAATCTGAGTGGATGGAAACATCTATATAGAGTCTATTCATAAAAGCACAGAGCTCAGGTGTTAGAAATAACATGATAGTTTCACCGTATCTCGGAATCATCTTATTACTTCTGTTTTTGTTTTTTGCAAATTTTTATGTTGATGTCTGCTGGGTTGAAATAGAGTGATTGAGTTACAAAAAAAAAAAAAAAAAAAAGAGACCAGACCAATTAGACCAATCGGAATAAATATTAACACTTGGATAGCAATATGTGTGTGTTCTCCCTGTCTCCGTCGCCTAAACAAGCGTGGAACGCAGGATCCACGGGAATTACCATGTAATCTGCTGACAAGAAGCATGTGCTTGGATCCAAAATATCTAATCATGTCGTTAAAAAAAATAAATAATAAAAAATAATAAAATAATAAAATAATAAAAAAAATAAATTAAGGTTTATTATAAAGTCGACCACTGGTTCCCTTGTATATGCCAGTTGTGTTGATGTAGATTTAGGATTGTCGACCAATTGTTCCCTTGTATATGCCAATTGTGTTGATATTAGTCCAGACCAGTATCTCAATCCACTAGGTCATAGGTTCATCTTGGCATTGAAGTCCATTCGCAACCATCTATTTCTATATCCATCTTCTTAATCTATTCATGTGATTTGTTTGATTCCGGATATTGATGTCCATAGTGCGACTATCTGAGTAGAGCTCTGTCACTTATATATGAATTTTAGTATAATTGAGTGCAAACTCATATACAACAATTGGAATTTCGCATCAGGGTACTTCCTCCCGTAATCAATAAGTATGCCAACCAAGGAGATTCTTTAGTGCATTCCAAGGTTCTGCGTAGATAGCTAGGGTCTGGAGTAAAGGTTTTGTGGGTACACCTCTGGTAAACCCTCCCGAGACTATAACTCGGCCACTAGGGTCACCTAGGGGTTTAAAGGCTTGTTGCACATGCTAAGTGCAATCGATGATGCCTGCGACAGTGAGTTGGGATTTTATTTTGTAGTTTTGATTTGCTCGGGACTAGCAAATAATAAGTTTGGGGGTATTTGATAGACGCATTTATGTGTGTCTATTTTCATCTCTATTGTATATATTGTTAGTACCCATTTTTGTACTAATTTTGGTATTTTATTCCTTTGTAGGTGTTTTTGGAGAAATAGGCTTTTGCGGCGAAATTGGCTTGAAAAGTTGTTAAAGGCACTTGGCAGGACATTTTTTATTCGGACTCTCATTTTGGATAAGGGGTAACCCATTTCCAAGCAGCTGCTAAGCACAGACCGGGATTGGATAGGGGGACACCTTCTTCACTGTTTAAAAGGAAAGTTTTTGCGGGAAAAATGGTTTTCACGGACGGATTTTAGGGTTGGAGTTTTGATCGATTTTTATGGAGATTAAAGGGATGAAATTGATTGGGTTTACTCCTTAGGACTACACAAGCCTGGTAAAGTCTTTGGATTGAACCCAAATTGGCTAGAGATCGAATTAGAGCAAAACAGAGGTGATGGAAGTTTTGGGTCTTTGATGAATTATTTTAGGAATTTCAGGGAGACTAAAGGCAAGATTTTCTTCCCAAAGCTTGATATCTATCTAAGGAAGAGTTTAGAATCAAAAGAAAAGCTCAGATACGCATAGAAATCCTAAAACAAGAAATTGCCGCAACTTGGCCGTGAAGAAAAAGGAAGAGATTTTGGAAGATTTTGGAGTGATTTAATCTGTCTTTTTGATATAAATAGGTTGGTTGGGTCATATAGAAGAGGTGTCGAAAGTTAGGGGAAGTTTAGAACACCACAGAGCCGAGAAATCAAAGTTGAAGAAAACCTGCTGCTACTGCTGCTTCTGAAGAACACGAAGAACATCGACCCACACCGAACCGTCGCAGAAGCAGTCTTATATTCAACTACAGAAAGTTGTTATCGTTTTTGACTGTAATCGCTTTAAACCTTCAGCGACCATTACTTTCCTTACAAAAACCTTTCTGTAACTACAGCTTGTCCTTTTTAATAAAAACACCTTATTTGAGCAATGAAATCAACTTTTGAGCATATTTCTAATATGAGGAGCTAAACCCCTTAGCCGAGGCAACGGAGGAAGCCATTGTTCCATGAAAAGTGGTATATTTTTATTTTAATTATTTTTGCAATCTTTTACATGATTATTTGCATAGAACTAATATTGGATAAATGATTTTTATTGAGTGATTGTGAATTGTTTTGATGGAACATGCTTAGTTTTAAACTTTTGATGTTTCATGCTTGATGTTTACAATTTTTACTTCAAAAATCTATTAAAGGCAATAAATTAGAATCACTTTAAAAGCAAAGAATTGCATGAATATTGATTAGATTGAATCACTTAATTGGTTAATGGTGGAATCCAAAGTCTCGGTGTCTTTTTTATAATTTTGATACAATTTTATTTGAGTTATCGAGATTAATTTAAGTCTAAAAAATCCTTCACAAGTTCGAGAAACGAATCTATTTTTACCACTATCTACAAAACACATCAGCTCCCTTTGTTGAAGATCAAAAGCTAGTGACAAATATTTTCGTCGGTCAAAGGTACTTTGAGAGATTTGCTACTAAGATTACTTCCTATGACACCGACATCAAATTTTGTCTTCAACTATCTACTAGGAGGTATGTTATTCGATCAACAACTTATTGCAATATCTGCTGAACTCGAAGACGACTTCTTTTCAAGAAGGCGGGCATGATGTAGGACACTTTTTAAAGTATTTTTTCAATTCGGGACGAATTCTTTTCAAGATGGCGGGCCTGATGTAGGACATCCGTTAGATCTAGGATTTATATCTTTGCTAGAGCTTAATTAATTTAGAGTAGTATTTCTTATTTTTAGAATTACTTATTTTTAGAGGTTATTTAATTCTAGAACGTTATTTATTTTAGGGATTTCTTATTTTCCAAGTTTGAGTCTTAGAGTTATTTAAATAGGAGACAAGTCCTATGTAACAACATTATTATCAATCAAAAAGAAGTTTTCTATACAATTATCCTTCTTTTACTATCAAAATTCTTTATTCACGCTTCCGTTCTGCGTTATTATTACACCTGATTATCATGGTGTTCAGGAACTCACGTTCTATACTGGGGTCTGCTTGGCCGGTACCAGAGACATTGGAGATTCGATCGGTTAGGAAATTGCAGTGAACTGCACAAATGCTGTGAGCACCTGTATAAGAATAAGCAAACATTTAGTCTCCTCTTTCATTTCATCAAATTCACATTCATAAAACCAGCATTTGTTGGAATCACACATAAAGAACTGGATTACTTTGTCAAGTGAAACCCCATACACAAATTCCATTCAGAATTACAAACTAAACATTAATCACTAGGACAACAAAACCAGTATTATGGTTGACACATTAAGAACTGGATTACTTTTTCTAGTGAAACCCACACACAAATTTCATTCAGAATTACAAACTAGAACATTATTCGGAAAAAAAAACTTGACTACAGAAGTAGAACAATGATAGACGCATTTATGTGTCTATTTTCATCTCTATTGTGTATATTTTTAGTACCCATTTTTGTACTAATGTTGGTATTTTATCCCTTTGTAGGTATTTTTGGGGAATAAACATTTTTGGAAAAATCGGCTCGAAAAGTTGTCTAAATGCACCCCAAAGGACAAGTGTTATACGGACTCCAGCAGCGGATAAGGGGCACCCATGGCTATGTGTAGCCCAAATTCATCTTCAGCACCCATCTTCAACATTTGAAAACAGATTTTTGGCGGGAAACAGTTTACAAAAAAACAGAATTTTCTGTTCGAATTTTGGATGATTTTTAAGGCGATTCAATGGCTGATTTTCGTTGGGTTAACTCTGTTAAGGATAAACAAGTATGGTATGAGCTGTAGAATCGATTAAACAGGGATATAAATCCGTGTTGGAGCAAAATAGGGAGAATTCACGATTTGAGTTATTTTCGGTTTACAAAAGAGTTTGTGAAGATTTTACGGCAAGATAGGAGTGTATGGAGTCCTTATTCAGTCCTGAGAGAGTTTGAGAGAGTTTGGAAACCAAGTTAACGTGTAAAAAGAAGATTAAAATCCCATAAAGTGCGGTGAAGAAAAAAACGAAAATATTTGGATTAACTCGAGTAATTTTGGGGTTTGGTGGATATATATAGGTTGATTCGAGTCATATTGAGAAGCAACAAAGTTTAGGAGAAAGTTTAGAGCCTTAGAAAAGAAAAAAAAAATCAACTGGAGTCGATACAGAAATTTTTCTGCTGCTGCAAAGAAGAAGAAGACGAAGAACATTAGACCCTCAGAATCAGTCGCAGAGGCAGACTTATTTTCAGTGACAACGAGGTACGGTCGCATATTTCAGCAGTCACAGAACCTCTTCAGCAACAACTCGGACTCCTGTTTTAGACCTTCAGCAACTACAGAATCCGCTGCTTAGCACTTTTCACTCTTTTAATCAACTTTTGAGCCATAAACATGTATTTTGAGATTATGATTAATATGAGGAGCTAAACCCCATTGCTGAGGCGATAGAGGAAGCTATTTTTCCAACAAAAAGTGGTATATTCTATTTTATTTATTTTATTTCAATTATTTTTATGATTATTTGCCTTGATTTATAATTGTTTGAATGATTTTTGTTAAGCAATTGTTATTTCTTTTGATAGAGCATGCTTAGCCATAGGTTCTTGATGCTTTATACTTTGGATTTACACTTGTTATTTTGAAAATCTATATGTTGCAATAGCTTAGAATCAAATTAAACGCAAAAATTGAATAAATATAAATACTAGATAAAATCACTTTGAACTTGGAAAAATAGTGGAATCTTAGCCTCAGTGTTCTTTTAATATTGATATCAACTTTGTCAGTGTTTGCTATAATTTTTAGTGATTTTTCTATTTAGTTTTGAATTTAAGTCTAAAGTTATCCTTCACAAGTTCGAGCAACGAACCTTTTTACCACTACAACTATAAAACGACATCAAACAACAAGGCCAAAAGCTAGTCAAATACCATAGTTAGAACCAAATCTCATTATATTGAAAACAAACCTAACATGAACAAGAATCATCAACACTGAATTAACAAATCCCAAGTGGAACCCCATACACAAATTGCATTCAGAACTACAAACTTAACATTATGCAAACACAAACTCCAGCTGAAATTCAAGACACTACAAAAAAACCGACCAAAGGCTACTTGACCAATGGTAGTGGCCTATTCTAATCTTTAGTTTCCAATCACTTTATGCAATTAATGTTAGTTGCCCAGCCTTAGTGGCGTAAGGGGTTGTTTTCTTATGTTTAAGGAAACAAGTGCGCAATGGTTAGTTGGTCGCCATGTCTAAAGCTACTAGTTTGGCTAGTTGACCAACAGTTGTAACCTAATAGGTAAAGCCACTAATTTGTGTAGTCGTCAGGTTATTAGCGAAAACATTAAAGCAACAATAATCTTTTAATTGTTTAATAGATTTCGCATTTAAAGATTTGTCTAGTGGCGAACAACATAAAACCACTGGCTTTTGTAGTTGTTGTTTTATATGCCTAATCATTTAAGCCACTAGTTTTTGTCTGGTTGTTCAATAGGTTACGGATAGATTATTACATGTATTTGCAAAAATATATATGCAACTCAGTTTTAGTGGCAAAACTTTTAGGCTATGAGTATCTCTAATAGTCTCTAGTAGCCAAATGGCTAAAGACTACTACCATCGCAACAGCAGTAGCCAAATCATACATGAAACCAACTTAGGAGTGCCTAAACTTAAAGAGCCACTAGTTCTCTAGTATTTATATAGGTAGCGCTACTAACATCTCATGGACGGGTTAGAGGGCTAATCTGGGCTTGACCAGTGCTATGGACCCGGACCTGGAAGAAAAAAAGTCCATCCGTAAATAACTCCTTAACTGTCGCCCGCAATTTTGGTTTAGGTTCCCAAATCTAATATTAAATACGTTAATTGAATTTTCATAAATAATAATAAATATTAAAAAAGATATATACCAAAAATAAATTTTTATTGAATAACATTCGTTAAAACAAAGAAGTTTCCAAACAAAAAAATCAAGAATACTTCCATAATCTCACTCGAGATATCTGGAACCACGAGACCAAAAAAAAAAGAAAAAAAAAGAGAAAGTTCTTGTGATAGCTAAGCTAGATCGTTCTAAAAAGAGACTCTAAATAACATAAATAATAAATGCATCTAAACCTCAACCTATTCTTCTTCATCTGCAAAGGCCTCTATATCCTCCTCTTCAGTTTCCATATCACTTCCTTCAAAGGCATCTCGATGTTCATTAATTTGACTGCCGTGCATATTAGCATCTTCATCATCATCTTCCGCATCATCTTCAGATGATAATTCCATAGCCAGCATGCCAACTTTAACAAGATATTCATTCAACCACTTCTTTGTCGCTTTCGGCCCTGTTTCTTTCTTAAGCCTTTTGTTTTCCTGTTCCAAGGATGCCATTCTTACTTTCAATTCGGCCATTTCTTCTTCTTTCTTCTGGTATAAACTGTAGTTAGTTGGATGAGCCTTGCGACGCCGTTTACCCGAACATCCAGCATTACGAACTTTGTTAAATATCTCTTCTGGAGTGTCATTAGTTTCTCCTCGATCTTCATCTTCCTTCATGGCCTTCATTTTTTTCCTGCACATTAATTCAAAACACAAATTAATCACAAAGTCAGCAACGAGATTCGAATGAGTTTGGGCAGGAAATAGCAGGTTTAAGGAAAAAAAGAATACTGACTACAAAAAGTAGAATTCCAGAATAAAGAACCGTACATAATGTGGCCACTATTCACAAAAATTCCCAGAATAAAGAACAATACTTATTCACAGAAATTCTACCAGGAGCAGTTTTCACTTAACCGGTGATACAAAACTCAAAACTCTGATATAAAATGCTGCATTTTTTCTCTCTTCATATTTAGGTCCTTGGCAGAATGAGCACAACAGTGCATAGCATAATTTTGTAAGTCTATCTCTGCAAATCATGATTGTTTAAACAATAATCTATAAATAGAGACATATCAAACATGTTTCATTAATAAAAGATTATTACTTACACTCATTTCTTTGCATTTGGCGTTGATTTTCTTTTCAGGATCATGGGTTCATCGGAAGAAAGTCACTGGATCACAAGGCTGTCCGGCTTGCAGCTTTGAAATGGAAAACATCATCATATAAACAAGTAAGATATCATGTAATAAACACATCTGACTTGTATATAAACAATATCATTAAACAAAACAATTGAAGAAGGCATAATATATACCAACTCGTATTCGATACTAGTGAAACTTTTGTTGCCATTACTGTGGTTGATACCGTTGAGTTGCTTCGCAGCCGCAGCAAGACGTCCTCTTTCAGAATTTTTCTATCGCATGAGGTAAAATACAAGTTAATATAAAGTTAAGTATAAGAATGCAGACATATATAAGACTACATGTTAATCAGAAATCACCCACCCCAAATCTTCAAGTTCAATCTATATATATAACCTTATGGAAAATCTTCCATAACCAAAACCAAAACCAAACTCTTGTATATGATGTAAGCTATTGAATGCAAAAGACAATAAGAAATGATAGCAAGGGTTTGCAAAAAAATGAGTTCAACTGTACCAAGAATGTACTTGGCAGGGAATTCTTGTTTTCAAACCAATAAGAAAGTGCAATTTTAAGACAAACAAGAAAACAAATTAAAAAAAAAAAAAAAAAAAAAAAGATTACTTGTGTAGTGTTTTTCAGTTCCACATATCATACCTAAATGTCCACTTCCATGACTTTAAAAAATAAATAATATGTAAACAGTAAGCAAATAGATATACCTTGAACTCATCGGTGGTGAAGTGCGCACACATGTGAGCCTAATCACGTTTGTTGGGGCAATCTACGGAGGGTGTGCCAAAGCCTCCAGGTGGCCATCTGATTCAGCGAACCCATCACCCCCATCTTTTTGGTATGCTAGATGAAGTTTGTGCATATATGCCTTATAGGCATTCCTCATCACGTCTTTGATCGCTTTCACAGCCACATCATCATCAGGATCGAGGATAAAGTGGTCCTATATGGCTGAAAACAACTTATTAGAGATAGCAACTAAAACCAACGACAATTCCAAACTAAGAATAAAAGAAGTAACATTAAATTATATATACCCGGAAATTCTGGATCACTCGGGCAATCTTCTGCTCAGGCATATCATCAAATTTATCATATGTTACTGGGCAATTGTCCCTTTGCCTTACCCACGACCCAATAGAGTTTATAAGCTCATGTCTATAATGACCACAAAAATTTTCTTTAAAAACTGCCACGCTTACTTTCTCCTTCCCCCTCTTGGCAACCGCAAGATTAGTCGTTTTCTTTCTTGTGGTGCGTTGTGGTTGACCTATTTAAGAAACCAAAGATAGCATACAGGAAAATTATTAGCTTGCCAGAAAAAAACAACATTAAAAAACAGAAATGCCGCTCACATAAATATACCTTCTTGCAGTGAATTTCCAACATCTTCATTATTTGCTACAGGAGAATTAGACGCTGATCGCGATCGGTTGGGTTGCGAAAAATTATTGTTTTCAGCTGGAGAATCACGTAGATTTTTCCGCTGTTGTGATCGGTGAGATTGCTGCGAAGATGAACTTCGAAGAGCATTATGTTGTGATTGATGAGATGCTGAACTTTGAATAGCTTTTTGTGTTGATCGATGAGATGGCTGAAGAGATATTTATGTTCGATTATTATGCAATTGATTTGAACGTTGTTGTATTTCATTCTCTGCAGGAGGTGGTACAGAATGGCGACCTTGAGTTCTCATAGGGCTATGTAGACCATTGTATTCCTTCTCCAGATTTCTGTGTACTCTTGTGCGGTGTCCTATAGGGGATCTCCTAGGAGTTAACAGAAAATCATTGTTCAGAGGTGATTCAATTGGCTGCACCGCACGTGATATTCCACCAGCCCTTCCCTCATGCACATGGGACTCAATTGGTGAACGACTTGGCAACACAAGACGTGTTCTTCCACCTCCCCTTCCCCCATGCACTGGTGACTCGATTGGTGCATGACTTGGCAGCACCCGACCTGTTCTTCCAACTCCACTTTCGTCATGCACTGTTGACTGAGCTGCTTGCAGGAAACTGCTAAGATCATTCATTTGGTGTTCTTGTCCTTCCCTGTTTTTGTCTCCTGCAACATGACATTTAAGTAAGGCATACATATTAATTGCTAAAATTGCCTGAAAATACACAACATCGGTTATTGGTCCTATAAGGCAGAATTCAAGAGACATTTGAAAAATTCCCAGCACTCTATTGGGCATCAATCAGCAAACAACTACATTGTGTACTAATACTTGTCATTGAAAATTATGCAAAAAATGGCATGTAAAATTCTAACTCAGTTCAATACCAAAGAAACATATGTCTGTTGAAAATTGAAAATGTTATTAAGAAAAGGAGATTTAGATACCAAAAAAAAGAGGTTATTGGTTACCAATAAATTGAGATTGCTTCACACTTCTCGGATTTCCTCCCTGTCATGTGAACATGGGATTCACAAGTGCAGCTAAGGGCGCTTTAGCTCCTCGCTTCTGTACTTTTTGGTTTTTCGAAGTGGATTCTGGAAAACAACCATGCATGTTAATCAACACACGGCACAAACAGAAAGTTAATGCCTTCATTAAATCATAAAGTTTATTCTTAATTTACCGTATTTTCTGCGCAAAGCCGAATCACCAAAAAATAGGTCTCGAGCCATATCTGATGAAATCAAAACACCTAAGATTATTGAGTTCGATCTGAATTCTTCAGTGAATAAACATATAAACAACTCAATATCTCCTGCAACCTAAACTTTATTTGTGAGCACAACAAATCCACAGATATATACATTTAACGAAAACTAAGCCTAAACAGAACATCAAGCACACGATTCAACAACCATTTGATTAGTAAGATAAAGCCTCAAAATGTTGACAAAATCAATTCAACCACCAAAAAACATAAGATTGAAATCGATTATACCAGTTATGTTTTAACACCTAACATTTCACAAAACTCAATTCATGAGAGGAACAAGTTACAACACTGAAGCGTAAAACCCAAAGTATCAAAACAAGACCTAGAACTATTAACCCAAAACATGAGGGAAAAAAACACCTAGAATATATTCCTTCCAAGATTAATATTCAGAAGAAACATACTAGTAAGAACACAACAACCCAAATCAGATAAATTCCCTGTCGTAAAAAAAACATAAAAAATCAATTAGGTTTTGATACAAAAAAATAAAATCAATCTTAGGGTTTGAAGTGAAAATTGAAAAGAAAATAAGTCGAAAAAAAACCAGAGAAAATCAATTAGGTTTTGATACAAAAAAAAATCAAGCTTAGGGTTTGAAGAGAAAATTGAAAAGAAAATATACCTTCGTAAGATGGAGCTGAAATTGGATGGCACTCTTCATGATTTTATGGCTCTTTATATAGCCGAACAGATTCACATCAAGCGGGAACAAGCTGGAATAATCCCGCCCAAAAGATTTTCTATTTGAGTTTCATCCCGCTCAAAAGAATTTTAGGGTTAACTGAGAAAGAAATTGAATTTTGTTCTTCGATATCTTCTTTCCAAAAATCTAGAAACATAATTTCCCTTTTTCTCTAACGAATTCTTGAATTTTTCCTAATTTTCAGCCAAAATATCCCACGAAATTTTATCCCTTCGTTATCTCCGTTTCTCTCTGCTGCTCTGTAACTTTGTTTGCGGAGATGAACACGAAATTTTGTCACCTGTATGATAGTCTAGGTGTAAACGAGGAACAAAAAAAATTCGAATTTAACATTTTTAATTTCATGAGATGGTTGATGTCGTTTTATAGTTGTAGTGGTAAAAAGGTTCGTTGCTCGAACTTGTGAAGGATTTTCGAAAATTAAATAGAATTGTTTTGACAATAATAAGAAAATACCGAGACTTTGGATTCCACCATTGACCAATTAATTGATAAACTCTAATCAATATTCATGCAATATTCTTCTTTAAAGTGATTCTAATATTTGCCTCTAATAGATTTTTGAAGTAATAATTGTAAGCACGAAGCATGAAACATCAAAAGTATTAAAACCAAGCATGTCCCATCAAAACACTTCACAACTACTCAATAAAAACCAATTTTTCTTTTAAGTTCTATGCAAAAAAATCATGTAAAATAATTGCAATAAATAATTAAAATAGAACTATACCACTTTTCATGGAACAATGGCTTCCTCCGTCGCCTCGGCTAAGGGGTTTAGCTCCTCATATTAATCACTTGCTCAAAATACATATTTGGTGTTCAAAAGTTGATTAAAAGAGTGAAAAGTGCTAAGCAGCGGATTCTGTAGTTGTTGAAGGTCTAAAACAGGAGTCCGAGTCGTTGCTGAAGAGCTTCGGTGACTGAAGGAAGATGCGACCGTACCTCGTTGTCACTGAAAATAAGTCTGCCTCTGCGACTAACTCTGAAGGTCTAATGTTCTTCGTCTTCTTCTTCACAGCAGCAGCAGGAAAGTTTCTGAACTCGACTCTGTGATTTTTTTCTCGCTTCTCTATAGCTCTAAACTTCTCCAAACTCCCCCAAATTGTTTGTATTTTTAAATATGACTCGAATCAACCTATATATAGCCTCCAAACACAAAATCTCTCGAGTTAATCCAAATATTTTCGTTTTTTTCTTCACCGCACGTTATGGGATTTTAATCTTCTTTTTACGCGTTAACTTGGTTTCCAAACTCTCTCAAACTCTCTCAGGACTGAATAAGGACTCCATACACTCCTATCTTGCCGTAAACTCTTCACAAATTCTTTTGTAAACCGAAAATAACTCAAATTGTGAATTCTCCCTGTTTTGCTCCAACACGGATTTATATCCCTGTTTAATCGATTCTACAGCCCATACCATACTTGTTTATCCTTAACAGAGTTAACCCAACGAAAATCAGCCCTTGAATCGTCTTAAAAATCATCCAAAATCCAAACAGAAAATTTCTGTTTTCTGTAAAAAAAATCCCGCCAAAATCTGTTTTGAAATTTTTAGAAATTTGACCTCCCCCTATCCAGTGCCGGTCTGTGCTTAGCAGCTGCTTGGAAATGGGTTACCCCTTATCCAAAATGAGAGTCCGAATAGCAAGTGTCCTCCCAGGAGCCTTTAACAACTTTTCGAGCCAATTTTCCCAAAAATGTTTATTCCCCAAAAATACCTACAAAGGGATAAAATACCAACATTAGTACAAAAATGGGTACTAAAAATATACACAATAGAGATGAAAATAGACACATAAATGCGTCTATCAATGGTCACACGTCCAAATCTTTGTTAGCACGTGCCTTATTTTTATTAGTCTGTTAGTCCACTTAGGATTTGCATGCTAATATTAAAAGAATTAGGCAGATAAACAGTTCAGTAGGGCTGTCAATGGTACCTATCGAAACGGATATGGCCTCTACCATATCCGTTACTAATAAGATTATCGGATATCTGATATCCGATAATATCCGACGGATATTCAAAAAGATTTTTCGTATCCGTTCCGATAACAATGCCGGATATCCGATAATATCCGGTAATATCCGATAGTAATTCATTATAATAAAAATAATTTAAATTCTTTTCTAGTCTTTCTGTACATTTGATAAATTGTAAATAAATCAAAGAAACTCTAAGGAAATTCAACTAAATAAAACCAAATACCTTGATCAAATGCAAAAAAATTGACTTTAAAATTATTATATTAAATTATATTTAAACAAAACTCAAATCTTTAATCTTCTCTATCAGAATTGAAAAATCCTCCGCTTTTCTCACAACGAACAAAACTAGTTGTGTTTTTTTTTCTTCCATAATATTTTTATTTCTAAGTCTTCATATACTACCAAGTTAACAACTAAATATATTACTTAATTTTTTTTTTATTTTTTTTTTGCATATGCATTCTTTAACGGATAACGGATATTATCCTATAGGATAGTACCTTTTCCGTATCCGTTTCGTTAAAGTAAGACTATCCGATAAGGTATCCGTATCCGTTATCCGTTATCCGAAATTTCGGATAATATCCTAACGATTCGAACGGACTCGGACGGATATCGAATATTCGGTTATCCATTGACAACCCTGAGTTCAGGGAAGCTGCAAATTACGCTTTCACATATTGCCCCCCGGACAATGGTATAATGAAATGTTTTATAAATAAAATTGAGGATATATTAGTTTAAATATCATGGACCCCAATCCCTTCCCTACCAGGCTACCACTTGCATATTCATGGATTTGTCTCCAGCCCAAACCATAGTGCTTGAAGTTTGAGTTTTCTACCCTCACTTAATTTTATTTTTAGCACCTGTATAATGCACAAATGTAAAGTAATATCTGATATTCTTTCGTTTCAAAAAGATAGTCTTGTTTCATGTGTAGTTAATTTATACGTGAAATCGTCCTATTTTTCTAAAACTGAGGGAGTATATATGTTGAGTCATAAACATAATGTACTCGAGGTTATCGATGATAAAGGCATCGCGCATTCGCCAGGATCTTGTATATACATTTTTTTTTTTGTTATGTTTTAGGTTGCGGAGGCAAGATAAAGGAAAACGTTATTACACTGTCAGAGAGAGTAAGATAAGAGGGTTTTTTAAATTGTTTCATTCGTCTAACCATTGGTGGGGTTCATGATAGCGCTATCATCCGCTATTAATTTTGGTAAGTACATCCAATTCAATGTAATATGGAAATAACAAAGTTTGAACATCGACCATTCGTGTTTTTTGATCAAGAACAATAACTCTCGATAAAATAATATGTTGCTTCTTGGATCTTTTTGTAAATTGAGAACTCAATAAGAAATGTCCACTTGGGATTAGGTTCGCAAATGTTGGATTACGTTCCAATTGATGTTTATTGAAGTGATTTTGGTCAATGCGATACAATTATACAACAAATTAATAACCTGATTATATAGTTAATCATATTTTGGTGCAAGTGCTCTGAAATTAAAGACACCGGGTAAATTCAAAAGTCGTCTATGAGATTTTAAGTTTCGACTGTGTTTTCCTATCAATACCAATATCGAATGTTATATTACATTGCAATAGATGGTCATTTAGGTGATCTTAGTCCAGGAGATACACCTTGTGCAACAAATAAGTACGTAGTAACTAAATAACCTGATTATATGATGATAGTTAATCCGATTTTGGTACAAACATTCGAAAATTAAAGTCACCTAGGAACTTCAAAAGTCGTCTGTGAGATTTTAAGTTTCGACTGTGTTTTCCGATCAATACCAATATCAAATGTTGGATTACATTGCAATAGTTGGTCATTTAGGTGATCTTGGTCCAGGAGATACACTTTGTGCAACAAATAAGTACGTAATAATTCAAAACTTGATTATACGAGGATAGTTAATCCGACAAATAAGTATCACGATATGCATTTTGCGGACCAAAATTACCCTAAATGATTATCAATTGCCTTTTGTAATCAAGATAGCCTGTTCTTAATCATTCTTAATCCTTGAATAAAATTTATTTGGCAGCAATAAATTAAATATAAATATGCAACCTCCATCATCACGCAAAAAATCCCAAACTAGACGAATGACCAATGTGGACCAGGTAATGCCATCACTAGCATAGTTTTCTTTAGCTGATTCCCTGTAGAGGTGCCAACATTACTAGCACTATCAAATATATAGGAGACGAGCAACAGATGGAGTGCTGGACCCAATGATCTCGCCTAATATTTTACCAAACACGTACAAGATACTAACTTCAATTCTTTAGGATCTCATCATTTTACAAATTCCCCCCTCGGAAAATATTCCAAGGAAATAAACGAAACCCTAAAATGGAAAGATTTGATACGATCCAAAGTTCTCCCGCCTTGTTTTCCCTCCATTATTTTTTCCTTCTTTAGGATCTTCATTCGTCCCAACTCATTATTTTGCTGAGTATTGAGAGTTGAGAACAAACACCAAAAAAGCAGAGGAGGAAATTGAGCAGGTATGTTTTTTTCCCCGTAGAAGTTGAATGATTAAACTTCAATTTATGTGATAATAAAGCATGGGATACCTGCATTGTATGTCAATTTTATGTTTATCAACTCGAATCGTGTTAGTCAGTCAGTCAGAATGGTTAGTAATATTGGGTTTTGTTTGAATAAAGCTTCTTGTGTACCATTGGAGAATGTATTTATGCATATAACATGATTGTAATATCACCTCTATTATTGTTCGTACTTGAGTTTCAATGTTAGAGTTACTGGAAATTTAGTCTTGATGATGAAATTTTAGCAAGAACTGCGAATCAATTTTTCTGATATCTTGTTTGATAAGGATGCAAAGAATAGTAATAGGATATATGGTAGAATATATATATGCTTGTTATAGTTAGTGTTAGACTATTTTGCCGTCTATATCGATGATGAAAATGAAACATCTGTATGGGAATCTGTTTTCTCAAGTTTGTGTATAGCTTGCTCCTATAATATATTTCTGAACTTTCTCATTGGCGATGGCAATGCTAATCTCACTTTACTGTTTTCCAGGGATCCCTCCTAAAGTGCATTTGTAAGCTGCTGCCCATATTAGTTGGATTTAAAGAGATTACCCTGGTGTTCAGTATGGATTTCGAAGAAGATGAAACTATCGACAAGAGTTGGTTGGAACTGCCAAGAGACCATCCTGACTATGAGGCGGTTGTCAAAAATTTCATGAAATTTACGTGTCGCGACTTAGAACCAGGGGAGGGCATATGGTGTCCGTGTAGAAAGTGCAATAACAAAAACTTGCTCAAACCAAGTAAGGTGGAGGCACATATAATGTGGAAAGGGTTTCTGCAAGGATATGTCCATTGGATATACCATGGGGAGGGGGAGGAGAAGGACTATATGTCTACTGGTACTGTGATTGGGGATGAAGACGACCAAATGAAGGAACTGATAAATGAGATGGTGCCTGATTATGATGAAGATGCTCCAAACGACGAAGCTTCAAATTTTTACCAGGTACTGGAAGATGCAAAGGTTCCACTATATCCTGGTTGTGAAAAGTACTCACGGTTGTCCTTTACTATACACTTGCTTCATATCAAGTGCCAAGGTAGTTTGAGCATCAAGTGGTTTAACGTGTTACTGAATCTCCTGATCATGGCATTTCCAGATGCCAAACTACCAAGGAACTTTTATGAAGCTAGGAAAACAATCAAGGACTTGGGTCATAGCTACACTAAGATCGATGCTTGTCCTAACGATTGCATGTTATATTGGAAAGATGATGCGGATCGAAATGAATGCCGGGTATGTGGTGTTTCTAGATGGAAAACCGTTTCATCTAATATTAATAACGAGTCAGAAAATAGAAGGACACCGAAAGGGAAGAAGATTCCTGAAAAACAACTAAGGTACTTCAACTTGAAGCCAAGACTTCAAAAGTTATTTATGTCTCTACAACCTGCTACTGATATGCGATATCATGCTGAAGAACGTATCGATGATGGACTTTTGAGACATCCCGCTGATGCGCAAACATGGAAAACCTTTGATGAGAAGCATCCAATGTTTGAAGCTGACCCTAGGAATGTGAGACTTGCATTAGCAAGTGATGGCATGAATCCTTACGGAAATATGATGAATCCACATAGTACATGGCCAGTGGTTTTAATCATCTACAACTTACCACCATGGGAGGTTATGCAAGAGCAAAACTTCATTTTGTCTATGATAATTCCATGTCCCAAGTCACCAGGAAATGATATCGATGTTTATTTACAACCCCTTATTGAAGAATTGAAGGATTTATGGTATGTTGGCGTTACCACTTACGATGCTTCGAAGAAAGAGTATTTTCAATTGCGCGCAGCATTGCTTGGCACTATTAATGACTTTCCTGCACTAGCTATGCTCTCTGGGTGGAGCACCAAGGGGTCCTTGGCATGTCTGTGTTGTGGGTCCGACCCATGTTCAACTCGACTGCGGTATGGAGGTAAGTTTTGTTACATGCAACATCGCCGGTTCTTGCATGCTAATCATAAGTGGCGACAACAGAAAACACCCTTCAACGGGGAAAAATAGCTTAGAGAAAAACCACATCTAATGAATGGGGAAGAGATAAATCATCAGTTGGCATATTTTGAGTAAGTAGAATTTGGTAAGAATGCCAAACAGAACGGTCTGACACCAACAGTACCGGTCGATTTTGACCATAATTGGAAAAAGAAGTGTATTTTTCGGGAAGAGTTGCCATATGTGAGCACAATTTTGTGTTTCCATAATCTTGACGTGATGCACATTGAGAAAAATATCTTGGAAATTTTGTTGGGAACAGTAATGAAAGTAGAAGGGAAGACAAAAAACAATATCAAGGCCCGTTTTGATCCCAAGGATATGGGAATAAGACCGGAGTTACATCCGACAAAAAAAAGAGACAAATTTGTGATGCCAACAGCTAGGTATGTGATGTCCCCGAAGGAGATGGATACTTTTGTAGAACTTTGAAGGATATCAAGGTTCCCGATGGATATTCATCAAATATTTCTCGTTGTGTTAATGTTAAAGATCGAAAGATTATGGGTCTGAAAAGTCACGACTGCCATGTGCTGATGGAATGCTTACTGCCGATCGCGTTACGAGGATTACTACCTGAGGATGTGTATGATGCAGTGAGTGAGCTGTGTATTTTTTTTAAAGCATTGTGTACACAGGCTCTTAACATAGCGGATCTGGACAAACTAGAAGACAGAATTGCAATTACTTTGTGCAAGTTGGAAAAAATATTCCCCCCAGTTTTTTTTGTCGTGATGATGCATTTGCCAATTCATCTACCACAACAAGCAAAGGATGCTGGTCCAGTTCAATATCGTTGGATGTACCCGGTTGAGAGGTATGGTTTAACCACTTTCTGTATATTCTGAATTCTAAATATTAATGTTGATCGATAGTTTTCTTAAATCAGTTCAAGAAAACAAATATGCGATTCTTAAATACTTCACACATTTTTTCTGTACTTTTTGCAGTTTATATTTGTATAATTTTACTTAAATTACAACCAGTGAATTCTAATAAGAATTATGTTTAGGTATCTGCGCAAGTTAAAGTCTTATGTGCGAAATAAAGCATGTCCAGAAGGCTCTATGGCTGAAGCATACTTAATGGAAGAGAGCCTCACTATGCTTACGCGATACTTGAATAGTACTGAGAGAAAATTCAACAAAGTCTCAAGGAATGAGGATTATGAACAGCCACCCTCACTTGAGAAATTGGTCGTTTTCAGACAATCTGGTCGGCCCGTTGGTGCTGAAACTTTGGGAATGCTTGAGGACTCAGAGATGCAACAAATCCAACTTTATGCTCTGAAGAATACTACAGAAGTGGAGCCATTTGAGAAGTATATATGTTTTGTTTTGCTTTTAAGCCAATAATCTTTTAATCGTGTACATTTCAAGTTCAGTAGTTAACTATGTTAAGTATTCCACTTACAGTGAACACAGAGAAGAATTAAAAAGGCGTGGCATAAGAGATGCTGATGTTGAAAGAAGACACAACGAAGAATTTCCTTTTTGGTTTGCCAGCAAAGTAAGTACATTTACATATACTCAAACACAATACATGTTTTTAGGATTTCACAACCTGGACTAATATATAAATATATGTATATAAATAGATATATCAACTGCACAAAAATGGTCTGGTGAGTGATGAACTCTATTCGCTGAGTCAAGGTCCTAATAAATAGTGTGTCTTTCAACGGATATATCATCAACGGGTTCAGATTCCATACAAAAGCGTGGGAGATGCGACGGAAGACACATAATAGTGGAGTATGTAAAAAGGGAGGGGAAGGTGAAGATGATGATATGAATGATTATTATGGAGTGGTGTCTGAAATTATCGAGGCACGCTATTTGAACCTATTACGAATTCTTTTTTTCAAATGCAATTGGCGTCCGGTTGCAAATCAAGGTGGCTCCAAAAGAGATAGCTACGGATTTACTTGTGTTAATCTCAACCGAACCTGTTATGTGAATGAACCATTTGCGTTAGCACACCAAGCACAACAGGTTTTTTTATATGAAGGACATAAAGAATCGACAATTGGAAGTGGTTATAAAAACACGACCTCGCTGCTCTTACAACATTCCAGAGAAAAATTCAGAGGAACTTACTGCACCAGAAAACTCGAGTTCTGATGAAGCGTATCAAGAATGGTATTCAAGTTATTCAATAAACGATCTTAGACGAGTGCCACGACAAGATCACAATGAAAATTTAGTTTGGGATAGGACTGATGTTCCACCAGAAACCATCAGCCAGGAAGAAGTAATAGCTGCCATCCAAAGAGAAGAGGAGGAGGAGGAAGCTGATAGTGACGTAGTTTACATCACTGACGAAGACGATGACTTTGAACTTGGAGATATGGGATTCTGATAGCCTACAGTTGGGGAAGGTGCAGTGCAGTTCACGCAGGCTGTTCACTGTTCACATGTCTACAGTAGTCAAGTTTTTATCCCTTTTGTTTATGAGGAATTTAACCCTTTTCTGTTTTGTTTTGGTTGAATGGAACTTTTTTAACTATGGAAACTGATAGTGATTCACTGGAAAATGTGAATTTAATTTGTTTTCTGGCGGCATTTGTTTTTGAAATCCAAAATATTACGGATTGGGCCCGGATGCAACCTTGAAAATTCGTTGGACATCGATAACCATTAGATTAAGGCCATTTATATAGTTTCTGGAAAATATATAGATAGTTTTGGAATTTTTAAGGTGTTTGCTTGGAGTGTTGTCCATGACTCTTCTATATTTATATACATATATAAAATGCGTAGGTTTTATAAGAAGTCATCTATATTGGCTTTATTTTTTCATTATAAATTTTAACTAACACAAATCCATTGGATTATCGGCACCCAATCCGTTCATCCGTGCATCCATTAGATGCAAATCCGTTAGATGTTGGATTGGATGCGGATGCCAAATTTAAAATCCGTAGTGAATTGGATTGGATACGGATGAGGCAAAAACCGGTCTATACCGGCCCATGCTCACCCCTAATTTTTGTGTGCACTTAAATACTTAGCGGGGGCCTGAAGCCAGACTTGTCTTAGTTTTTGGGTCGGCTAGCATGGCCTCACCCGATTTACACCCTAACCGGGGGATCTTGGTCACGACTCATGAGGTGCATATCGTGCAGATTTTGTTTCCAGCTTTTCCGCTCCAAAAATTCTCCCTTCAGTTTCATCTCCCGCTCATGCAAAAAATTTCCCGCTCACACCAATATTCGTTTCCCTCAAAAATAGGTCTCAATAACAAGAACTTTTCTCTCCGGAAAATTTAACAAATCGAGCTCCAAATATTCCCCCTCTCTTTTTCCTCTCCCGCTCGAAATTTTTACCAATTTTTTTCGTTCAAAATCTCTTAAATTTGTTTGAAGATTTAGCTTATAAAAAGAGGCCTTCAACTCATCATCTCTGAAACAATTTTTTTTTGTTTTTTTGTTAAGATAAAAAAACCCTTATTATTTTCCAAATCTTTTGATATTAGGGTCTTATCCTTGATTTTGATACTAAGGCTTGTTGTTCGAAAAAGGGTTTTTGGTTTTAATCTTTCTCAATAGACTAGAATCAATCCCTGGGTTTTCATAATAGTTTTGTTTATTATTTGTGAAAGTGTTTTTCTTCTTCTGACCTGAAATCAATTTTATGAACAAAATCAGTGGTGGTTTAATTTCCAAACAGGGTTTTCATAGTTAATTTGATTTCTGAATCTTCACTGTAAAGTCTGTAATGGTTAATCTCATTTTTTGTATTTTAATCATATTCACAGTGATTGTGGTTCCTTATACCATTCTCATGTCCGAAAATGAATATAGTGGAAGGAAAAGTTCATACATGATATTAAAGCAAGATTGACCATTGTGCTTTCTCGGTATCTCAATTTAATTTGAGTAATTGCACATTACAGTTTGCCGTAATAGTTGATTTCTGTGTTTATCTTTTTTACTTTATGATCTGTTTTTTTGTTTCGTATTAAAAAAAAATTACAAGGAGGAACAGTTGACCATTGCTGGTGCAGTGCAATGGAGTTGGATCATTCTCATGTTCCTTTCGCATAATTTTGCAATTTAGTAACCTGCAATGTTTGGTTATGAATTTATAGTAGCATTTAACCAGATTATTGCTTTCAATCAGGTATTTTATTAATGTTTTATTATACATTTGTCTTAGGTTAAAGAGATTACCTTCGGTATCACTATGGATTTCCAAGAATTTGCATCTAATTGTTTTGGACATCGATGTGTATACTTACACAATAACTGAATGATTTATGGGGTGTCGGTGTAAACACTTATGATGCTTCAGAGAAAGAGAATTTTCAATGCCGTGCTGCATTCCTTCGAAGAAAGAAGTATGGTTTTCCACTACCGCACACATAAATACCGGATACCATACTGGTGATGTATTAGGGAGACCTTCAATTCTCAAAACATTTAGAAAGCAAATCAATTCTCAATTATTAAACATATTGTGAAGATATGATTGTAACTTCTAAATCTTCTTGTTCTATGGTTTCAATTTTGCCATGTTGAGTTTGATGCATATATTTGTTGTAAATATGACCAGCTCCTCAAAATTTACGGATATGATTTTAATTTTTTTTTTGTATAATAGATATAAGCATAGAGCGTCGGATATGCTTCTACCATTTTGTTTTACTGGATTTTTATGTCATTTCGTTGTAGAATTGTACTCTTTAGTAGAGATACCATATGTCTTTTGAGTGATCTCTGAACCAAAACTATGGCAGTTATCCTTATTTTGTTTGATGACGATGATATGTAAAAGTTACGACCGTGATTGTGTATATAAGAGCAAAATTTCTTTTTGTTGATGATAGTTTAGGGACCCAAATCACGAGGAAACGATATCAATGTGTATTTGCAAATCGCTTAAAGAATTGAAGGAATTATGGGACATCTTTGTTAACACTTACAGTGCTTCAAAGAATGAAAATTTTCAAAGCCACGCAGCATTGGTTGGCACTAGTAGTCTGGTACTGACTTTCCTGCACTAACTATCAATAAAATTCTGATAGCTCGCAGTTGGGGAAGGTGCAGTTTATGTGTGCGTTCACATAGTAATCGTTTTTTTTAATGAGCAATTTAACCCAATTATATCTCGTTTTGGTTGTATCGAACTTTGTAAACTATGAAGACTGATAGTGATGAACCTATCTCTGTGAACTATGGAACTTTTATTTTGTTTTTTGGTATTTAAAATTGATAAATAGTGTTCATTTTCTTTGGGTTCAATGATAAATTCGTTTTTAATATTATTTCAGTACTAGAAATGCAGCCAGCACTCAGCACTCAGTGATAATTTGCATAATCTCATCTATACAAATTCAAATTGTGATCACAATAACATGTGTGTCTAGATTATTGATCTTAGAGGACTTAGCGACAAAGCTTCCTACACCAATAACTTAGTCACTCCCTTATTAAATTAATAACTCCTCTTAAGTTAAGCTACTAAGATTCTTAAGTTGGTTCCAAAAGTAGCTCAAGAATATGCCTATTGTAGTTGGCATGGTTAGTTCCCAAAGATCTAATCAACTAGGCTTTCTGGTAGTTGTGTTACTTTAGTGGCTAAATGGAGGGTTAGACAACTAATGTCCCGCCGTTGTTTTTGTCCAAGTGGTTGAATGTCTCAAGCTACTAGTGCATTTGTTTAGTTGGCGCATACTTATTTCTAACGGGCTTTAGAAACTGTAGTTGCTTACCATTTAGTGGCTTAAATCAATACACACCCTCAGTTGCCTTTCCTAGTGGCTTAAACTGTTAAGCAACTAAATTTATTCTGCTGTTGAAAATTTTTAGTAGCCTTTGGTCAGTTTTTTTGTAGTGAGAAATACAATTATAAGAGGAAGATTGTCAATTAGGGTTCAGTGAATTTACCCAATAGACTGACTGTTCCTTGTTCGTTGAAGTTTCTAAGGAGAAACTTTGAGAGGATGATGGAAAGATCATCAGTTGGTGCTGGAAGCTCCATTAGAGCAATTTGTGGGTAAGATACAAGACTATCTCTCCTTCCTGTAGGAACTGGATAGAAAGGTCCACCACCCTATATTCCAACAATCCACAAAAACCCTCAAAACTCAAGAACATGAAACCAAAACCAAACTCAAAACCCAAGAACATGAAACCAAAACCAAACCCAAAATTGGAGAAAATGAAACCAAAATCGAACTCAAAATTGAAAAAAATGAAACCCAGAATTGAAGAAAATGAAACCAAAATCAAACCCA
Organism: Papaver atlanticum; assembly: GCA_023531105.1. Classification (NCBI taxonomy): domain Eukaryota; kingdom Viridiplantae; phylum Streptophyta; class Magnoliopsida; order Ranunculales; family Papaveraceae; genus Papaver; species Papaver atlanticum. The sequence goes on from JAJJMB010014886.1 coordinate 265,236, forward strand.
AAACTGAAGAAAGTGGAGAAATAGTGAAGAAGGAATTACTAGAACAACATTATCTCTTGCAGCAAGAACGAGAATGTCAGAGCAAGAAACAACACCAGGACAAACCGATTCCACTCTGGATTTAATCTTGTCAACTACATCAAATCCTTTCAACGATTGATTGGGTATTACATCTTTCTCAGCTTCTACTCCATTAGTTGAGTTCAACATCACAGATGCATCACATCCCTTGAAACAACAAAACCAAAAACCCAAAATCAAAATTACAGTAAATCAAAAACAAAATTGAAATAAAAACTAGGCTAAAACCAAAATGAAGAATAGATGGATTATTATTACCCTAATGAAGCAATCATGGAAGAGTAATTGAACAAGTGCAGGAACAACAATAGATTGATTCCTGAAGAGTTAAAGAAGAGTAGATCTTATAATCCTCTCAGCATCTGGACATAAGTTGCGGTAGAAATCGAATTCAAGAGATTGATTAGCAGATAAAGTGAATGGTTGGTCTCCAATCATAGAATTAAACCAAAATGATGATGATGGTGATGATGATGATGATGATGATGAGGAAATTACAGTAACATCTATTATAATCAATGATAGAGTTAGAGATGCAGCAAAGAAAATCAAACTCCATTTCTTCGTGAAATTTAACATCTCTCCTTTCTCTCTATCTCTCTAATTTTCCTTTTCTTCTTTCTCTTTGTTTGCAGAAGAAGAGACTTATAAGGGTTTTGTAAATGTCCTCTAACTGATTCGTACGGAGGGATGCAGGGGCGGGATTTCCTCATTTTTCCCGCCTTTGGGAGTTGTCACCGATGTGCAACACGTTTTTCTTTTCGGTGAACTGGTGATAGATGCGTGATGGAGATGCTAGACTGACTCCGGATACACAGTGCCGGGCACACACCGGAGAATTATTGGGGTTGAGTTTTGGTCCCACTACTTTGTGTGTTGCTGGAGAATTTTGGGGAGAAAATTCTCGGGTCACTAATCGTTTTTGGATGCGTAACGTGTGAACTCCTATTTTCCTTTTTCTCGCTTTGGGAAAAGATGCAAGCTTAGTCGGCAAAGAGTCACATCTTTAAGACTCAACCCTGACTAATTATGATCAATAGAAATATAAACCACACTACAAGATAGATTTTGGGTATTAAGAGTAGTGGGAATAGATGGAATCCATTTATTTCTCCAAATACGATTTGTGCATATCTGAGCAAGACAACTTCAACCCATCTATAATCTTTGCACGTTACTTATATCTGCTTTATTTGTTAACTTTTTCCTTCAGTTTTGGTTCAAAATATAATCTTTAAGACTCAACCATTACTAAGAGCAGACTTCATGAATATTTATTATTCTGCGGAAAAGTACAGGGATAGTTGAACTCGTCAACAAGCTAACAAAAATGTGCGCTTCAAGACTCAGTTGACCCGCTGAGTTAACAGTTCCGGTTCCTACCAAATATACCCTTCCTAGTCGGTCAGGTACAGTGCTCTGTAAGGTTAGGTCATCATGGGTTTGACAGTACCAGGAAAACAAGAACACTGATTTCTCCCTTTCTGTTAAATTGCCCTATAATCTACGCTTTCCCCAAATCTATGTTAATGGCATGGGTTTCTTCCAATTTTTTTGTTATGAACTAAAACCCAACTTGGAAATTCTGTACTTCGTTGAACGCAATTCGCCTAAAGAGCTCTGAAATTCGGGGAACAAGATCATTTGGAGAAGAGGAAGCTTTATTGGGTTGGTTTGTTTTCCTTTTCTCTCCATGATAAAGTTCATTTTATTGGGTTTGTTTGTAATTCTGGGGTTTTGTTTAAATTTTTTCTCGTGGGATTATCTTGGTTGAGATTTGGGGTTTAGGTTTTATGTTTGAGCTGATTAAATTACCTGAAAGTTTTTAAGTTGATGAAAATGTTCGAGTTATAATGTCTGTTTTTTGACTTAGAATTGCATGAGAGGATGGAAGCAATTGGTGATCTCATTCAACTACATTCGCCTAATGTTTTATGTTTACAAGAGGTTACACAAGAAATGTACCAGATATTCCAACAGTACACCTTGTGGTGGGAAGCATATCGACGTTCGGCTTCATACGATTTTGAGAATGTCAAACCTTATTTCTGTATGCAGGTAGTATATGATTCACATCTGTTTCGCCCATTTGCTCAGTTTTCTTTATTGCATTGAATGAATTTCATTTTTATTTATCGATTGACTTGTTATACTTTGAAGTTGAGTAAATTAACAGTAAAATCTTATATAGCTATAAACCCTTCAACAACTCTAAAATTTGGTAAGTACACTCTTTAGAAAGCCTTTAATCTTGAACTGATTATAGTGTTTATTGACTGCCGCAGGAATCTTTCATCAAATAATTATAAAGGTCTGATACTTATTGAGTTATCTTGAATCTGTAATTTGGATACCCTGTAAGTGCAAACCTTTTTCAAAAATTAGGTTGGGCCATAGTGCTATTTTTGATCTTCCGGTTTATAACATTTGTGTTTCTCCGGGGACCTTTCGAACAACAAGATATCTGGTCCTATACCTTCTTCGATTGGTGACTTGGAACATCTCAGTACACTGTTAGTTTTCATGCTCAGAGCTTAAGTTTCTTCAAGTTACATTTTTATTTCTCCATTTATCCTTCCTCTTTACACTTAGGTTTTTCATGATAGAAATTTAATCAAGAACCGTTTAGCTGAAGGGATTCCTTCAGATTTTGGAAATCTAGGAGTGTGCTGAAGACAATATGCAGCACATTTGGTGTTGATGATGATAATGATGATGATAATAGGGTTAGAGATGCAGCAAAGAAAATCAAACTCCATTTCTTCGTGAGATTTAACATCTCTTCTTTCTCTCTAATTTTCCCTTTCTTCTTTCTCTTTGTTTGCAGAAGAAAAGACATAAGGGTTTTGATTGGATTCTTTTTCTATTTTTTCAATAGGACGTAAATGTCCTCTAACTGATTCGTACGGAGGGATGCAGGGGTGGGATTTCCTCGTTTTTCCCGCCTTTGGTAGTTGTCACCGATGTGCAACACGTTTTTATTTTCGGTGAACTGGTGATAGATGCGAGAGGGAGATGCTAGACTAACCAATGTATTCTCCTGATACACAGTCCCACTACTTTGTGTGTTGCTGGAGAATTTTGGGGAGAAAATTTTTGGGTCATTGATCATTTCTGGATGCGTAATGCGTGAACTCCTATTTTTATTTTTATCGTTTTGAAAAAAGATGGAAGCTTGGTCGGCGAAGAGTCACATCTTTAAGAATCAACCCTGACTAATTATGATCAATCAATTGAGAAATATAAACTACACTACAAGACCAATTTTGGGTGTTAAGAGTAGTGGGAATAGATGGAATCCATCTATTTTTCCATATGTGATTTGAGCATATCTGAGCAAGACAACTTCAACACAACTATAATCTCTGCATCGTTACTTATATCTGCTTTATTTGTTATTTTTTTTCTTCAGTTTTGGTTTAAAATATGATCTTTAGGACTTATCCCTTACTAACTTATATCTCTTAAATCAATTGTTTTTAATTATTAAAGTTTGATTAATCATACCCTTCTTTCATTTTTAGTTTTAGTTTGCTTGTTTCATATGGTTTGTACAAGAGTTATCTTCTTTATTGTTGAGTTTTACTTTTATTTGGGATTTATCTGATTTTTATGGGTCTCAATCATGGGGATGAAATTCAAAAATTGGATTTGGATTATGTTTAAAATAAATCCATCTTTAGTGGTAACATCATCAACATCAACTATAAAATCAAAATTTCCGACAGCAACTTTGATCTCAGCAAAACTGGAAGTAGCAACAAACATCAAGACCCATACAACAACAGTAACCAAAAAGACACCAACAACAATAACCGACTCCGCTATATATACATATTCAGATCGATTCATACCAATTGACCCCAATTCTGACTGATCCAGGATACTTGTGTTACTTTAGCCTAGTTAATTTAGATAGTTACATTTCGATTGGAAACCTTGATAAATGGTTGGATCACCTAATGATTCCTACACTTCTGAAATTTCTAGTTCTATGTAGTTTGTTTTTGTTTCAGACAAAACAAGTAAGTAATTTAACATGTTAAATGTTCTTGGATTCCTGGATTGGTGGAATTGGTAGAAAAAGTATCAATATTTGAGCAGAAAATATTGCAATAATGTTGGTGTCTTGATTTTTGATTATTTATTAGCTAAGATGATCTGTAATAAGTATTGTAATTACTCAGATCTTGAATAATTATCAATATATGAGGCTTTCTTTTTTTATGAAAATAAAAAAAGTTATGTTAATTTGAAATCCACGTCGACAATGGTAACTATGCGTGGGTGATTATGGAAGCTCGACTTGATTTTAATTATTTTTTTAATAAGAAAGAGAATAATATTAAGATTAGATATCATGAATAAAGATATTTTTGTTTCTCTAGGAAAATGAGAAAGAGACCTTTTTTTTTTTTTTTTTTTGCAATACACGCTTATTTCATTTGCAGGCTAAATCAGCTAGCGGGGCCCATCATCGCTACCTTTTGGTGTCTTTTTTATTATTATTTGTATAGGAAAAAGATATAAGCCTCGTACAATAGGTGACCCAGTTTAAACCGGTTTGTTAGATGGTCTGAAACGATTTCTGAATTAATGTTTTTGAAGAAGATGTTGATATAGTTGTCATAGGAGTTGTTGCTGGTGTTATTGGATATATATATATATATATATATATATATATATATATATATATATATATATATTATAGATAAAGGCCTTCAAAAAGGCTAATGATCCCCCTCAACTATTGGCAAGAGCCAAACAGGAGGCACAGACCAGTACACAGAGGCATTGTTTGTTTTTGCCCATTGAGCTAACTCATGAGCTACAGAATTACAAACACGCGGTTGAAAATTGAAAATACAAGCTACTAATTTAGAAGAGAAAAACTGAATGTCTTTGAAAATAGCATCCGTACGCGAGTCTCCATCGAATTGGCCAGCTGAAAATTGATCGATAAGAGTCTTAGCATCACTTTCGACGATGACATGAGTTGACTGTTGCTCCAAGGCTTTTTTCAGGACTGCCCAAATAGCTCTAGCTTCAGCTTCTTCAGCAGACTTTACTTCAAAAACCAGGGAAGCACAAAAAGAAGCTTTGTTTGAGAAATCCCTCATCACAAATCCTGCACCATTAGCTCCAGAAATGTTATCATAGGCACCATCAGTATTACATTTTATCCATCCAACAGAGGGGGGCATCCATTTGTCACATGGGTTTACAGGGGTAGTAGGAGAGACAGTGAGACAGGTTTTCCTAGTTAAAAGCATGGCCCTGGCTCTTACAAGGACAGTAGTATGGTTTTCCTTAATGTTTTGGAAGATAAAGTTATTCCTACTAGTCCACAAAGACCACATAATGGCAACAAAAAGACACCGAGGTTCATCAGGGAGTCTAGACAAAGGATCAATTAACCAAAACAATAACCAATCAATAAAGTATTTATTTTGAAAAAACTGAGAATTATTGCAGAAATCAGAAAGAAACCAAACTCGACTAGCAAAGGGGCAGGGAACCAAAGCATGCAATATGGACTCTTGAGGATCATTACACCTAGCACACTCAACATTTTACATAGGCATTCTGGTATGCAAGATGGTTCTGGCAGGGAGAGTATTTCTAGCAGCTTTCCATGTGAAGACTTGGATTCTGTAAGGAACTCTGATTTTCCAAATGTGCATCCAAAGGTTTTTACATGGGGAGGGTCTAAGCCCTCTAAGCCCCATATAGGCAGATTTTGAAGAAAACTTGCAATTCTTTGAAAGATCCCAAGCCCTCCTGTCAGGAGTCCAGAGATGGCTTAAGGGAATAGTGACAATCTTCTTAACAGAAACATTATCAAAGTGGGTGTTAAGTCTGAACATATTCCAGGTTCTGGTATGAGGATCAATGAAATAAGAAACTTTAATACTAGGATCAGGTGGGACTAGAGGGTTGGGTGTGGAAGAACCCAAGGATGGGATCTATTTATCACACCATGGGTCAATAAATTGACCATCCCCTATAAACCAGGAAATAAAGGGCTTGATAAGTTCTTTTATGGCATGCAAACACTTCCAAGTCCAAGAGCACTTACCAGTACACTTGGCATTCAATAAATCAGTTTTAGGAAAGTATTTCGCTTTGAGAACAGTATCTATCATACAAGTAGGATTTTCTAGAATTCTCCAGGCATTCCTAGCTAGCATAGACAGGTTGTTTAGCTCAGCCTTTCTAAAGCCTAGACCATCTTCAGCCTTAGGGGAACAAAGAATCCAATCCTAGAAGATGCAGTTTCTTGTCTTTAGGATCTAAGGTCTCTCCCCACCAGAATTTACAAAGGTGGGAGTCCATCTGTTTACACAGATGTTTAGGAATAAGAAAGGCTCCCATTTGAAAAAGGGGATCGCCTAGCCAATTTGTTTAATCAAAGTAGTTCTAGCAGCTTGAGACAGGAGCTTGTGTAGCCAGATAGTGATTCTGGCATCCACAACTTGGAGAATACCCATATGGGTTTGAATTTTAGAAGATTGAAACACAGTAGGAGTGTCATGATATTTTTCTCCTAAATCTCTGTTATTAATCTGTAGAATTTTAGCCAAAAGAGCTTTCCTATGTTCAGGAATTTTCCTACTGAATAAGATACCAAACTTATCAAAATTTATTTCTTGCCCAGAGGCCAAACAGTATTTTTGAAGATAATCTTTGATAACTTGAAAGTTTTGGATAATAGCTTTAGAAAATAAAAGGGAATCATCAGCAAACAACATATGTGTCATTTCAGGAGCATCTTTACAAACCTTAATGCCTTCTTAGATTCCTTTATTTTGAAGGCTATCAATGTAAGAGGAAAGAGCTTCAGAGCAGATGATGTAGAGATAGGGGGAAAGAGGGCCCCCCTGTCTGAGGCCTCTTTCAGGTTGAAAATAACCTGTTGGGCTACCATTGAGAAGAACAGAATAGGAAACAGTAGAAAAACACTGGTTAATGAGCTTGATCCAGCGGTTTGAGAGACCCGTTCTAGTCAGGACACTTTCAAGAAAAGACCATTCTAGCTTATTATAAGCTTTGGACATGTCAAGTTTTATGGCAGCAATGCCTTCAATTTTTTTCACAGTGATTGACAGCAAATATAGCCTCATTAGCTAGCAGAATATTATCAGAAATACTCCTCTTAGGAATAAAGGCACTTTGGTTTTGAGAAATAATGTTATTCATAAAAGGTTTAAGTCTATTAGCCAGAGTTTTAGAAAGAATTTTGTAAATGAAATTGAAAAGCCCTATTGGCCTATACTGGGAAACAAGTTCAGCAAGAGGGACTTTAGGAATGAGAGCTATATTAGTATGATTAAAAACTTTAGCAATGTGACCTGTCCTAAAGCATGTTTGAGTCATGTCAATAACAGCCTCACCTACAATATCCCAATTTTTTTGATAAAACAAACCAGTAATACCATCAGCGCCTGGAGCCGCCCCCCCCCCCCCCCCCCTCATTTGAAAGACAACATTCTTTATTTCCCCTGCAGTTAGAGGTAAGTTCAGAAGGGAGTTGTCTTCAGGAGAAAATTTAATGGGGACGTCAACAAGAATTTCATCTTGAAATTGTTGAGAGTGAGAAGAATACATATTTTTGAAATAATTTATAAAATAAGTTCCAATACTATCTCTATCAGTTAGAATAGTATTAGTGGAGTCCTTTATCCAGCTAATAGCATTTCTTTTTCTCCTAAAGAGGGTAACTCTATGAAAATAGGGTGAATTTCTGTCACCTTCCATGAGCCAAACCTCCCTGGACTTATCCTTCCAATATAGTTCCTCTAGGTTGTAGAGGTATTCCAATCTAGCTTTGAGTTTAAAGTTAGTACTAGTATCGGTAGGATTAGAAACCTAAACCTCAGCCAATTCTTTTCTAATGGTAGATATATTGTTTTGAATATTACCAAAAGAAGATTTATTCCAGTCCCTAAGACCTCTTTTAGTATTTAAAATCTTAGATTTTAATTTATAGGCAGGATAGCCTACAACATTCACAGACCAAGAGTTAGCAATGATATCTCTACAAGTAGGATCTTCAATCCATATAGCCATAAAGTGGAAAGGTCTAGGCATGCAAACTTCCTCATAATTGAAACCAATATGTATGGGGCAGTGATTAGAAGAGTCTCTAGGTAGATTATTAACATACAGTTTGGGGCAAAGGTCTTCAGCAATTTGATTTAAGAGACATCTATCTAATCTTTCAAGAATTAAATCAGGACCTTGTTTCATATTAGACCAAGTAAATTTAGGACCAGAAAAAACAGGATCATGCAAGTTGAAAACAGAACAAAAATTTCTAAGATTTAAGAAATCAGAATCATCAACCTCTAGCCCACCATTTTTATCTTCAGTCCCTAAGAGAGCATTAAAGTCACCTATAAAGAAAAATGGTTCATCTAAGGGAGAATTAGATTGCTGGAATTGTTGTTCCCAGAAAGCTTGTTTCAAACTACTATTGGGTTCACCATACACAAAATGGATATGACAAGTTTTAGAATGAATGATGTCAGTGGAAGTAACATAGATGCCCCTCATACTGGATGAAATAATGTTGAGTTGAATTTCCTTTTTCCAAGCCAGAACAAGACCACCACTTCTACCAACACTAGAAACATTAAAAGTGCAAGGGAATCCCATGTTTTTTAGCTTCTTAGCCGCCATATCTTTGTTCATTTTATGTCTCAGAGAAAAAGATGATATCATGGTTAACATTCCTACATAGTAAGCTAAGCTCCTTATTTGCAGATTTTTTCCAAAACCTCTAATGTTCCAAGCAATCAGATTGATGTTATTGACAGGGAATTGGTTTCTAGCATTATTGATATTGTCAATTAAAGGGGGCGAGGGAGTTGAATTTACCTGAGCGGTGGAGTCAGATCCACCACCAAGAGAAGCACTAGTAGCACCACCAGTTTGAGAAGAATTTTGGGTGGAATCGAGACTAGAAGTAACAGCATTGAGATGAGAATTATTGCGGACACCATTGTTGTTTGGAGAAGTATCAGCAGGTACATTATAGCTCCCATAAGAATCAATCAAAGGTTGGGTATTGAGAGAACAGTTGGAGAGATTGATAGCAGGTATTTACCCCAATTTGGTGATAGGAGGACAAAGTTAGGAATAATCAGGTTCAGTGTTATCTTGTTCTTCTGGAATAACCACTAGACTAGCTAAGCTGGAGTTTGCTCTAGTTCGTTTTCTAGAATTATCTCTAGGATTAATTTTCCTTTTGAGGTTTGATAGAGCATATTGCTCAGCTGAAATAAGAGTTCTTATGGTGATAATTGGTGTGGTACTGGGGACAATAGCAGTTTTGAATCTTCTTGAGGAGTTAGATGTTCGAATCGGACCACTAATAGCCGGTTCAGAGCCAGTGATATAAGATTAAACAGTGACATTCTGGGTGTTAACCTGTTTGAAGATAATTGGTAAACCATTGTTCTGCTTAGTCGAGTTTTGTTGAATCGGTCCAACATCAAAAATCTTCAAAGATGTGGATCGATTAACAAAAGGTCCCATTTGAAACATATTTGATAAACCCTTTTGAGTGATATTGTCCATCTTCTGATCATTATCCTTAGTTTTTCATTTATTGCATACAGGAGTAGCAATAGACTCTACTTGAGTATCTGGCACAATCTCAGTTTGTTGCATGACAGTATCCAAGATTGCAGTGGAGGTGGAAACAACTTGTTTATTTTCTGGTACTGATGGCATCATGAGTCTTGAGACAGCAGGAAGAACATATTTACTGCTAGAAGACGCAGCTTCTTTAATTGCTTTCTGTTTTATTTCCAAGCTAGACAGTTTTGATCTTTATGATCAAGCACACGGCATGAAGTGCAAAAGTATCTTGGAACTTTGATGTATCTGCATTCAATCAGGAATGGTTGAGTTCTTCCACTGGTGAAGAGGGGGATACCTACAGGTAAAGCTTTCTGCACTGGAATTTTGACACACACCTTGACATTCTTCTATAAAGGATGATTCCCGTAAGGATCTAGATCTTCAATGAGTTCTCCCATCTTGAAAGTAAGTTTCTGAGGATCTTCAAATTCAGTACATTCTTTTGAGATGTTGCACATAAAAAACCACATTAGTTCTTCAGTGAAGTAGAGCTGATGATTTGCTGGCCAGCCCTCTGTTGGAATAACTTTTAATACCATTAGGTATCCACAAACAAACCAAGGTCTCTGAGAGTTTATTCTGTTGAAATCATCTTCAGCTAAGAATCGAATAAGGACTTCTTTGCGCAATCCACTAAATGTTGTAACAGTAGGAGATTGAGCTAGAGGCCATTGATTACAGATGTAGAAGAGGATGGAAGAGATGAGAACCAGGGTTTCACAACATAAATATCCCACCATACACCATTTCCAATTACTATCAGACTCAGCTAGAATAACTTTTTTTTATCAATGAACACTGGTTCAGAAAGGGTGATGGTAAAGTTAATTTCTTAGCCATTTGAGCAGACAGATTTTGAATATCTTGGTTTAACTTTTGATGGTTATCTGGAAAATTTTGGAGCTCCATTAGGTATGAGGACTGGGTATATATGAATACAGATTGATTGAGATGAGAGTTACAAATAACCAATATAATATGCAGTTGTATAGAAAGGAATCTCTTTTTGGTACTACACTGGTATTGTTCACAGACAATGTGGATAGAGAAATGGCAGAAGAGTTTTATTTGTTTATGTTTTTGAACCTTAAAAAAGGAATGAGAAGACTGTTGAATAAAGTTTGAAAAAATTTCAGGAGAAATTTGGTGTAAAGTAGTTGTTGCTACGCTGCTATGCCTGTATTGGAGACAGGGTTTATCATACGAGATATCACTTTTGTTCCCAAACTTTATGCGTAACATCAGTGTGGAGATATATGTATTCATGTGAGTTTGATGATAAGAGAACCAAGTAAAGACAAATCCAATGATCCATTGTAAGCTTTCCTGGGATATAAGAGATTGGTACGTAAGCATGGCGAAGTTTGGGGTTGGTGGATCATTAATGGGTTTGTCTTTTTTTAGATCGACATAGGTATGATGGTACAAACTGCCAAAGGTAATAATGGTAATGAGATTGCAAAATGGGTGGTGGAGATAGAAATGGAGGGAAAAATTATGTGGTGGTTGATGGTTTTGATTGGAAGTTTCATTTTGGTAATATGCATAGGTTTGATGGTTGAGCTAGTAACCCATCTGGAAGACATGCCCCATACCGCAATGGTGCCTCTCAACTGATGTTGCATTCTTCTAATCTGCATAAAACACAAAATTTTAATTAGACCCCAAAATACTTTGTGAGAGTTAGATGACCTACCAATACTCCTCTTGAAGGCAGTTCCATAGGGAGTTATGGCTAATGAAGCGGTTAGGTGTTGAAAATAGGGTTTTATAGGGTAATTATGATGTAGAAATTGAAGGGAATACGCATGGATTTGAAGGGACGTGAATAACCAAGCGACGGGACTGATTACCAAAAGCCATAAATGGCAGTTAATAGGAGAATTTGTATTTTTAAAAGGGATGTTTTGGATGAAATTAACATAGCCATTAGCAAGTTTACCAGAAGAGGGAAGGTTTAGGAATAATTTATCAAGAGATGGCTAGTTCCAGTAACCCCAATCCGGCAGTTCCTGCCAATTCCAATCAGTACAACCAAGACAAAACTGAAGCTTTCTCACTAGAAATGGATGAGTTACTGAAATTCAGGGATGAGGTTCACGGAGAGATAAATAGACGTGCAGGTGAAGCGGCTCAACGTCAGAGAGAAGAGGAAGAGAGGAAAAGGAGAGAAGATGAAGAAACTGAATTTCTTTTCGCTGCTTAGGTACCAAAGCACTTTTCCAGTTCTGATCGGAAAGAAGAGGAGAGATCTCTGAAGCGCCAAATTGGTCCAAAGTATGGCAGTGCAACTGAGAGTGATTCTGAGGCAGGTTCTGATACAGGGTTTGAATATCCAGTAGAGGAGGTAAACACCAGTGAAGAGGATTCTGATGTTACTGAAGACAAGCGAAAGATGCAGAGGTATTTTGATTGGAAACTGCGCAGGCGGTTTGATTTTGAGAGGGCCAATCCAATTTTTTTTTCCATAACCATGCAGGAGGGAGAGCCCAGAGTTGAAAAGAAAGCCCCTTTGAGGATATTTCCAAGAACCACTCTTGTAGAAGAATCCAGTGAAACTGATGAAGATCTCCCTGATGTTGCTAGAGATGAAGATGGTGAAGAAGATAGTGATGACGTCTGGAGATAGTGATACTTCCCCTGCTTTATCAGGAAGCAATTGCAGTGAACGATATGAGGAAGACGAAGACAGGAGTTACAATGAAGAGGACTTTTAGAGTTCTCTTTTGGGGTATAGAGAATAGCCAAGTTTTCAGACTTTTAATTTTTTTTGAAAATGATCAACAAGTTTTTCCCAAAATGGCTTACTCTATGCTTATCCTAGTCTTCTGGATTCTATAATTGATGCTGGTAAAAGGTTTCTTGGTGACTCTTTCTTTTCGGCCGGATTTGGTAAAAGAAGTTTGTGTTGCTTTTTGTTGATAAAAGATGGTGTTGGTGTTTTTTTGAAGTTTGTGATGGATGATTTTTGTTTGTTTAACTCAGTAATGTCTTTGTTCTGGGGTTTTTGAATGTAAATTTGGTAATGGGTATTAATGTGTTGGTCTTTAAGAAAAGTAGACGGGGTGGGAGTATGTTTGAAACTTTTTTTGGAACTTTGAATGCTAGTATTGATGATCTTTGTTTTCTGAATGTACTTAGTGTTGAATCTTGTAATGGAGAAGCAAAAATTGGTAAGAAATATGATGAAGAATCTTAGTAAACTACTGATGATAGAGCAAAGGTTCCAAAAATTGCTATGAAAATCACAAAATTGCATCTGAGAATTTTTTTTAGGCTTTATGACGTCACGATGACGGATCAGAGATCTTCGTCCAATTTGATCATTGGATGTGGGATAATTGAGAGTTGAATATTTGAATTGAGATTATTATTGGATATATTATTGTTGTTTTAGATGGTGTTAATATTAAATCCAAAGATAAACTTCTTTTTTTCAAAGAATCATATTGCTGATCTTTACACCATCACCATGAGCAAGCAAGCAACAACAAAAAAACTAGTCGAAATCCTTAACAAAAAAACCAAATATAAATAAATTAAGAAAACCAAAATAAAAAGTGAACTCCTTTGTGAGTGTTGATGGATGTGTGACACGTGAACTCCTAAGTTTTTTTGTTTTTTGTTTTGGAAAAAGATGCAAGCCTGATGGGCGAGTAGTTAGATGGTGGTGGTGTACCAGACTTTACAAAAAAAGTTTGATTGAAAATTTGGGTACCTGCCACCAGTTGCTGAAAAGAAATATAAACCACACTACAAGACCAATTTTGGGTGTTAATAGTAGTGGGAATAGATGAAATCCATATATTTTTCCAGATATGATTTGAGCATATCTGAGCAAAACAACTTCAACCCATCTATAATCTGCATCGTTACTTATATTTGCTTTATTTGTTAACTTTTTTCTTCAGTGTTGGTTCAAAAACTGATCTTTAAGACTCAACCCTTACTAACGTATATATCTTAGATCAATTGTTCTTAGTTATTAAAGTTTGATCAATCATACCCTTCTTTCATTTTTAGTTTTAGTTTGCTTGTTTCATATGGGTTGTACAAGAGTCCATCTCCTTTATTGTTAAGTTTTACTTTTGTTTGGGCTTTATCTGATTTTTATGGGTTTCAATCATGGGGATGAAATTCAAAAATTGGATTTTGGTTATGTCTAAAAGAAATCCATATTTAGTGGTAACATCATCAAATCAGCTACAAAATCAAAATTTCCAACAGCAACTTCGATCTCAGCAAAACTAGAAGCAGCAACAAACATCAAGACCCATACAACAACAATAACCAAAAAGACACCAACAACAATCACCGAGACTCCGATATATACACATATTCAGACCGATTCATACCGATTCACCCCAATTCCAATTGATCCAGGATACTTGTGTTACTTTAGCCTAGTTAATTTAGATAGTAACGTTTCGATTGAAAACCTTGATAAACGGTTGGATCATTTAATGCTCCATGCACTTCTGAAATTTCTAGTTTTGTGTAGTTTGTTTTTGTTTCAGACAAAACAAGTAAGGAATTTAACCTGTTAAATGTTCTTGAATTCCTGGATTGGTGAAATTGGTAGAAAAAATATCAAAATTTGTGGACAAATCGAAGTTAAGAGAAGTGAAGAATCTTACCCCAATGAAGCAATCATGGAAGAGTAATCGAACAAGTGCAGGAGCAACAGTAGATTGATTCTTATAGAGTTGAAAGAGAGTAGTTCTTATAATCCTCTCAGCATCTGCACATGAATTGCGGTAGAAATTGAATTCAAGAGATTGATTAGCAGAGAGAGTGAATGTTTGGTCTCCAATCAATGAATTAGACCAAAATGATGATGATGGTGTTGATGATGAAGAGGAAACAGTAGAAATCATGGTGATGATGATGATAAAAAAACTCCATTTCTTCAACATCTCTTCTTCTTCTCTCTCTAATCTTTTTTTATTTCTTATTTTGTTTTTATGATAAAGAAGAGACACTTAATAAGGGTTTTGATAAGTTTTTTCTCTTTTATTTCACCGGACGGGATTGCCCTCCAACTGATTCTTTCTTTCACGCACAAGAGAAGTTTCTAGACTAGTTTTTTCTTTTTTCTTCCAATGTGATGGAAAATCCCTCTAACCGAATGGTGAGTGCGGGGGATTCTCTGATTCCGGGATTCAGCGAGTGAGTGGACGATTTTCTCGTTTTTCCCGCTCCTTTGGATGGTGTGTGACACGCTTCTTCTCTCTCTTTTTTCTTCTTTTTTTTCTTGTTTTTTTAATAAAAAATTATTTTCATTGCACTCCTTGATAGAAAAGAGTATTCTCTTAGCTCTCAACGGTGCTATATGGAAATTGAGTTTCCGTCCAGGTAACTCAGGTCAAAGTATTGATCTTGACCAAACAAAAATCCAATTTTTTTATTCTACTTATAAACATTCGGGAGAAGCATGAGTTTGCATTTATACTCATTCACCTCATGTTCCTATCAGATATGTTAACGAAGTACGAAAATACACGATATATCAATCTCTGGCTTGATCTGATAGTTGATCTTTGTATGCAAATTGCTTAGTTTTAGGTCTAAGTAGTGATTCTCGGGTTATCTCTGAGTGAGTCATTGATTACAGTTAAGTTATGACGAAAGTATGAGGGAAAACAGAGAAAATATAATTCTTATTGATCAAGTTAGATTGGTGACCAAATTTTACCTTCTCATTTTTCTTCTCGTTTTCCGTCTTACGTTTCTTTAGCCTGAATTCCACGTTGACAATGGTAATTATGCGTGAGTGATTATGAAATGAATTTTATATGTGTTTTTTTTAAGAAAAGAAAATAATATTCGGATTACATTTCGTCACTCTAGACAAAACCGAAACAACTTATTTCCAATAAAGAGTAAGAAAATTATTACTAGCTTTTTTTGCTAGATGATGAGCTAAACAAAAAAAAAAGGGTGAAAAGAACTCTACAATGGACAAGGGTTTGAGTTTCACATAACAAATTTCCAATCCCAATTCTCTTGAGAGACAAATCAATCAAATACCAATCTCAGTTGCCTTATCGTGGGTAATTATGGAATGGATCTTATTGGTTTTTAAGAAATAAAAATAATATTAAGATAAAAATAAAAATATCATTAATATAGATTTTTTCTCTAATGAGAGACTCTTTCCTAAAGAGCAAAAGGACTACTACTAGCTTTTTATTGCTAAATTATTAGCTATATTGTTTGTTTCTCTAAGAACATGAGAAACATACCACTTATTAACCAAACACCACTAATCAGATTCAAAAGCATGGGGTCTATGACATTCAATATTTGCTTAGAAATAGTCTAACTTAAAAACAGGTGGTCTAAAGATTCAGGAGCACCATAACATAAAACACACTTAGGATCAACTTCACAAACATATCTAGAAAGCCTATCTTTAAGAGGTATACAATTTTGTATACACTTCTGGAGAAAGTGTAAGTTTTAGGTGGAAACTCTTGTTTCCAAGATAAAGCATGTTAGACCATCATTTTCCTCTTGAGTATTACTTGCACCATTACTAGATGGTTTTCAAATAATTTTATCCTCTCCTCTAATGAGTAGTCTGATTTTGCATGTCTCTCTAAACAGTATCACTATTAAAAAAAGCATTTAGTAATTCAAGATTCCAAGATTGTCTATTAGAAAAAATAAATTGATCAACAATTTTGAAAATAGAGGAGCTAAGCATAGATGGAAGGAATTGAGCTAAGGTGGGAACCTACCTATCCTTCCATATGGAGATATGTGTACCATCACCAATCTCCCAACAATAATTCTTCCTTATCAAATCCAGAATCATATGCACCCCTTTTCAGACCCAATAACCATCAATTTTAGTAAAATGAAGAGGGTTATAGTAAGGATAGTACTTATATTTCAGAATCAGAGCCCAAAAAGTGAGTCAGACTCATTAAGTGTTCTCCATGTTAATTTAAAAAGAAGTACTTCATTCAACAAAACATTTTTCATATATTCATACCTCTTTGAGCCTTAAGTTTGGTGGAAGAGGCCCATCTCCTTGCCACTCTCCTTGTTTCTTAATCCATCAGAAATTCCTTTGTGTTCCATCTAACATGTAAGTCAGTTTCTTTGGCCTAGGAAAAACAACAAGATGTGAGAAGAAAGAGTACCTAAAACAGATTGAATATTAAGATTAAATATCATTAATACAAAGATTATCTCTAAAGAGAGATCTCTACCCAAAACTAAAGAAACAAACTCCCAGTAATGAGTAAAAGAAAATCCTACTAGCTTTGTTTGCCAGATGATGAGCTACAATGTTTGTTTCTATAGGAACAAGAGAAAAAAATCACTTATTAAAATTTTAAAAAGTTGCACGATAATATCTGATAACGTAATTAGTTATCCACTTAATAGACCCTTCTTCGTCACTCAATGCATCAACAACATTTAGCTAATCTCGTTCCATCCGAAAATTTGCAATATCTTTTCTCTGAGCTAGTTTCATTTCCTCAATGAATTAAACCAAAATAATGATGATGGTGTTGATGATGAAGAGGAAACAGTAGATATTATGGTGATGATGATGACGATAATAATCAAAGAAATAAAACTCCATTTTTTCAACGTCTCTTCTTCTCTCTCTAATTTTCGTTTCTCTCTATTTTCTTTTTCAGAAGAGGAATGAATTTTCATTGAAACTTATAAGGGTTTTTCATTTTGTAGGACGAAAATGCCCTCTAACCGAATGGTGAGTGCAGGATTCTCTCTTTTCCCGCTTCTCTCAGAGCGGTGATGGATCTCGGTCACGCACGTGAACGGTTTTTTTTATTCTTTTTTTTAAAGCAGGAAAACAAGGGTAGGCAGCCTAGTAAAAATAAATTACCGTGTCAAAACTGATTTAAGACTTTTACATCAAACTTGTTTGTGCATCAAACAGAGAAAATATAATTCTTATTGATCAAGATAGATTGGTGACCAAATTTTACCTTCTAATTTTTCTTCTCGTTTTCTGTCTTACGTTTCATTAGCCTGAATTCCACGTTGACAATGGTAATTATGCGTGAGTGATTATGAAATGAATTTTACATGCGTTTTTTTTTAAGAAAAGAAAATAATATTCGGATTAAATTTCGTTACTCTAGCCAAAACCGGAACTAACATATTTCCAATAAAGAGTAAGAAAATTATTACTAGCTTTTTTTTGCTAGATGATGAGCTAAACAAAAAAAAAAGGTGAAAAGAACTCTACAATGGACAAGGGTTTGAGTTTTCACATAACAAATTTCCAATCCCAATTCTCTTGAGAGACAAATCAATCAAATACCAATCTCAGTTGCCTTATCGTGGGTAATTATGGAATGGATCTTATTGGTTTTTAAGGAAAAAAAAAATTAAGATTAAAATATCATTAATACATATATTTTCTCTAATGAGAGACTCTATCCTAAAGAGCAAAAGGACTACTACTAGCTTTTTTTGCTAAATTATTATCTATATTGTTTGTTTCTCTAAGAACATGAGAAACATACCACTTATTAAACAAACACCACTAATCATATTCAAAAGCATGGGTCCGTGACATTCAAAATTTGCTTAGAAATAGTCTAACTTAAAAACAGGTGGTCTAAAGATTCAGGAGCACCATAACATAAAACACACTTAGGATAAACTTCAGAAACATATCTAGAAAGCCTATCTTTAAGAGGTATACAATTTTGCACACACTTCTAGAGAAAGTGTAAGTTTTAGGTGGCAACTCTTGTTTCCAAGATAAGCATGTTGGACCATCATTTTCCTCTTGAGTATTACTTGCACCATTACCAGATGTTTTTCAAATAATTTTATCCTCTCCTCTAATGAGTAGTTTGATTTTCCATGTCTCTCTAAACAGTATCACTATTAAAAAAAGCATTTAGTAATTCAAGATTCCAAGATTGTCTATTAGAAAAAATAAATTGATCAACAATTTTGAAAATAGAGGAGCTAAGCATAGATGGAAGGAATTGAGCTAAGTTGGGAACCTACCTATCCTTCCATATGGAGATATGTGTACCATCACCAATCTCCCAACAATAATTCTTCCTTATCAAATCCAGACTCATACACACCCCTTATCAGACCCAATAACCATCAATTTTAGTAAAATGAAGAGGGTTATAGTAAGGATAGTACTTATATTTCAGAATCAGAGCCCAAAAAGTGAGTCAGACTCATTAAGTGTTCTCCATGCTAATTTAAAAAGAAGTACTTCATTTTAAAAAAACATTTTTCAAATATTCATACCTCCTTGAGCCTTAGGTTTGGTGGCAGAGGCCCATCTCCTTGCCGCTCTCCTTGTTTCTTAATCCATCATAAATCCCTTTGTGTTCCATCTAACATGTAAGTCAGTTTATTTGGCCGAGGAAAAACAACATGATGTGAGAAGAAAGTGTACCTAAAACAGATTGGATATTAAGGTTAAATATCATTAATACAAAGATTATCTCTAAAGAGAGATCTCTACCCAAAACTGAAGAAACAAACTCCCAGTAATGAGTAAAAGAAAATCATACTAGCTTTTTTTACCGGATGATGAGCTATATTGTTTGTTTCTATAGGAACAAGAGAAACAAGTCACTTATTAAAAAATTTAAAAGTTGCACGATAATATCTGATAACGTAATTAGTTATCCACTTAATAGACCCTTCTTTGTCACTCAATGCATCAACAACATTTATAAAATCTCGTTCCAGCCGAAAATTTGCAATATCTTTTCTCCGAGCTAGTTTCATTGCCTCATATGCTACTAATGCTTCTCATCCTTTTCTACTGCTGGATTACACCAGGCTTTGATCAGTTTCATGAATGGAAAGTTGTTTCAAAATTTGGATTAAAAGAAATGGAAGATATTTCAATGGGAAGTATAA
Source organism: Papaver atlanticum (assembly GCA_023531105.1). Lineage (NCBI taxonomy): Eukaryota > Viridiplantae > Streptophyta > Magnoliopsida > Ranunculales > Papaveraceae > Papaver > Papaver atlanticum. Next base: position 284,856 of record JAJJMB010014886.1, read on the forward strand.
ATCTCAAGACAACGTCACTGATAATGTTAAAGTTCTGATTTTTAATTGGTGTTTAGGTATAATTGCAAATTGAAAAGGTGTTATGGTCATATGTAATGAGTAGTCCGTGTAAGACATCTTTTTTTATAATTAAGCAACGAATTGTTGCTTTTTTCTTGCAGCCTTCATACATTATTGGTGAAGGGTTGCCAGTTTTAATTATTGACCACTTTTTGAGTAACAAAACAAAGCATACATCGCTCTGAATCAATAATAACTTAATAATATTAATTATGTTGTTATTTTTATTGTTGTTAGCATCCGTAATTACGATTAACTTAATGAATTGATCTATTTTAATACTTTTGTACAAATATTATCTACTCAAAATTTCGGATCATATCAGGGGTGTTGATGGTGGTTTTTAGTTCAGGGCTAAAGTTGTAAAACCCTGTGTTTAATGCGCCGTCTGCAAAAGGACTGAGCCATTTAAAAGTAATGAGTGCCCGGGCCTCTCTACTCACACATGTATTGAGCAACTCAGTATATTTATTCAGAATGGTGCATGTAGCAACAATCCCAAACATTCTGTAAACTCTCGCCTACATTACTCACTAGTGTATGGTTTATTAAGTATTTTCCTATGCTATGTTCCCAGCTGAACCCTTAGTATTGGTATGACATGACAATTAGTGTTCACTCGCAGCTGAGTAGCACGAATTTCCCGAAGTATCAAAATTAAGGTCTGCATGAAAATGCTCAATCAGAAGACGCGCTAACTGCCCTCTGAGAATAAAAGAATTTTGTGTCAACACACAGAATTTGTTCAATTTGTTCAATTTTGTGATAACTCACAAGATTAGAGTTTTCGGCCTAATTCATTTGCAAACATTAGGTCTTTTGTGCCTTGTGCAAATATCTCGAATCCTATTGGTCGAGGCCAAACCTAGGTAAGCTAGGAAACCGATCCGCCATGGAGCTAGTAGGAACAAAGTCCTACCAGAAAACAAGAAACAAAAGAGGAACTGTGGAAAACAGGAGCAATGACAAAGGAGGCGTGGCCACGCCGCATAACCGGCCAATCTGCCCCAATGGGTGCCGCCTGTGGCCGTTGGCTACGCTCCATCTTTCTCTTGCCGGACCACTCTCCCATCAACCAATCAGATCACTCAAAACCCGCCACACACACTTTTAATAAAGAATGGAAGTTGGTTGGTCGATGCGCCTAATTCCATTAGGAATCTAATCTAGACGGCCCAAGCTAGTCTCCAAGAAACAATCACGGCCGTGAGATTTGTCCACTTGATTTATTAAGTTTAGCCGCTCCCCAACGCGCCCAAATAGGCATCACCATGCCACCAAAAGCAGCATGCCAACACCGCTGCTGCAATTCGCGCCAAAGTGCTGGGATTGCCTACAAGCCATCCAAAACCGCGCCTGGTAATCATCACAGGCGCCATGCCAATTGGCTAGCAAACCTGCCAAATCACGCCAGTATACCAATTGGCAGGCCATCCCATTCCGCGGCAGCAATATGCAAATGACCTTTGTCAAACCAAAGGGAAACCTTATTTTTATAGTCGTGGCCCAATTATGCTACTCTGGGCCCACAACATGCCACAAGCCATGTGGGACCCAGGAGATCCTATAGAATGGCGTCCGTGCCATATTATGATTACCAACGATTGTCCATGGACATGCCCACGTTATGGCCTTACCATGTCTTCTTTGATCAAAACGGCCAAAGCAGTATTTTCCAAGACGCCGCCGCGCCACGCCACCTAGCCGCGCGCGCCACTTAGGGTTTTTATATGCCAAACCCTAATTTGGCCAGGGCCATTACGCCGCCCCATGCCAAATAGCATCACCTAAGCATTAAGTTCGATGTGGTAACTAGAGCTAATATCATTAAGCCATATTTGGATCTAACACCAATATGCCAAGATGTGATAAGAGCCACCTTGCCATTACGCCATTGGAAGGCACCACCTTGCATCAACAACATTGGCAGGCGCCACCTTGCCACTACGCCATTGGATGGCGCCACCTTTCCATTACGCCATTGGCAGGCATCACCTCGCCACTTAGCCACTAACAGGCGCCACATTACCACTATGCCACTATGCAGGCGCCACTATGCCATTATACCGCCTAGCTTGCGTGCGATTGGTCAGAATAACTAGGTCCTGCACATTAGACCCACTCAGCAACTTGTTGCACATTTTTCCATGAAACACTCGAGACATCAAACATGTCACAAACTGGGGGATACTCATCAGGGTATTGGTCTGGCGGTTTACAGCGTGCGGCGTGCAATGCGCCCATTACAAGAAAGTGTCAGGAAAGGGCGGACGGTTAGATAGCAGTAACAGAATAAATGGTGTAAGGCTGACCAGTTTCCCCTGACAATGGGAACGTGGTGGTAAACCGTTTCCACACAACCCCACTTCTCCACTACTTAACTATCTCCACTTCCTACGAGATCAGGGGGCTCAATGACTTGTATAAATAGGTTTTCAACCTATTTCGACCAACAACAGAGTTTTGGTTAACAACAACACAAGTATCCAGAAAAACACCAAGAACTGATAGCTTACATTCTGCAAGCCAGTTCCAAATTCTGATACAAGTCATAAAACAATCACACCTTCAAAATTCAATATTTGATCTCAACACCTTCTTCGCTTCCCTCCCTAAGATCAACCCTTTTCCTTCACTTTGTGACTGAAGATCAAAATTCAATATTTGATCTAGAACGGACATTTATTGGTTTGGGCCAGAATTGTACAGATTGATCTCTCGAATCTAAAGTACTCCTGTGCAGTGCATTTATTTAGGGTTTAGATTCGTTTCTCGGAGACACACCCAAATTTACCAAAACCAGCAGAATAAGTTTTTACCCCAAAACAACTAGCGACGACAGTGGGAGATTAATCTCTCGGTTGCAAAGCCAATTTCTCATTTTCATTTCATTTCGCAAGAATTTTCACAAAGAAGGTTGGTCTTAGGACTAATTCAACAACTCAAGGTGCCGGCCAAAATTTTGCAAATGGTAATGTTTCTACCCCAAGCGCCATACTTGATTACACGGCAAATGGCGAAATCCCAACCTTGATCGAGGTTGCGCGAGTACAAAGAATTCACACAAGGAACATGGATCTAATGAAGGAGACGATAAACAATATGCTCAGTTTCCTCATCAGGTTGACATCATATTTGGGTGGCTCCTCTGTTCCGGAAATCCTAGCACTGGGGACTGACTCCTCAAACGATGATCGTCCTCAAATCAACAGTTTCACCACCAATCGGAGGCCGGTGGATCAGGAAGCAGCTTCTCTAGTAGAAATTTTATGTCAGCTCCTACACCTCTTAAAGGACCAACGAGCGGAGGCATTCGATGTGGTCAATCAGATAGCTCTGGACACACGCTTGGCTCCTTCACACCCTGAAGCCTCAAAAACGTCAGAGATGTCCATAAACAATGTTACATTTACTGAAGATGACATGATGGCAGAAGAAGGCCATAACAGAGCCCTGCATGTTACTGCATGCATCAAAGATACAGAATTCAAGAGGGCTCTCACTGATACAGGAGCATCATCAAATGTTATTCCGCTCAAGACTCTAAGGAAATCCAAGGTTCGGCCAAATAAAATTGTACGACAACCTACCATGATGATAGATTTTGAAGGAAACCAAACCAGCACATATGGGTACATCTATCTGAATCTGTCAGTAGGGTCTGTTCAGTCGAAAGTGAAATTCGAGGTAATAGAAAAGGAGCCAGACTACCACATGATACTGGGAAGACCTTGGCTTCACGATAATAATATTATTTCCTCAACATATCACCAATGCCTGAAAACTATGCTGAATAAAAAAGTTGTTCGCATTTCTGCATCATTATCTCCATATGCACTAATTTGCGGCGTGGAGATATTCGAGCCAAGATAAAATTCACAGGATCCATTAAGCAAGGTTTACTGCACTCCGCTCCCTACATGGACATCGATCGAAGAGGAAGACCGGCTCGCATCACTGACCAAAGAATCCAGATCTCACGGCACGCCTCTGGGAAACGCCGATTCTCCTTTGTCTAACAAAAGCTCGGCTCATCTTCATACCAAAAGGGAGCGGGATTTTGTGGCGAGTCGTGACCAAAAAGGGAAAACCATATATCGGTGATAGACGCATTTATGTGTCTATTTTCATCTCTTTTATGTATAGTATTAGTACCCATTTTTGTACTAATTTTGATATTTTATCCCTTGTAGGTGTATTTTGGAGGAATAGGCTTTTGCGGGAAAATTGGCTCGAAAAGTTGCTAAAGGCTCCTGGGAGGACATTTGCTATTCGGACTCTCATTTTGGATAAGGGGTAACCCATTTCCAAGCAGCTGCTAAGCACAGACCGAGACTGGATAGGGGGAGGACAAATTTCTTCACGTTTTCAAAAACAGAAATTTGGCGGGAAAATTTTCAGAAAACAGATGATTTTGTGGATGAATTTTTGATCAATTTTTAGGGAGATTAAAGGGCTGAATTTGATTGGGTTTGTTCCTATGGACCTAACAGGCGAGGTAAGGGTGTTGGAATGGATCCAAAGTGGCTAGAACTCGAATTGGAAGCGAAAAATGGTTAAAATATCACGTTCTATTTTAGGGAAGTTTCTTGGTTTATTTTTTAGAAATTTACGTGAAGAAGAGGAAGGAAACTCTTATTAAGGACTTGTTTCTATCAAGGGAGGAGTTTGGACAATCGAATGCACGTGAAACAGAAGAAAAAAAAGAAATAACTTAACGTGCTGTGGAGGAAAAAACCAAGTTTATTCTCGAATTTTCTTTGCTCTACTATGTATAAAAGGGTTGGTTAGGGTCCTAGGAAGGAGAGGAAGAAGTTAGGGGAAGTTTAGAGCCTTAGATAAGCTAGAAAAATCTTTGGAAGAAAACACGTTTCTGCTGGTGCAAACTGTGCCGGAGAAGACGAAGAACACATAACAGCGGAAAAAGAAAGTTGCAGAGGCAGACTTATTTTCAGTGACAACGAATTACGGTCGCATCATCCAGCAGTCACCAAAGCTCTTCAGCAACGATTCCGTCCGCTGTATTAGACTTTCAGCGACTCCAGTATACCCTTTTCTCTCTTGTAATCAACTTTTGAACACCAAAGATGTATTTTGAGAACACGATTAATATGAGGAGCTAAACCCCTTAGCCGAGGCGACGGAGGAAGCCATTGTTCCATGAAAAGTGGTATAATTCTATTTTAATTATTTATTGCAATTATTTTACATAATTATTTGCATAGAACTTAAAAGAAAAATTGATTTTTATTGAGTAGTTGTGAATTGTTTTGATGGAACATGCTAGGTTTTGACACTTTTGATGTTTCATGCTTTGTGATTACAACTTCTACTTCAAAAATCTATTAGAGGCAAATATTAGAATCACTTTAAGAAGAATATTGCATGAATATTGATTAGGGTTTATCAATTAATTGGTCAATGGTGGAATCCAGAGTCTCGGTACTTTCTTATTATTATTGAAACAATTTTATTTAATTTTCAAAAATCCTTCACAACCCCGAGTTGAACGAACTTTACTCATCACTTTCACTACAACTTAAAACTCACATCAATCGGCACCGCTGTTAGCAATTAACAGGGGAGACTGCCACCGAATCTCTCCGCCTAAGGGAATGCATCCAGAATGACGCGCCATGAGAAGAAATACCAGACGCTCCACGGAAGTTGCAAGATGGCACCGACTCCACTACAGATGAGCTCGAAATCGTCAACATCGGAAGTGAGGAATCTCCGAGGCTTATCTCCATCAGTTCGGCTTTGTGTGCGGATGAACGCACAAAACTTGTCTATCTTCTTAAGGAGTACCAAGACATATTCGCATGGACATACGAGGAAATGCCCGGCCTGGATGAAAAACTGGTCACTCATCATCTGCATGTAATACCCGGATCCAAACCGGTCAAGTAAGCTCCAAGGCAATTCAGGCATGATGTAGAGGGACAAATCAATATCGAGATTCAGAAGCTACTAGCGGCCGACTTCATCAAACCCATTCACCATCCCACCTGGCTAGCCAATGTGGTTCCTGTAAAGAAGAAAAACGGTCAAATTAGGTGTTGCGTCAACTTCAGAGATCTGAACAAATGCTGCCCCAAGGACGATTTTCCCCTTCCCAACATCGACATGCTAGTAGACGCCACCAGCGGACACGGCATGTTCTCCTTCATGGATGGGTATAGCGGCTACAATCAGATAAAGATGTACGAACATGATGCAAGTAAGACAGCTTTTCAAACTCACCTTGGAAACTTTTATTATACTGTGATGCCCTTTGGTTTGAAAAATGCTGGCGCCAACTATCAACGCGCCATGACTACAATTTTCTACGAAATGATGCACAAGCAAGTTGAAGATTACATGTACGACATAGTGGTCAAATCGAAAACTCGAGTGGCCCATACAGATGTTTTACGGCAGGTGTTCGAAAGGTGCGTGAATACAAACTAAAGATGAACCCTTTGAAATGTGCTTTCGGGGTTTCTTCTGGCAAATTTCTAGGATTCCAAGTCACTGCTGAAGGAATTAAGGTTGATCCGACCAAGACCTAAGCCATCCTCACAATTCCCCCTCCGCAAACTGTGAAAGAACTCGAGAGCTTCATGGGCAAAGTAAACTACATTCGGCGTTTTATACCTGGTTTGGCCCAGCTTATCGCTTCATTCACCCCATTGCTGAAAAAGGGAGCAAGCTTTATTTGGACCACGCCGTAGCAAGAAGCCTTTCGGAAGATTTAACAAATATTATCATCGCCGGCTGTTTTGAAATCTCCCATACAAGGGAAGCCGTTGTGCCTCTACACCGCTTCTAGCGATGCTGCTGTTGGAGCCCTCCTTGCTCAATAAGATGATGAGGGGGTTGAACACCCTATATACTACTTCAGTCGTACTTTGAGGGATGCTGAACTCAGATTTCCCAAGGCAGAAAAAGCGTGTGTAACCCTAATTCATGCTATTCAGAAGTTTAGACGCTATTTGTTGTCAAACAAAGTAGTACTCATAGCCAAAGCCTATCCCATTAAGTTCTTGCTCTCAAAACCAGCCTTGATAGGCAGGCCGGCCAAATGGATGCTCTAAATGTCGGAGCTTGACATAACGTGCACTCCTACGCGGGCCATTAAAGGACAAGCGGTGGCGGATTTTCTAGCGGCATTCCCAGGAGAAGGTACTACCGCACTACATGAAGACCTTCCTGGGGAGTTTCCATAAATCTCTTTTGTCAAAGAAGAAGCGTGGCTATTATATTTCGATGGATCTGCTACCCCTAGCAGTAATACTAGAGGAGTGGGTATAGTTCTGGTGTCTCCAACTGGCGAAGTCTTTTCACATTCTTTCAAGCTGGACTTTCAGTGCACCAACAACTCAGCAGAATATGAAGCTTTCCTCATAGGATTGTCACTGGCCAAACGAGATGGAGCCACAAACCTAGAAGTAAGAGGCGACTCCAAACTACTAGTCAACCAAATGAATGGAGTATACTCACTCAAAGAGGTAACACTAGCCCCTTATAGATCCGAGGCGCAAAAGCTTCTGAACTATTTTTCCGATGCAACCATAACCCATATTGTCCGTAACAACAACAAACACGCCGATTGCCTAGCTACGTTAGCCTCAAAGATGCAGTTCGAAGGATTGGAAGAAACTCTGATAGTGAAGACACGAACCGTGGCGTCAACATGGCTTTCACAGGCCAAGGATACTGAAGTCAACGATTAGAGAACTCCAATCATTCAAGAGCTTAACAATTCGCTTTCCCAAGGTAAGGTTAGTCTCAAAACCCTACAAAACTTCTTCATGCTTTATGGAGTGTTATACCACCGAAACCCAGATAGATCCCTGTCAAGATACCTCAGAGACGAAGAAGCTCAGTTGCAACTTAACTGTATTCATGGAGAGATCTGTGGACAAACGTTAGTGGTGACTCTTTACCGACGTCTTCAAAGCCTTGGCTACTACTGGCCAGATATGGAGACCCAATCCCGAGCGCTTCAAGGATCTTGCTCCAATTGCCAAGCGCCGCCACATTAATTAGAAGCTTTTAATGTTGGGTATGCTGGAGACTGGCGAGAACCATACGTAAACTATCTCCATTACGGTGTGTTGCCTGCCGACAAGAAATACGTAGCCAAGATGAAGAAAAGGGCCAAAAGATTCGTGTTTCATGAGGGAATCCTATACCGCAAAAGCTTTGGAGGCGACCTGTCATGAGGGAATCCAATACGGTGTGTTGGCGTACCTAAGCACATCATTACTGATAATGGTACCCCCTTTTCCAACAAGCAAGTAAAAGAGTTGCTTGAAGAATATGTAGTTAAACAGGTCTTCTCTACTCCTTATTACCCTCAAGGGAATGGACAAGCCGAAAGCACCAACAAGACTTTGATTCGAATTCTTAGTCGAACAATGCATGAAAATTCTAGGACGTGGCACGAACAACTGCCTATGGCGTTGTGGGCATACCGGGCGGCACCTAGGAGCTCTACTGGAGTTTCTCCTTATTCACTTGTTTATGGTGCTGACGCAATCCTCCCAGCAGAGATCAAAATCCCGTCGGCCAGAATTGCATCTGCGAGTGGAGTCCAATGGAATGAGGCCGAAGCGTCGAACTCCATAATAGCGAAGTTGGACAATTTAGATTCCAGGAGAATTAAGGCAGAAGAGCATGCTCAGGCGTACAGAAGGAGGATCTCCAGGGCGTACGATAAAGCTGTAAAACCTCGAGTCTTTCAAATAGGAGATCTTGTATTAAAGACCGCGAAGCACATTCAGCAGGACATGTCCGCACCAAAATTTTCACCAAAATGGGAAGGTCCTTACGTGATCACCAAATCCTATAACAGCGGGCTACAAGATTGTTAAGGAAGATGGAGGAAGATTAGAAGCATTCATCAACGGAAAATGGGTCAAGACATATTACGCCTGACAAATGTCCCATCTCTCTCTCACCGCCTCATGACTCGGCCAATCAGAAACCAATGCAATTCATTTTCCAAAAAAATGTTCAATACCAAAAAAAAAACGACCAAACGATCTCATGCCTACTTATTCAAAACAATAAGACATAAGTATGGCTCAGAAAAGGCCATCCAACAAGTTGTAATCCCTTGAAAGCATCATTTTCATCCTATCCTGACACCTTTCGGTCATACTCTTCAAGTTTTGGATCGCCTGTTCCACCTTCTCAGATTCAGCAGCCAAGGCCTTTTCCTCCTCCAAGATAGCTTTCGCAGTAGGAACAACATTGGTAATGATACCAGCTCGATCAACTTTGATAATAGCAAGGCGCTGCCGCAACCAGCTCACGTTGAAACCCATCGATTCACAGGTAGATACCATGTTTTCCCACTTTTCAACAGTTGATTTAGCAACGTTACGAATGGATGTATTTTCCTTCTCTGCAACCATGGGTAGAAGACAGTTCACCGTGGTGACCAATGCAGATGAACAATGTTGCACCACGTTCCTAGTAGCAATGTGGCCATACTTCCTCCATATTTTTGTGTACAAAGGCACAAACTGCTTCTGCACCAGGAACCTACCAACAGTCCGGTAACTAGAAAACAAGAACTTCATGTGAACATCAAACGGCAAGCCTGCATTGGGATACTCGCAAGAGAAGATGCCCAAATCAGCGTTTTCCAGGTCAACAGCAGTAGGTGTGTCTGAACTTGAAGGGAGAGGGGTGGCCAGATCGTCATCGTCAACCACTGTTACGCATGTTCCAGCAGGGTACCTCTAAAAAAAAGGGAGGGGAAGTTTTCACCTACTTGCCACGACAAACAAATACATATACACTAGTGAAAAAGCATACCACAATGATCTTCTTGACTCGGAGAATCTGGATAGGGGAGTTGTCAGGAGACCCAGGAATTCACCCACTCTGAAAAGAAAAACGATGTTGGAGTCAAAAAAGAAGAGGAATTACTACCTCAAAAAATCAAGATATAATTAAAGTCATACTCTGGAAACAAGCCGCCTGCGTTTAGTAGAAGAATCTAGCTGGGTTGAAGATGATTCACTCCTGTCTGACATGATGCAAGAATATGGGCTTAGCAGGAGAATCTCCATTTCAAATCGATAAGGATGGTCTAATTTCACCTGCATATGTATATGCGCTGCAGGAACCCTAAGAGGAGGCAGATGCTGAACAACTGCAACAGGACTTATCTGAAAGGCGAGGACTCAATGCCAACCAAATCATGCTTCTTGTTGAAACCCTAATTAAAACCGGGAGAAGACTGTCAGATAGTCAAAAGAGGAATGCTTTCGGCTCAGCGCAAGATCCTGACAGAACATACTCGCTGACTTGACTGAATCGAAATCAGCACACCTGAAAGATGCAATCGGAGTCTGACGGCCTGATCCACTTCCGAGATAGCTGCCATTTCCCTGGTAATGTTTATTCTCTTTTGCTTGATCATTTATTTCTTGACTGTCAATATCTAGTGCTTACCCCGCAACAATGTCACTGTTACGTGAAAAGTAGGGGACTTAATGTTGATGGTGGTTTTTAGTTTAGGGCTAAAGTTGTAAACCTTGTGTTTAATGCGCCGTCTGCAAAAGGACTGAGCCATTTAAAAGTAATGAGTGCCCGGGCCTCTCTACTCACACATGTATTGAGCAACTCAGTATATTTATTCAGAATGGTGCATGTAGCAACAATCCCAAACATTCTGTAAACTCTCGCCTACATTACTAATTAGTGTATTGTTTATTAAGTATTTTCTAATGCTATGTTCCCCAGCTGAACCCTTAGTATTGGTATGACATGACAATTAGTGTTCACTCGCAGCCGAGTAGCACGAATTTCCCGAAGTGTCAAAATTAAGGTCTGCATGAAAATGCTCAATCAGAAGACGTGCTAACTGCTTTCTGAGAATAAAAGAATTTTGTGTCAACACACAGAATTTGTTCAATTTGTTCAATTTTGTGATAACTCACAAGATTCAAGTTTTCGGCCTAATTAATTTGCAAACATTAGGTCTTTTGCGCCTTGTGCAAATATCTCGAATCCTATTGGTCGAGGCCAAACCTAGGTAAGCTAGGAAACCGATCTTCCATGGAGCTAGTAGGAACAAAGTCCTACCAGAAAACAAGAAACAAAAGAGGAACTGTGGCAAACAGGAGCAATGACAAAGGAGGCGTGGCCACGCCACATAACCGGCCAATCTGCCCCAATGGGTGCCGCCTGTGGCCATTGGCCACGCTCCATCTTTCTCTTGCCGGCCCCCTCTCCCATCAACCAATCAAATCGCTCAAGACCCGCCACACACACTTTTAATAAAGATTGGAAGTTGGTGGGTCGATGCGCCTAATTTCATTAGGAATCTAATCTAGACGGCCCAAGCCAGTCTCCAAAAAACAATCACGGCCGTGAGATTTGTCCACTTGATTTATTAAGTTTAAACGCTCCCCAACGCGGCCAAATAGGCATCACCATGCCAACACAAGCAGCGTGCCAGCACCGCTGCTGCAATTCGTGCCAAAGTGCTGGGATTGCCTACAAGCCATCCCAAACCGCGCCTGGTAATCATCACAGGTGCCATGCCAATTGGCTAGCCAACCTGCCAAATCACGCCAGTATACCAATTGGCAGGCCATCCCATTCCGCGGCAACAATATGCCAATGGCCTTGGTCAAACCAAAGGGAAACCCTATTTTTATAGTCGTTGCCCAATTATGCTACTCTGGGCCCACAACATGCCACAAGCCATGTGGGACCCAGGAGATCCTAAAGAATGGCGCCCGTGCCATATTATGATTACCCACGATCGTCCATGGTCATGGCCTTACCATGGCTTCTTTGATCAAAACGGCCAAGGCAGTATTTGCCAAGATGCCGCCGCGCCACGCCACTTAGCCGCGCGCGCCACTTAGGGTTTTGATATGCCAAACCCTAATTTGGCCAGGGCCATTACGCCGCCCCATGACAAATAGCATCACCTAAGCATTAAGTTCGATGTGGTAACTAGAGCTAATATCATTAAGCCATATTTGGATGTAACACCAATATGCCAAGATGTGGCAGGCGCCACATTGCCATTACGCCATTGGCAGGCGCCACCTTGCATCAACAACATTGGAAGGCGCCACCTTTCCATTACGCCATTGGAAGGCATCACCTCGCCACTTAGCCACTAACAGGCGCCACATTGCCATTGTGCCACTAACAGGCGCCACATTGCCACTATGCCACTATGCAGACGCCACTATGCCATTATACCGCCTAGCTTGCGTGCGATTGGTCAGAATAACTAGGTCATGCACATTAGACCCACTCAGCAACTTATTGCACATTTTTCCACGAAACACTCGAGACATAAAACATGTCACAAACTGTGGGATACTCATCAGGGTATTGGTCTGGCGGTTTACAGCGTGCGGCGTGCAATGCGCCCATTACAAGAAAGTGTCAGGAAAGGGCGGACGGTTAGATAGCAGTAACAGAATAATTGGTGTAAGGCTGACCAGTTTCCCCTGACAATGGGAATGTGGTGGTAAACCGCTTCTACACAACCCCACTTCTCCACTACTTAACTATCTCCACTTCCTACGAGATCAGGGGGCTCAATGACTTGTATAAATAGGTTTTCAACCTATTTCGACCAACAACAGAGTTTTGGTTAACAACAACACAAGTATCCAGAAAAACACCAATAACTGATAGCTTACATTCTGCAAGCCAGTGTCAAATTCTGATACAAGTCATAAAACAATCACACCTTCAAAATTCAATATTTGATCTCAACACCTTCTTCGCTTCCCTCCCTAAGATCAACCCTTTTACTACACTTTGTGACCGAAGCAAGTCTGGAACGATCATTCCTTGGTTTGGGCCAGAATTGTACAGATTGATCTCTCGAATCTAAAGTACTCCCGTGCAGTGCATTTGTTTAGGGTTTAGATTTGTTTCTCAAATTTACCAAAACCAGCAGAATCAGTTTTTACCCCAAAACAAGGGGGCAACTATCGCACAATCTATTTTAGTAATATTATTGAAACTCATAACTTTTGGTATACCTTTATTTTTTTCATTTATTATATAATTTTTTTAGATACATTAAAAAACTAAAGAAGGCAGTGGAGCAAAAACTTACTCACATTATCATAGAAAGTGATGCAAAAGATCGCATCAACCAGTTTTCCTCAGGAAGGTTTAACGGTAACCCAAGAACATACGCCATCTTCAAGGATATTTAGTTTTTTGCTTCTTCTCTAGTCGGATGTATTTTTTACTTTCCAACCTAGGACTTACAATTCTGTTACTCATGAGTTTGCACTTTGGGATAAAAAAAAAATTCTACTATGTACTGATATGTTCCTCCTATTTGGCTTATGCCAATTATTAGGGGGATCATTAGCCTTTCTGAAGGCCGTTGCTTATAAAAATAAATAAATAATAATAATACAATGCATAACGTAAAACTGTATACTCTCATACATCAAATATATATATATATATAAAACTGTACTCATACAGCTAAAGACTAAAGTGGTGGAATAAAAACGTATTCTCGACTTGAGTCGCACTATGACGAGGTTACCCACATGACAGCATCTGTAAGAGTGCACCTTACAATCATTGGATATAACACCATCGATATGTTTGTACCTCGAGAGAATATTTAAAAAACAAATATCTCTTTATTACTTTTCCTTTTTTTTCTTTTTCTAATACTAGGCTCTTTATGCCCGTGCAATAATGCACGGGCCAGGTCTCTAAATTTGTGAGATATTCAGGAACTCTAGTTCTTCGCGTGGAATGAAGTCATCAATTCTTTAAGTGCACCCCTAACAAATCTTTCTATCAGGCTTTTTGACCAAAGGACTCGTCCAAATTCCTAGAGCGAACAAAAAAAATTATGAGATACCCTTAAAATATAACTATTGAACTGTTTTTCTTAAGTTAGTTATAATTTCAAGGGACATGTCTATCAATTTGGGATGTTCCCCTTTAAATTGGGTACGATTCACCATCAGAGGGGAATTTGATTCCCAAAGATATTTGGAATGGTTCATCCATGGCAATAGCGTACAGCGTTGGCAGGTGTTGAGTGTCGCGCGAGATCACATGCTTGGGCACAACCGGAAAGGGTCATCCGAATGGAGATATATTTCTTCGTTCAAGGCCCTATCACAACTCGTATACCCGCCTGCAATATCATCGTTCTTTTTGCTAAAGTGCTTATGTAGTGCCTAGACCAAGGTACTGCTAGCCCTCCAAGAAGATAGCCAGTGCTAGCCCTCCAAGAAGATAGCCAGGATCTCTTGTTTGTATTTGATTGGCTCAACGAATTTCAAAACTGTGGTTCATAAGAAATGCTAGTTATATTACTAAATGGAGAAGTAATATACAGTAGTAGTTGTTTTGTGACAGTGGAGAAGAAGAGGGTTGTCGTTGGTGACAGGAGTCCAACTATTGCAGAAGCAAAAGAGATTAAAAAGTTTAATCCGAAGCATAAACGCTTGTTCGAAATTTCACTGGAACTATCTCTGCAAATTTTAGACTGCAGATAACATGGATAGACAGGAGATCAACTATCTCAACACCTGCAAAGTAATAAATCATAAAAGATTATCAGAAACAAGTGGAGGGTCTTACCCGTTAGTAGCTGGAGCAACCCATGACGTGAACAAAGCTATGATGAAAAAAAATCCAGTAGCTGGAGCGTTCCATATTTGAATGCAGTGGAGGGCTCATCAGGTAAATCTAGAGAATCCATTCTAGTGGGAGCCTAAGAAAAATATAAAGACATTACAACTTTACGTCTGACATTTCTGTATCATAACAGCTTGGAATTGTTTTTAATTTTTAGTGCTATAACACAAATACATTTTCATTTTCGCCTCTTCCACACTGGATAAGTAAGAACAATTATTCATCTTCAAGTTTCATTTGCCAGAAAGAGAGAAGAGCAAGTCTCGAATTTTTATCCACTACTGATCCAACCCACTAAAGAGTTATTATGGAATCTCGGCATTTATGAAAGACAACAACTGGGGTTCTTGTATGAACTTCCGAGCGATGTCTCTATCAATCAGAGTGTCTATATTGGGAATTCACCAGTGCAGTCTTCCCCATGTCTGCAACAACTTCCTAAGTTTTCCCTTACTCAGAACAATCATCATAAACCTTGCTAGACGCACATAATAGAAGCAGCGGGAATTCCTTTCAGGGTGTGTAATCTGAAGTACATGACTCGAGGGTTCCAATAGGAATCTACGGTACTTGATATCCTATCACTCTTGTCAAAGAGGATCTCAACGGACTTTCCAAAACGACTGCATACAACAAAATAACAACATGAAAAAGGCCAAGATACATGTACACAAACAAAAACAGATGAATATGGTAACCATGCGAGATGCAAACACCAAAAAAATTCACAAAAAAACTCATGTCGAGTTATCATTCCTAACTTTTCTTGCGTTACCAAATGGAGTGGCTTTGACTGGAATCAAACAAATAGAAACCAATTATAATATGATAAAAGGAAGTTGCAAACTTAATATGAAATTCAATTTTTTAAAGCAAATCCTTAATCATATTAGTTTAAGGATGATCAAAATAAACTTACATGGATTTATCGATTAAAAAAAAAAAACAAAAAAAAAAACAAACTTACCTGCACTTGGGTTTTACGAAGTAAAACACCATTAATAGGACGGTGCACGCATGTAATTAGATCACATGGTTGTTATCACCGCAGTTCCTTGTGACTGCTTTGATAATACCCAGCGACAAAGTTTAGCATGCAGATTTTCAATTCAATTCAATTTGGAAGTATGCAAAAAAATAAAGCACCACTAAAATCTTCAAATGAAATCTAACTTCAATATGTTTTAACCCAGTCCTTCTGCCTCTCTTTTCCTCTATCACCACCAAACTCGAAATTCAGAACAAAATTCTAAATTCATTGTTACAATACCACCTAAGCTTTTTTGAAAACCACAAAGAAAAACTGATTTTAGAAAACATGAGTCTAATGCGGATATTAGCATTACCAAACCGGCTGTGTCCATACCAATTCAAGGAGCCAACACCAATGTGGGCACAAAGGCTAAGGTGAAGGGTTTCTTCCCCAATGGCAAGCTAAGCACCAAAAAGAAACGCTCTTATAAATCTCTTACTAGTCCCGATAAGATTGAAGCAGGTAATCTCATGGAGTTTGGTTCTATAATGGGGTTAAGTTTTCCCTCTTCCAAGGCAAATCGTCATGAAATGTTTGGTGGTTTGGCGAAAAACCACAAGGGTTTAATCATGGAAGAAGTTGATGAAAGCCCTACTTGAATGTAGCTTGCACCCTTGTTTTAGTTTGCAAGTAACAATGGGTGTTTAGCTTCTAAGGTTTGTCAAGAAGCCTCCGTTGTTTTTTGCTTTTCATTGGAACTTTTTGGCGTTCTCTTTGGTTAGGGTTGTTCAACCCTTTTTTGGTAGTATTCGCCAGTGCACGGCTTGTGTGCTTCTTAATATAATTCCTTTTGATCGATTAAAAAAATAAAAAAAATAGATGAAACTAAGCCTTAAGAGAATGACATGTCATATGGGGAATGAGCCGTTTAACCATTAGGGACAGGACGAACCCCTTCGAACAATGCTACTTTAATATACAATGTCAAAAATAGCAACCAAAAGACGTGTCTTTTCAAAATATCCATGATACTTAAATTTAAATCAAAAGAGGTGCCTTTTTTAGATATCTTTTCCTATTACTCCAACAGTAATACTAACAGTTAACTGATGCGTCTTTTCACGAAACCATTCCTTGGATTCTACAAATTTACCAACAGTAGTGTCTGTTCGCAATATTCCTGTACACAAACATGAGAAATATCTCTACGGAAGAGTAACGAATCGTTTAGTATTTTCCACTTGGCTTACTTATATTGGAGAAAATATCAGGGTTGCTGTGGTTCTGACACATCAGCAAAATCATTCTCCTTTGTATTAAGAAGAATTGATATTTATATTTAATACTTATTTGTTATTTAATTCTTCTAACAATCAAATTATGGTATGTAAAAAAGAAAAAATCAAATTAGGTTTGAGTTTTAAACGATGAAAAATTTCATATTGAACCCAACTCGAACTATGTAAGTAGTATTAAGTTTATTTATCTTGTTGATCTTGGTAGTTAGTTTATTTTGTTAATTTTGATTAATTTTAATTATTCTGGCGTAGGTTGGACCAAGAGTAGGGTTTTCCATGAAGTATCCTGAAGGTATTGCGAACAATAAAGAAACGGATGACATGGAGAAGGATTTCTCTGAGTTTGCAAAAGTTATAGGGGCTCAGGTTTTCTTTGACCAACTTTTGCCACCGTAAACTATAATCATACAGTACTCGAGACTTTGTAACAAAGCCATCATGCTTATTAAAGAACACCAACTGCAAATGATGTACAAAGCTAGTCCGAATTTTCCAGAATCCATACTCCGAAAGAACAATAATTAGTTGCTCGTTTTAAATTGGTAACCATTTGAATGAAATTACTAACCGTTATGTTTACAAGAATAAGAACAACACTCGGATACGTTCTATCTAGCCGCCATGAGTGATCTGCTTTGCATAGACATATTGTATGAAGCGAATTTTGAATCGATGCTTCGGAATTAGTCTCACTGTTATGAATGAATTTGATTTGCTCCAGGGATATTAAAGAGTAAATAAAATTAAATATAAGGATGTAATTATAAAATAAATATTAAAGAAAAATAAGAAAATATTTATTTTTCTTTAGGAATACGAATATATCTATGATATAATATCCAAACGAATATAAGGTGCACTCTTATAAAGCTGTCACAAGGGTGATCTCGTCACAGCACGACTCTTCTGGGCTTTTTCTTTTGTTATATTGGGCCTCTCTTTTTACTTTGCAAATTACTAACGTACAGGCTAATGAGGCAGTGAGTCCCCTCTAGTTCCCTCTTTCTGTCAGTGGCCGCACAAGGATTCAACCAAACACAAATTATGGTGAAACTCCAGCGAAATCCCAGTGGCGCAACAATTATGCTACGTTGACGCCCAATATAACCGGTGAAAATCCCGTGAGGAGGATCCGACGAACGAGGGGCAATCGTGCTAGCATTTGTATAGGTAAAGGTAAAAGTGAGTCTGCTGTTTTGTGAGTCACGGGATTTGTCCCGGTATTTTCTCCGGGAAACCTAGCATTATTGGTGGCGCAAGTATAAATCTGTTGATATTTTGTTAATCTAAGCCGTTTGATCTGATTAGGGTGACTACCGGACATATCATTGATTCTTGGTCGTGCGCTCGCTCATTTAGTCATCACGCCCAGAGTGTCTTGGCCTTTTCAACAATGATGCACCAAATAATTAAAGTCAGAAAGGAAGATCAAAGTGCAACTGTGCAAGTCAGCACACAGCTGAGACCCACATTTCACTCACACTACAGTGATATGTCTTGATCATCTTTGTCTCCTGCATATATGGTAAGGAGGAGCTCTCCAAGATTTTCATCTGATATTCTTCCCATACACATGGAAATGTCAATGTATTTTATCTATATTGGTGTCCATGTGGCCGTACGTACACTTGCGGTGGCAGTGGCGCATGCACTTTCACTTCTCATCTTGCAGCTGATTAATTTGGTGATGATGATCATGTCACATGCAGGTTGGTGGATGCCTGCAGGATGGAGTGCATGTCACTCTCTCGGCTTACATGATTACATTTTGCTCCAAATTAAACTTTGTTTCTCCCTTTGAGGGAGACAGCCAAATGAATACCCGATGAATAAGTATTGCCGTATGAATGTCGACTCTAGCATTCTGCTGCAAAAAGTAGGAAATACCGATACCATTTGTTTCTGCGATTAAAAAAAATGTTAAAGATAATGGTGGTTTATAGTGCAGAGAGTGACTGTCTATCGGTCATCGATCTTTTCTGAAAGGAGATCTACTATGTCTTTGCAAGGTGCATCAGTTCTTCAAGATTCTTCATTTCATTCTAGCTTCCTTCAGACCAAAAGTTGTTGCACACACAAAAACTCGAGGCTGTTTTAAAATAATACTACCTCTACCTCTGTTTCAGGAAAAATAATACTTTCATATATTTTTTTTATCTAAAAATAGACTGAATTGAAGGAAAAAAAAAGTATTATTTTTCTTGAAACAGAGTGTCGGACCAAAATCTTCTCAAGTGACCATTCCTATTGGAGAAGCACTAAGCCGCCCCAATTGTTTTCTTATTGTGAAATTACCATACATGCACAACACCATTATTCATTTTTGGGGACTTCATATCAACTTGGTAAGTTGCGGAGGTGGGAGTGGTCCTTATACGAGTTGAGGATGTGTGCTAAGCTGATGAAGAAACGAGTTCTTATAATATGGCCAGTAACGCAGCCTCCATGCTTTTCTATGGTACTTTTTCTTTTCTTTTGGCACCATCATCTTTAAAAAAGATATCCAAAGACAGAATATAAGATGATATATAGCTCGATCAAAGGTCATAGTGTTCGCTATAAACATCAATAGCTAGCTGTACTTCTAATCTTGAAATTTAGCTACAAACATCAGTGGCGGTGTACTTCTAATCTTGAACTGGAAAGTCGAAGTGATTAATGGGATAAAAGTGTCGGATATATGGGTATGGATCCGCACCTGGGCATATAGGACCTATATGTCTAAATGAGAACGTGCACCTGGGCATACAGGACTTATAAGTGGTTAGGGATGACTTGCCCGTACCCATTTATATGCGAAGGCAAATGACTCATCCAGTCATCCTACCATGTTTCGTATGTATTGTCCCCTTAGCTTGAAATGTGATTGGGTACACACTTTGGTGCATATCCGAGCAATCTTTGCGATAAATACCTTAATCACTTTTAATCAAGCAAATTGACAGGAAAATAAAGATTGAAAGGGTTAAAAATGGATCATGTCACGATACTTCAAAGAGTCACGTATTTTCTATTATTTTTGTGTAAACTTATACAACAATAAAAAGAAAAAAGTAGGACCAGTCCCAGATAAAAAAAACAAGATTAAACCTAATTAAATTGAGTATAGGTTAGAATTAACAAAACAAAACCGAAAATTTCCATTCACCATCTCACCTTGAAAACATTTCTAATACCCTAATCCTTCTAGCTAAGTATCTTCAATTTTTCTCTCTCTTTGTCTCACTCAATCTATGAAATAATCTCTAAATCCAGAAAAATGTCAAAAATGTACAAGAAATGTACAAATTAGTGATACCTTCTCAATACAACAATCTTTTTGTCACTCCCTTTATGCCTTTTCATTTTTCCTAGCTAAATATATATATATATATGATTAAAGCTAAAAAAAATTCTTCTAATCCTTTTCAAAACCACTTCAAACGTATCCGAATCAATCAATCAAAATATATTTCACCGATTCTTTACTCAATTAATGTCCTAATGATGGTGGCGGTGGCGGTGATGATGATGGCGAGTAAAAAAGCGTAGATAAATAATGCTTTGAATCAGCTTTCCATAAAAGTTCAATATCTTGAGCAATTTTCTTTGCATCCATTGAAGTACCAAGTAACCCACGTTTGGTGAACCCTACTGAGTAGAGCCCGTACTCGCCTTTCCATCCATTCGGAAACTGCTTTTTCGGTAAACCATCTTTCTCTGAAAACAAATTTGTATCCTGGAAATCATTAAACAAGAAAAATTAGTATCTTGCACTTTGATGATCCTTTTTTGTGTATTTTCTCTGCTATGGGACCATTTTTGGTATGTGGATTGTCAAATTTCGAAGACAAAGCCTCGAGAGTACTTATGGCAGAACTCATGAAATGAAGTTATATATGGATGTAGCTAGATGCATAAGCTAGAAAATAAAAACAAACAAAACAACATAAATAGGTTGGTTACCTTTAGCCAAGATGGTACATTGCTTTTGTATCCGGTGGCTAAAATTATAGCATCAAAATCTTCAGCTCTCCCATTGACAAAGTGCACCTTATGAGTGGAGATTTGCTTTATGCCAGGGCACACCTGCGCCATTGCCAACACGAACTTATGTCAGTTACCAGGCCAAATTCATGACATGTATTCGAAGATAAAAAGTCGAATTTCTTCAGCTGAAATCACTATCAAAGAGATGTTACGGGGCACAACTTGCAAAGGTTCATACCTTGATAGAACCGGATCTGATTTCAGCTAATGTTCCAACATCTAATACAGGCGTTTTTCCTGTCGCCATTTTCAATTCAATCGGACCGATTTTAGGTCGGTCAAGGCCGAGTCGGGATGTATCGCCAAGGAAGAACCAAGACAGGAATAGTAAGAGTTGATCGACATAACGTACGTGAAGCCACTTGAGCAACCACATTGACAACCCAAAAGTTGATACCCCAAGCATCTCTCTTGGCAAGATGTGCGCCTGCAGACACAGTAAAAAAAAGTTAATTAGTAACAAAATCTTGATTAGTCAGTGGGTAATTAATTAACCCCACTTTGAAAATCTTATTATTATGATTCAATTTCCTTTTCTTTCTTCTTTTTAGTACTTTTAATCTGTATATTTCCAAAAGAAATATTTCTTTTTTTTGGTCTTGGAATTGCTCATCATATTTCAAGCATGCGTGTGATACCCAAGAAAGTTTAAGAAAATAAAGAGAAGATTTTATTAAAAATAGCTAAAAAGAGTTCCTTTCGGTTTGATTCGATCATTGGAACTCAAAATCACACTTAAGAGCAGATGAAAAATTAATTTAATAACTAAAAAGATTTTTATTTATTTAAAACAGGAATGCCAGAGAAGAATAACAGTGTTTTACTGAAAAGTTCATCTTAGTTTTTGACTTCATTTTTACTCCACTAGCTAAGAAATTTATATTACCATGCTTTTCCACCCACGTCCCACAAGCAAGAATAAGAAAAATAAATCGATAAATTTTTTATGAAGACGTAGTTTGATCTAGAATGTGAATGCGATAAGATAATTTTAATAAAATTTCAGCGATGTGATGTGTAATTTTTGTTGCGTATGTCTGAAATTTGAACTTGATGCAAGGGAAGAATGAAAGAATGAAAAGCTTACCTTATTTCTGACTACAAGGGAAGGACTAGCATCAGAGTTGCAGAGATCCAAACAAACTTCCATTCCTGAATTTCCACAACCAACAACTAACACTCTTTTGCCACGAAATACATTGCCGCTTTTGTACACGCTGGTATGAACAATTGGTCCTTCAAATTCATCCATTCCTTCAATCACCGGTACAATCTCTTCGGCATTCTCTCCGGTAGCCACTATCAACCATCTAGTTACGTATTCCATTTCCTCATTATGCAATCCTTTAGTCTTTACTCGCCATAACCCAAGACTATGATCGTATTCAGCACAATCCACGCTTTCGTTGAAATGTGGTTTTAGATCAAATTTTTTGGTATACGCTTCTAAGTAGTCGACAAATTGTTGTTTTGATGGGTAAGTTGGAAATTCCGCTGGAAATGGCATGAGAGGTAGCTCACAAAATTCTTTCGGAAGATGAAGACGAAGACGAGTGTAAGATTTTAGCTGCCATAGAGATGCTATACAGTTAGACCGCTCTATGATAACACTAGGAACACCTCTGTCACTTAGACAAGCTGCTGCAGCAAGACCGGACGGCCCGGCACCGACGATCACCGGACCTGGTACACAGACACGTCTCAAATTTTTTGTCGTGTTTTTACCAAATGGATCGTGAACTCTTTTTCCTTCCATTTCTTTTAAAAAATCCATGACAATAAGAAATAAGAATGGGAGAAATAGTTAACACTTAACAAAAATAACTACTTTTCCTTCCAACTGAAAGTTGCCAAGTAGGAAATGCAAAACTTAAAGTAAACCAAGTAGGTGCTATGTAAATCTTGCGGCCGAAACTTCACCCTGAACGACTGAACCGTAACAGCTTGATCGATAAGTCAAGGCTAATCAAGAAATTTGATTAAGATTGAACGTTTCTTTTTTCAGTTGTAGTAGGAGGATGAGGAGGAGGAGAGAGAGCTGTTAAATGAAGAGAGAGTGGGAGATCCAACATATTTATAGGAAGAAGTGGCTAATGGTGGTAAAGGCAGAAAGCTATTGGAAGCTGGGGACCTCTCTTTAGTTATTTTAATAACTACCTTTAACCAACTATGTAAGATATCTTGCTCTCCAAATAACAAATTCAATCATCTGTTTTCTTCCTTCCTTATATTTTTATTTATAATTCAGCAATGAATATTGGTTTAGTGAAGATTCACTTTTTAATGAATCATATATAAACTGTCACTTAGTAAGATTAAATCTTGATTCATAAAGCTAAATTAGGCAATAACTCTAATATATGCAAATGTGGACAAGTATTGAGCAAATTAAGTTAAATCCTTACTTGGAAGGCACATCCATGTAGAACAAGTGGTTTAAACTACTTGTCCCAATCAGGATAATTAGAAGCTTTCTACTGGTCTCTCCCTATTATTGATTTAGGAATTGGAATTTGGAATTTTGCAAGGTTTTGTTTCTTTATTTATCTTATTATTATTTTCTTGTCAAAACTCTTTTTTCTTTGCAATGATCTTTGTGGAAGTACATTGCCAAACTTCCACACACAATAGTTTTTTTTTTTGGTTTCACATTACGTTGAAGTGTTGATGATGATTAGGAGTTATTTATGTAGAAGGTACCTAAATATAGTTGTATTTTATACGTAGGTGTTGCCGGATATGATTTTTTGTTTTTGTTTTTGTGAACAAAGTGAGCCGTAGAATTTCCTATAACATTTCTATTTTTCATTGATAAAGAATTCGATGTCCGCAAATTTCGGTTTTATTAAAGCTTAGAAAATTTGAATTTTTAACAACTTCTTTATTAACAAAATATTTGGTGTCGTGTTGACAAACTTCGGACTCAAGTTATTAGTATCGTTATCCAATAAGTGGCAATTTATATGGTGTTACCACTTTACTACGTACAGTGACACCAGTAAAAGAAACAAACTTACGAGGAATGTATTATTTATCACTGAAGAACTCGTAATTCCACAAATGCTGAAACATCTCAAAAGCTCAAAGAACACTAATCTCATCTCAAGTCAACCGATTTACCAGATTCCTCTAAAAAATCGAACTGTTAGGGTTTTTGATAGCGACTGCTGAGTAACATAAGCACTTCCAACTTACAATGAGTGCATAAAACAATAGCATTACGCCATGTCGCCATATGTTCCATTTTGATCAAAGATGATGAAGCTTAAGCCGTAATATTGGTATATACGTGCTCTGTATTATTAGTGTGATGATGATTATTAGTAAGGAATATTAACTTCCGTTCTAGAATGTCACTTTAGTATCGAACAATTTGAAAGCATTTCAAAGCGCCCGATATTCAACATTTCTGAACCATATGACCACCATGGGCATTGACCTTCTTCATTTGGGGTATCAAAGAGCAACTGGTCATCCCTTTTGCTTGGTCACATCTATTACATTTGATGCTGGATACATGATATGCATGGAATGAATGTTTCTCAATTAATACTCGATAGCAGCATCACTAAAGGGAAGATATTCTTAAAGTTCCCTGGCAAATAATAACTTGAAGAGAACTTAATAAATTTGTAAATAAGTGGTAACAATATGTAGTTGAAAATTTATTTGATCACTGTTAACACTGAATGCTTCTTTGCAAATAACTGGGATAAAGTCGTTGGATACTGATACTCATGCACCTTGGCTTACGGAGTACTAAGGAGGTGTTTAGTTTAAATTTTTAATAGCAGTCAAATAAATTAGGTTGTGGTTCATGGCATATTTCATTTGAACTTGCATGCTTCCACGTTCACAGCAGCCAAAACCAACTTACTTGTATTTTTGGAGAAAATGCTAACTGGCGTCCCTGAGGTTAAGAGATATACGGTACAAATGTTCTCTCCCCAGATGAAGGAGTCATAGTTTCTAGTACTATAAAACATGTGACGGTGGTAATGAAAATATTAAGCATCCATTGATAAGAGAAGCCATAAACTATAGAGGTAAAGGTAAAGTTCTTTTCATATCAATGGAGGGTGGGGGCATATCTTACAAGTCATTTCTTGTCACCAACTTTATTATCGTCCTGTGACTCCTGTCCCAGGTGCACGACGGGCCATCAAAGACGATGGATATCTCAATGACTGGGCGCGTCACAATGCACGATGTAGGCGACTGTGTTGTGCATAAATTTCCAAATCCAACCCCAGAAGCGGGAACATCTTAAATTTGTTTGCCGAATATCGATTGAAAAAATGGAGTCATAAATTGAGAAATGATTTAAAATTAAAATTAGTTAAACAAAAGTAAAAAAATAATTCTAAACATGCAAGTCAACCCCATTAATGTCTACGTTTCCCATCTTCGATGATCGAACAGTGATCCTCAAGAAAAAAATAATTGACCGGCCGTTTAGAAAGGAGTGCTTTGTCGTCCTATCAAAAATGTACTATGTGACGAAGCATGCCATCGTACACGCTACACTGGTTTGACAAAATGCACGACATGCGCGAATGTCAAGCTAGCATTGAAGAGCATTGAAGATCCTTCAAAATATAATTAGTTTTATCTTATAGAGTTTGAGTTTATTAAGGAAAATGGGAAAGATGTTGTATCGTGCTAAGATGTCTCTTTTAGTAGAAGAGATTTTGTGCATGGATTATGTGGGCAAAGAATAAGAATTGAAGTCAACTAATTTTTAATGAAGTTATTGTTTGACCGACGACAAAATGTCAACTAATTTTAAAAGATAATTAGAATGTCAATATAGTGACAGAGAGGTTCATTATGGGGAAAGTACAGTACAGTACTAACACTAGCCTAAAGATAAATATTTCTTTCCTGTTTTGTATTTTCCTTCTCTATGATGCAAAAAGAAAAAAAGAAATAGGTCGTGGTTCAGGTCTTCACGACATGCTATATACTGTATCATTCTAACCAGCATGCTTTCAAGTCCTGCAACCAAGAGACCAATTGAAAGAAATTTACTTATGTTTCAGATAAATGCTAGTTGGCGGCACTTGGTAGACCCTATCAGATACACGCTACATTTATTGTCCCCTCAAAGGTAGGAATCAGTTTAATACTGTATATGCCTAGCCAACAAATCAGGTTCAGCTGGTGTAGTAAACTGATCCATAAATGAAAGCGTAGCAATAATTCCCTATGCTGCATTTTTCTCCGAGTAGTTTCTAGTATCATAAAGGAAAATGTACAAAACAGTCCTAGTATTAGGACCCGGTTTACAAAAGCATCCCATTGTTACAAACTATTAACAAAATGATCATACTTTTGTTAAAAAGAGAGTTAAGTGGTGACTCACAGTTAAATATGTTAATGAAATTACCTATGTGTCCTTCATATTTATCCCTCCATACATAATTTTAACTTGTGCCTTCATTATAATTTTTTTTGACGGTGGTGCTATTTGTAGGTGGTGGTGGTGTCGCTTACATATCGTTACACCGCATTCGGGATCGTAAAACCGCATTCAGGTTCGTTACACCGCATTCACCCAAAGGGTTCACCGCTTCCCTTCAGGGGTTTAGCAGAGATTCTTTAGCTTCCACCACCACCACCACCACCGCTTCATCACCACCACTTCAACCAATTAGTTAACTAGGTAAGGGTATTTTGATGGAGGGTATTTTCGAAAAAAAAAATAACACCGTTTTATTTAAAAGTGTTAAATCGGATGAAAAAGACCATTTTATAAGTAAATTACAAAAATATGATCATTTTGTGACCAAATTACAAAAAATTTGACCATTCTGTAATTGACCCTTTCATAAACATGTGATGGTTCTAAAGAAAGTATGAGTCCCTAATAAGATCGAAACCATAAATTATTCTGCTCAAGTTATTTTCGTATCGATGGAGGTGGGGGCATATCTTACAAGTCATTTCTTGTCACCAACTTTATTATGGCAATGTCCCAGGTGCAGCTGGAGGGTCCATCAAAGATGATTGTGCATATATCTTTCAAATCCAACCCCTAAAAGGCTAAAACGTCTTAAATTTGTCAAAATAGAAACAACATAAAATTGAAAAAATATTTGAAAGTAGTTGAACAGTATAAATACTCCCTCCGTCCCAAATGAATTGGGCTAATTTGTTTTAAATTTTGTCCCACAATTAATTGAGTAATCTCACTAATCAAGGATATATTTCTAAAACTACCCTTTTAATTGATTATTGTTATATAAGAAATATGCATAATTTGATAGCCATGTTTATATTCGCTGGATAGGTGTTTTAAAATGTTTTTCAACGGTATAAAGTTTACAAAAACCCGTGGTATAGTTTAAGAGATAAATTATTTCTAAGTTTTACTAGTTATCATCCATAAGGGTATAATTGTAAAAAATAGTTAAACATACTCTCATTTTCTCCTTGCCTTAATAATTGTGCAAACTACAAATAGCTCAATTAATTTGGGATTGGGACGGAGGGAGTAATAAGTTAAACTGATTCCATACAAGTCAACCCCATTTATGCTTCGAAAACATACTAAAGTCTTGGAGGGAACGAATCCTCAAGAAAAAAATATTTGACGGATAATTTAGAAGTAGTGCATATGCATCAATTAAGGTTTCGCCCTATCAACAATGTCAATGCAGTATGTAACATGATGAAGCATGCCATTGTACACCTTGGTTTGATAAGAGATACACGACCTGCGCCAATGTATCGAATATTCTTAAAATAAAATTAGTTTTATCTTATGATTTCGAATCTACAAAGGAAATGGTAAACCATGCATAAGATGGATATTCTACATGGATTATCGAATATTCTACATGGATTATGCATATAGAAGATAAGCTAAGTCAACTAATTTTTTTAAAAGCAGAGTCAATATAGTGAGAGATACACAATTCTGGTTTTAGAGGAGAAGTCTTCTTATACTAACCTTAAATTTGGTGCCAAATGAATTCTAATACATAATTCTTGTATTAGAGAAAGCCTTTTTGGTAGTAGTCTTCTTGGTAAATGATTCTAGCGACCTGAATTCGAAACTTGTTAGCATCAATTTATCGATCAGCAAAAGAGAAAAAAAACTTCCAAAAATTTGATATGCCTATAGATATATCACCTGATTTATTGTAAAACTAATATGTGTTTGCATTAGGCTGAATAAAATAATTTTAACATCTTTTTGCTTCGTATTACTTTTCGACAAAGAAAATTAAAACATACAATATTAGAAAGAAGTTCTATGGCATTTACAAACAAAAATATTTATCTTTGTGATTGAACGGGAAAATGGTTTCGTGCACCACATTGAGACCTTATTACTCGTTAGATAGTCATTATCGATTGTAAGTAAAAGATTGAAATAGTAATACTGGACATATTTGTACATTTATGATTTTTGATTAATGCATTTGTACCTTTCTTCTCAAATACTCCCTCCATCCCTATTATATAGGCGGAGTTTAGGATTTTCCTAGTCCCATTAGATAGACTGAGTTCCAATTCTAACGATATTTTTTTCATATATATCCTTATTTATGGTGCATGTGTATCATACAAATTAGTTTATATGATGAAGAACATATATTTAGAATTATTTAATATTTGTGTTAAGGGTAATATTTGTGTGAACCAATTGAAGTAGGTGGTCTAGGTTTTAAAGAAGCAAACAAAATGAATAAGGCAATGATTGCGAAACTAGCATGGAGAATAGCAACTCAGCAGAACACCCTTCTAGGGTCTGTTCTTAAGAATAAATATTTTAAAAACTCAACTATCTTTCATGCCAAAAAACACTATAATGCTTCGTGGAAATGGAGATGCATTATGCAGGGGGTTTCTTTAATCAACAAATTCAGTTGCTGGGAGGTGGGCGACGGTAAGTCTATCAACATTTAGACAGATAAATGGATCCCATGTATGGAACAAAACCTCATATCTTATTGTGGAAATCAACTAAACCTCTAGCACTTGTATCTGAGTTGTTAGACTCAAATACTAAAAAGTGGAATGTATCGAAAGTTAGAAATAGCTTTGCCCCGGAAATTGCAAACAAGATTCTAGGAATTAGAATCTTCCCTAACACAAATGGAACTCTGAAACAAGATAGATTAAGATGGCTTCTTAATAATGACGGAAAATTTATTGTGAAATTGCTGTACCAAAAACTTAAACATCCTTTGATTAATACCATCAATACTGATATCACTGCTTTCTGGAAGAAAAAAATTGGAAGTTGAATGTATCTCAACGAATTAAAATCTTCTTGTGGAAGTGCATCCATAATTCTCTGCCTGTTAGGAAAAAACTAGGCGAACACGGGGAAAATATAGATATGAAATGCATTTTCTGTGAGTATGAATGTGAGTCCTTAAAGCATATGTTTTTTGAATGTCCCTATGCAAAATCTGTTGCTTTATTACCTCCTGTGGTAGGTATAAATTATAATAGTGATTTAGATTTCTCGTTTGCACAACTATACTCTAATTGGATAGCAGGTGTGTATGATAACTCTGAGATAGAAATCATGGCCACTAAATGTTGGTTAATTTGAAAGGAAAGATGTCTAAGAATCTTCCAATCCAAATCGACTACAAGTATTTAACTCTCTCTTGCTGTTCAGCGGCACTTGGCTTTTTGGTCTCCTCCGAGACAAGTAAAACAAGGAGTAACTTCTAACTCCTTTCATGTGTTGAAAAACAAAATGGCACAAATAATAGTGGATGGTCTAAACCCCAAGCAAATCAGCTTAAAATAAACTTTGATGCATCTTGGATTGATTCTTGTACTCCTGCTGGATACGGTATAATTCTGCAAAGTGATACAGGTGGTGCAATCCAAGCCTCAGCTGGGACTTTCAGGGCCTCCATAGCAGAAGAAGCAGAGGCTCTGAGTATGCTGGAGACTGCAAACTGGGCTAAAAGCATGGACTTAAAGAACTTCTGGGTGGAAGGTGATAGTCAGAGGTTAATCTACTATGCTCAGGACAAGCAGAGTAACATATTTTGGAGAAATCAAGGCATAGTCTCAGAAGCAGTGAAAATTCTGAAGACTTGTGAAAACTTTTTGGGCTTTATTTTTACGAACATGAAAGGCAATGAAGTGGCAGACATTTTGGCAAAAGAAGCGCGCAAACAGGAAATTCATAAGCAACAATGGTTGTTGATGCCGCACTTTTTAAACTCTGTTCTTTTAACAGATTTATGTTTTTCAAATTCAGTTGCTAGTTCTAGCTTTCAAAATAGGAGTAACATTATGTTGGTAGACACCAATATCTCAAATCATTTAGATAAGATAAGGATAACCAACATTATGGAAAATCCTGTGTAGCCTGTCTTCTTTCTAGTATAAGTAATTTTCAAAAAAGAAGAAGAAGATAATTTAGAAAAGTAGAAGGACATTTATGAAAACTAGATTTTTTTTCTCATTCTCCACCTATATAACAGGGATGGAGGTAGTAAAAGGAAATCAGTGATGCATAAAGTATTTCCGATTAGAAAAACTACATGATTTATATGGGCTGATACCAGCTCTACTAGGGGCTGATACCAGTCCATCGATCCAATGGTCAAGATCTATATGGACTGGTATCATCCTTTAGTAGGGCTGGTATCAGCTCATATAAATCATGAAAAACTATGTTAAAGAAACATTTTTGAAAATAAGCAAATTAGAATACCATGACATAATAACACTCTTGATTACAAAACTTAACTTTTGTATGATGGTGTGTGATTCACAATTAAAAATTTGACAGGGATCGGGAGGCTGGATTTTTGTGTGCTACGCCACCCAATTATTTGTTTCATGGAATCCCCGTCATGAAATTTAGATTACGAAATCCTTCTAGTCACTTCAATATAATTTGGCTTCAAGTCCTTGAAAGACGACACTACAGACGCCTCGCTTTCAAAATTTATTGTGGTGCGTTCGCCATCTTGATTATCCATTCAATCATCGCATATATAATTAGTACTACTACTCAACCATCTTTTGATCCGTTCTTGGGCAGATTGATGGCAGTCGCGATAGACTTGTAGCACCAAGAATAGAAAGCCAACCTACTCTTGACACAAGCATTTCACAAGAATGTGCTTAGTTGTCTCCATGTCCGAGTTTAAGACAAAATGCCAATTACACGCTTCTAGATTCTTTGCGGATCCTCTAAGCCACAACTAAATGCCAGAGTTTCGCCATTCTGACGTCGACTACGTTATAATCTGATTTTAGCTATATTAGCACCTGGCAGTCCCTAGGAGATACACGCCTGACACCTACCTAAACGGTACAAAACAAGTATTGTCTCCTTAGAGGAAGGGGTTGGTTGCATTTAGTGTACGGATAAAACATTTTTCGATACTTCTTTTCCTAAGAAGTTTCCAGTATAAATTGCTAACGAAGATAACAACCCATAAGAGAAGCCACATATCATACAAAGTAAAGTTCTTTTCGCATCAATGGAGGTGGGGGCGTATGTATCTGATTAGTCATTTCTTGTCACCAATTATTGTCATGTCCTACGTGCAGGAGGGTTCGTGATGGATCATAGATGATGTATATACTTGAGGATTAGGACAATTGCTGAACCCTTACAGGAATGATAGTCTAGGTTAGCTTAATTTCTTCTTTTGAATCAGTAAAAGAAAGAAAAGCAGAAAAAAAAAATGAAAACGCAGAAAAACGACAATGTATTCCAGGTTAGCTTAGTTCCCTTTCGCAAATCTGTTGTTGCTGGAGTTGCGTTGATATGGCCGTGCCATAACGCATGTTATATGACAGTGTGGCGCTGATGATAGTCAGCCCTATTAATATTTATATTTTTGATTGATTCAATATTCGTTCGATGAGCTTAATTATCGGATCTTCCATACAAAAATAATATTTGACTGATACTTTTAATGTTGCCCTATCAACAGTGTAACATGTGACGAAGCATATATCATTGGACATGCTTGTTTGACAAAATTTGAACGACGCAAATGTCAGATATCGAGATCCTTAAAAATAAAATTAGTTTTCGTTTGTATACATCATACGTGCTAGGATGTTGCATTTTTTTTTTTTTTTATAATAGTAGATTTTGTGCATGGATTCTGAATATAAAGAATTCAACTAAATCAAGTCAACTACTTTTATAAGAAACGGACTACGGAGTAGTAATTAGGAAGTCAATATAGCGCGGGAATCACAAGTCAAATACCGGAGAAAGTCTTCTTCGTACTAACAACCTTTGGTCTGTTGGAAAAATGGCTTTATGTGGCATGATTACATTCAAAGAGTAGTTACTTCTGTTTTGCAAATCAAACACAAATCAATAGTTTTTTTCTTTTTCCAACATAAAAATATTAACTAAAGCATCGTTGAAACGATTTAGTCAAACCAATTATTATCCTTTCAAATGAAAGTAAAAACCTTTGAAAACTCTAGTTCAATTCATCACTAAGAGCACTAAACCTCCTTGGTAGTGGTACTTGTATGATTTCATAAATTAAGCATTTGATACCTCGCGATGTTCTTTCTACCATATATATATAAGGAAGCAGATCAAGAAGCAGACAGACTAGCTAATCATGCAACAGATATACTCAGTAGAGAGCTTCTCAACAATAATATGGGATTTTATGATACCACATTTCTTAACCCAAATTGTACCAAATGACTGCATGGGGTAACTTAGTGTAATCTTAGTTTAATTTAATATATTCTCGTTTTATGCTTCAAAAGAAAGTTATGGATTTAATTATGCAGGTGACCACCAAGTCCATCATTCTTTTATTTTATTTTATTTTTCACCAAAACAAGTTCAAATATATTTTAAAATTTAATATCTGCAAAAAATCGACTATAAATATAAAATTTCCAACATCTGTAAAGTCATAATGGATGGATAATTTGAATCTGTATTTGGTTGGATTTTCTTCTTTAATCTATACCTTTTCTCTTCGGAAAAAAAAAATCTGAGAGATTTCTTTCAATATGAACATTGTTGAAAAATCCAAATTAGAACCCCATTAGATACTGGTATACACAATGGGTGACTTCCATTTTAGAATAATTGGTGCAAGAACATTTCAATATCGACTTTGTCCACACTCGTCGTGTAAACTTCATACTGTAATTTTGAGAGTCATGTAACAAGAGACGAGATACATAGCACGCGTGGTGGTGGAACCATCCATTAATTACTTTACCAATTGAAGAAACATGTTAAATCAACACTTTTCAAAGGAGTGTGCACCAAAATGAATTCGAAAATCTCCATACTGTCATTGTATTTCCTATAATGTTGGCTACATAGGATTTTTGTAAGTTTGATATAAACGGTATCCAACCGAAGTGTGAAGAGTGAATCTAGAATCTGATTTTGAGCACATTTTGAAAGAATGTCTCCATGACATTTCAGTCCCATTCTCTGATTTGATTTTAAGCATTATGTAGCGAAGGAGATCCACATGGCTGCTATTGGAGATGGTACCAAATCACATATAGAAAAAATAAAATACAAAGTACTATTTTATTTGTCCTATATGGAATTTGATACCCTCCCCAATAAACTGGTGTCTTGTTAGCAATGTTGGAGATTCACGCGATACATAGTCATCTGTGATAAGTTGTTGTGTGGCCTAATGGGCTTCCGAGTGTCTTTCTTTGTAACTTTCCTTTGGGGCTCCGCTCTGTAGATTTGAGTCTTTTTCTTTCAAATCAAAAACAGAAAAAGTATCAATACATTACTGTTCGTTTGTCTTTATTTCGTGTACATAGAATTACTTTCCTCTTCAATATAACTACGTGGTTTGCAGAACTAATAATGTTCATCATGGATAGATGCTAGTTCCCTGATGTGACAAAAAGAGTACTTGAAATTTCCTTATTTGGTATCATTTTGTCATACCTCAACGTCCTCTTTTTACTTTCTTTCTATGTTCTTTTGTTTTCCATAGGGTGTTTAGAAAAGCCTAAAACATAAAAGGATCAAACGGTAGGTACATAAATTAGAGCCAACAATCGAATGGGGTATTGGTGGTGTTAAGTTATTTATTGGGTGGTTGACACGGATTTTCCACCAAAAATTAGCAAGCAACAAAGCCGAAGGGACCTAGGAAGAAAGAAAACGCATTAGATAAAGAGGAAACTATCAACATTTTCTCCATAGGTCAATTAGCACGAAGCTTTTCAATTTAGTGCGCAGTTTAACAAAGAAGCCCATCAAAATGATCTAAGGTGGGGTGGTGACTTTCGACTATGGATATTAGCTTTTAGGTTTTGTTTCAAGTCATTGCGCTATGATTTGGGAATGATTACTATAGGTTTACTTTCTTTCTTTCGGTAATTTGTGGAATGTTTGTTCTTTAAGGAAGTCATCGAGTAATTATGATTCGAGTATTGCATGCTTTAACACAAGGTAAAGCAACTTACATGCCATGGAAAGCTCCGTATGAAGTTTAATTAAGCATGTTAGTTATAAGGATGAGTTCTCGAATACTTTCAATTGGTATAGAAAAGAAAGCAAGGTTAAGAGACAAACAATTGATTATCATCACTAATGGAAGTGGGTTGTGTAGTAGATTTCAAAGTAAGTGATCATGAACCTAAACCAACCGGTGAGCAAAATATTGGTCGCACCAACGCAATTTATATGCATTGTTCATGCACCCTCATCATGGAGCATATTAAAAATATAATTAGGGTAATGTGAATGCATAATAGAAGACACCGGTACTTTTAGGCAAAAAAAAATGGGTAATTCTTTTTTGTATTCTTTAGCTTATGTGTTAAATAATAACAGAGTAATCAATCATTGAATGATTATTTTATTTTATCTTGCGAGAGAAAGGTTATATTAAAAAGAAAAAACATTTACAAAAAAAGCGAAGGAAATCACTCATTCATAAGAACTTCCCAATTGCTCCAAATGAGACTTGGGGTAACAAAGTTAAACATATTGGTGTCGGAAGACCATAAGACTACAAGTTGTTTTACAAGATTGATAGTCTTCGTTGTACTTTTCTGACAATCACCAAACACTCTCTCATTCTCTCCTTCTACAAGATCCAACAAGTAGCATAATGAATAATCTTCCACACCTCTTTACCTTTTCCATGCATCACATTCGTCGACCACACTTCAAACAAATGGAACAAAGTTCTCGGCATAGGCCAAGATATCTTGAAAGCCTTAATAAAATAATCTCATATTTCAAAAGAGTAGGAACAATGCATAAACATATAATCTGATGGCTCCTTTTCGTCATTTCAAAGAACACATAAATCCATTTCAATGCCCATGCCACGATGAGCCAACATGTCCCTAGTCGAGATCTAGTCATGAAAACAAGCCCAAAGAATGAAGCTAACCTTGTTAGGGATATATCCTTCCCAAAGGTGTTTGTCAAAATTACATGTATCATAGTTACCTGACAAAGCTTCATAACACTTTTGTGCACTAAAATCCTCCATAATAACCAATTCATCCTCCTCTGCCACCAACATCGAAATATAAGAGACATCACGTCGAAGCAAATCACATTCCAACTGCTCATTTGCATTCAAAGCCCTCATGAATTCACAATTCCAATTATTGTTCACAATCATATCAGCAATGGTTGCGTCCTTCCTTTTAGTAGCTTTACAAACGACCGGAAATAAGTCTTGCAATCTCCCTCTATCCAACCATCTATCCTTCCAGAATCTTATCCCTTTACCATTTCTCACCGTAAACTGTGTCATGGCTTGGACGGTGGGAACCATATTCACTACGTTTTTCCAAAGACTTCTACACTGTGGCTTTTGTCAATATCTGGCATTAAAAACTCCGTGTTCCTCTTGAATTTATGGTTAACTATCTTCCTTCAAAGACTATTTTTGTTCTTCATGTATCTCCAAATCCACTTTACCAATAAAGATTGGTTAGGAGTTCTCAAAACTTTAACACCTAACCATCCATTCTTTTTAAGCATGCAGATTTTGGTCCAAGCAACCCAAACTAATTTCCTTCTACCTTCTGAAGCTCCCCATAAAAAGTTACGCATAATCTATACCATCTTTTTCTCCATACTAACCGGAAGATGAAATAAATACAAGTAATAAATTGGTAAACTCGCAAGACAACTCTTGATAAGAATAAGTCTACCTGCTTTATTCAATTTTCTTTTCTTCCATGTGGCCAACTTTTGCTTCATTCTGATCAAGACATACTCCCACAGCGAAGTACTACGCCAATGTTATCAGTCACCGCATCAGCTCCAACACTAATCATTGTACTTTTATCTAAATTCAGTTTCAACCCAGTAATGGTTTCAAAAACAGCCAGAATGATCAAAATTCTTCTCACTTTTTCCACGTTTACATCAATAAAGATAAGCGTATCATCAACAAATTGAAGATGAGAAATAGTAGAACCATTTTCGACGACCTGAAACCCAGAAAATTGACCCTTCTCCAAATAAAGTAAAGCTTTTATGTTGACTATCTTATGTGTACACGATTCTTAATTATTGAATCACTTTAGTTTTATTTTTATTTTATTTTTATGTTTGGCTAAGTCATTCATTGTGATTCTAGTAGTGCCTTGATTATAACCAGGTTACATTGAGTTGGTTGCGATATCATATGACCCCTAATATTGAAAACAATAAGTACATTAAAGAAATGTTCAACTTTAAAAAGTGTTGGATTAAACTTCCAACGAGATGAAACCATATACTAGAGAAAAACTTTAAAAAGTGGTTGCAAGAATGTAAAGGGAAGAGAAAGAGTCATAATTAGAAAAAACCCAGGCTCAAGCTGCAATCACACCTTAATAGTGAGTCCCAAATGTGATGACTCGATTTGGGTATCTGTTAGAGTGTTTTGTTTTATATTTTGGTCATTAGTAACTTTATGTTGTAGTTATTTACTTTTATTGTTAGTGTAAAATTGGTGGAAGATTATCGTTGTGACTTGTCTTACACACTATCTTTTCTTTATAAGGACTATCATGGGACACTCTATTTCTATGAGATTATTAATAAAACTTTATCTTCTTGCAAACCTATCATGGTTTCAATCGTCCAGGGGTTAGGATCCTTTAGGGTAGTCCTTTCTTACCTTTACTTACGTCGTCATCAAACTTTAATGCACTTTATTAAGTTTTAATGAAATTTATTATACTTCTGACTTATTTATCCATGGTTATTTCTCTTTACCTGGTGGTTTTACATTTTGTCCATCTATTCTTCTATGACGGACCGGAAAATCACTTCTGCGGCGCCCATCCACGCAGGTCGAAACCCCCTGATGCGCCACTCTGATGCCAGTGACTAGGCCTTTAAACTTCTCTTTGTGTAAGGAAAATGAAAGTCCATATCCGTTGCAAACATCCTTTCGTGAGCATTATGCCATAAACTTAGCTTCCATACCGTTCCAACTTACCCTTGTTCTACGAAGGTTATAAGGCCATAAAGGCTAACACTGATGCATTCTTTCATGCATCACTGATTTCCGACTCCTGTCCAGGCATAAGGCATGCCTTAGACTTGCACATATGCCATCACATGCCTATTTACTTCTCTCCGGAATTACTGAAAGCATGCACTGATCTTTCCCGTGTCAAGGGTACATCAGTCAAGCTTATGTCGTACTTATTGATGAACACGTTTTTATGTCTGATTTATCTCAATTCTCTATATTGTTAATACTCGACTTTGTATCATTATGGTATTTTATGTGTTTATAAGTGTTTTCGAGAAATAAAATGTTGTGGAAAATTGGCTTGAAAAGTGATAAAGGAACCCATAAAATTTACTAAAAGCACCCCCCCCCCAGTTGGATAAGGGTACCCCCAGTTACTGAAGGCACCCACGCAGTGGATAGCGGCACCCCCTTCTTCTTCTTCTTCTTCACCATTCAAACGATTTTTGGTGGGAGAGTTATTTTCTTAACTGCAAAATTTTCCCAGAGGATTTTTGACGAGATTTCTGGTGATTTCCTCCCTGATTAGGATTCGTATTGACCTGTTAGCATAAAACAAGGTTGATAATCGAGTTTTATTTGGAAAGAAACATGATGTTGACGTAATCTCGAGAAAATAAGGAGTTTTTGGAAGTTATGGAAGTTATAGGAGGAGATATTCTTATAGATTTGTATCAATCGAGTCGAAGAAAGTATTGACAACTCATTATACACGTAGGCAGTTAAGGAAATCAGAATAAAGTCTTTGTAACTTGGCAGAGAAAAGGGAGATTATTTTTGAGTTAATCTTGCATGATTTGTTTAAGTTTTCCATTTGTTTTGAATATTGATTTTGATGATAAAACACATTACAGGAGTTAGCAATACAATTTCTCGTCAAGCTTGTTTACCAAAGTTGTTCTGGTTTGATTGTTTTCCTCCTGCAACCTACTTAATCAACATGACACCTGCCAAACTGCTAAGCTTCATCACTCAATTTGAAGTATATTGTTTCAAACAATTACCTGATTACTCTTTACTCAAAAATTGGTTGTACTTGTTATCCTCACCTTGGAGCTTACATGCTAGAAAGGTTACGTGCAAAATCATCCAAATGTACCTTCTTTGGTTATAGTACCAACCACAAGGTTACACATGCTATGACAACACCTAAAAGAAAGTTTATATATATATATATATATATATTTCAAAAATGTAGTGTTTGTAGAGACTAGAAACCACCTTCCCTTTTTGCACTTGTAATTCTTTTTCTTCTTCTGGATCCTCTTTAGTAACACTTTCTATACCTTAAATACGACTTCAAAGCCAACTTCTTTTGAGCCAACTAATGAAACTTTAATACCTACTGAAACCATTACTCATCCAATGAAAACCATATTTAGAGATAGCTGGCATTAATAAACCAAAGTACTTACCTGATTTTGTGTGATACTTTCACTAATGCAACGCCACTTGAATCAAACATATAAATCTGTAATCAAAAGATCCTAAATGGATAACTTATATGGGAAATGAATAAACTACTCTTGAAAAAGTTGAACTTGGGATCTTGTTGATGCTAATCCCTCCATGAATACTTTGGGATGCAAATGGGTTTATAAAGTTAAGCTCAAACCCGGTGGCATTGTCGGCAGGTCAAGTCAGACTTGTAGCAACAAGATATTTGCAATAAGATGACATGGATTACAATGAGACGTTTAGTCCAATGGTGAAATCCACTACTATAAGAGTTGTTTTTACTATAACATTACCTAGAAAATGAAGCATTATACAGTTAGCTGTTTCAAATGCCTTTCTTCATGAAAATATTTATGTAACTTTGTACATGGAACATCCTCAAGGATTTGTTGATCTCTACACCTACATATGTATGTCTACTCAATAAAGCCATATATGGTCTTAAGCGAGCTCCAAGGGCTAGGTGTGAAAATTTAGCGGTTTTCTTCTTCAAAGCGGTTTATCAAGATACTTAAAGATCAACCAATGTTCACCTACAATAACTCTGGTATTCTTGATATCTTATTTTTTATGAATATGATCATACTTACCTTAAGTGTAGATACTTTTATTGCCTTTCTTAAATCACAACTCAACTCTACTGTTATCATGAAAGACCTTGGAAATATCCATTGATTATTTTCTCGAAATTGAAGCTCATATGACTGGTTTTACTAAATACATTGTTCTTACTCAATAAAATTACACTTTAGATCTATTATCAAGATAAAATACGCCTGACTGAAAGCCTTGCACCACAACAATTATAACCGATAAGAGATTGTATGTTCTTGAAAGCACACCACTCCCTGATCTTGTGCAATACAGAAATCTTGTTGGAACTCTACAAGATCTTACTCTCACTATGCCTAACATAAATTTTACAGCGAAACATGTCCCCCAGTTCATGGAAGTACTGACGGACTCTCATTTTTTACTTGTCAGGCACATTTTAATAAATATATATATATATATAAAGGAACAATTGGTGTTTGTATTACTCTTTCTGCAGGTGATATTACTTTTATCAGTGTATATTCTGACTCAGACTTGGCTGGATGACGGGATACTAGGTATTCAACTTCATGATTTTGTGTCTCTCTAGGAGATTCTCTAATTTTTTGGCCATCTAAGAAGCAACCAACATTTTCCAAGTCCTCTACTGAAGCTGAGTACAAGGCATTAAGTTTACTATCTTTTGAAGTTATGTGTCTATCTCAACTACTTGAGGAATATTCTATTACTCTCACTGAACCTTTAAAGCTTTACTGTGACAGTCTTAGAGAAAATTTATTTTTTCCAACTCTGCGTTTCATGCCAGAACCAAACATATAACTGTTGACGATTACACTGTTAGAGAACTTCTTGAAGATGTGAATGTTATGGTTGAATTTATACCTTCATCTCAACATCCTGCTAATATTTTTACAAAATGGTTAACATTTTCTCAATTCTATGAGCTAAGGTTTAAAGTGTTACAAAACCCTGTTGTAGTTTGGAGGGGGGGGGGGGGGGGGGGGGGGGTTAGAGTGTCTTGTTTTACCCTTTGGTCCTTAGTAACTTTGTCTTGTAGTTCTTTATTTTCACTAGTGTAAGTCTTATGTAAGACTATTATATTGTTGTGACTTGTCTTACACATTATCTTCTCTTTATAAGATTATCATGTGACACTTTGTCTTCTTATAAATCTATCAGTATTAGTCTGTTGATGTTATATGCAGAGTTCTCCATGTTTCATGCTCCTCATGCAAGATACTATCGTAAAACCCATGAGAATAGCACCCAAAGTCACCATGTTTATCAACTCCATTAGGTCAAGATTAAGTCCAGCTAACCAAAGAGTTAGTAAAAACCTAGAAATTAGGGGTTGGTTGTTCATGGCTACTAACAGGAGGTAAGGGAAATTCCTATAGAGCAAAATTTCATCCACAAGTCTCTGATGGCCCAAATTATATGGACAAAAAATGCTATTATTGAAAGAAAAACACTCAATGAATCAATAAGGTCTAGTAGGTACTCCATAGATTTTAATAGGACAATGTGGAGTATCTATTTGGACATTGAATGACCGGATAGGATTAAGGGTTCCATAAGGTTACTCAATAACCGGGAGGATTTTCTTTTTTATTTGTTTCTTTCTTCATTCGGTCACTCACTGACCGGATGTAACAACTTTTTATTTTTATTTTTTAATTTAAAAACAAATCCGGTTGCTTTTTGCCTGGATGATAACCTTTTTTTACTTTCTTACATATGTAAAAAAATATTGTGGGTCCAGATTTGCGGATATTTATCTTGATTTTTCATAGTGGAAAAAATATATACAAGTATCTGATCTTCCCTATTTGTACCTCGCCAAATTGGGGTATACCCAGATTAATTGGGGTGTACCTAATGAGACAAAACCCGGGTCATTACGAAGTAAAACACAACACCCCTTAACCTTTTATTTTCAAAATGGCTA
This sequence comes from Papaver atlanticum, assembly GCA_023531105.1. NCBI lineage: Eukaryota > Viridiplantae > Streptophyta > Magnoliopsida > Ranunculales > Papaveraceae > Papaver > Papaver atlanticum. The sequence continues at coordinate 326,301 of JAJJMB010014886.1, forward strand.
ATATACCCTTGCTTAATTAACACTAAAAAATCTGATTAGGTTAATTAATTGAGTTGATTAAAACTTCTGAAATTATGAATTTAAGTTATGAAATTTTGTTTTTGATTGAACTTATGTGGGAATATTTTTGATGAAAAAAAAATTGAGAATATTTTTTGCAGCGGAAATGAAAGCACACTACCAGACACTTCTAAAAAGGGGATTGCAAAGGTGTTGAATGAAATCATACTCAAAATTAAAGAAGAAATCAACACTTTCAGTTCTGAAAGTATGAAAATTCGGCAGGGTCGATAAATTAAGAAGATGCCAACTAACTTTAGCCGGCATGCTTCTTTCTAAATAACGATGCCGACTTTATTATTTTTGACACACAGGAGACTGTTGTAAATGCTTCACTAGTCGGCAACGTATTGATTTCTTACCTTTCCGGCTAAATATAGTCGGCATCTAATTAATTTCTCACTTTTCCGGCTAACTTATAATCGGCATTGAATTAATCTTGGAATAAAATGTCCCTGAACTAGCCGGCACGGTTTGCAGTTTATAACCTTGCCGACTTTTGGTTATACCCAACATAAAACAGAATTTATAAAGATGTAATCTTCTTTATTCAAGCGATATTTGTTATTACATTGATTGAAACATAAAATATATCCCCTTGTCATAGGAATCATGGATGCACTTAGCACGTGCATCAAGCCTTTGAACCCCTAGGCGACCCTATTTGACGAGTTATAGTCTCATGAAGATTTACATAGAGATCTACCCACAAAAACTTCTAAAACCATCAATTTTCGTCGGAGGAATCCGAGTCCGATTCACCCACCATCATCTCCGGGGCATACTCCGTAATTTGGATACCATGAAGTGATAGATTGCATCAAATGCAAATGCTTCCCACTTTTCCTCCAAGTAGCGCACTTTCACGACCTCATGCTACAAAAACAAAACACAAACTTACTTTGTTAGTGATGTTTAATAGGAAGATCAAACAACATGGATTACGTAAAATAAACCACAAAAATACTTACAAATTGCTCAATGGACAAGTTAGAGTGGATAGCGTTCAAAATACGATGTTGGGTAGCTAAATAAGCAAGTATCGCATTTTCTATGACTTGGTGCCTATCATGGATTTGTTGAACACTTCTTCCATTCGGGTTCCCAAACTCTTGCCTATATTTGTTATATACCTTTGCCCAAAAGGTTTCGGCATCTACCCTTACGGAGGACTGATTTTTAATTCGAGTTTCGGCGTACCATGCTTTGGTGATGGATAAATCTTTATTTGAATCAAATGATGCCATTGTTGTACGTAGAGGTATTGGGAGAGTTAGAAAGAGTAGATGATGATATGATCTTTGAGAGTATATGCAAATAGGTGTGTGTTGTTTGCAGAGAGAATTAGTGTATTTATAGGATGGTGCCCAAATCTGGCCGTTAGGGTAGTCAATCAATGCAATTGTACTTGCAAAAATTTAAAATTTGAATTTTGAGCTCTCCGGCTAGGTTTTTGTTTCCCCAATATGCCGACCATTTTTAGTCGTAAGGGTCGTAATTTTCTTACCCTGCCAGCTAAATCAATTTTCAAACACAAGAAAGGTCATATTCTGTTGCATGTGGTCGGCAAGGTATTTGTTTAATACAATGCCGACTAACACATAGTCGGCAGGGTCGTAATTTTCTTACCCTACCGACTTTATGATTTTTGTAACACATGAGAAGATCATATTATGTTGCATATGGTCGGTAAGGTATTTGTTTAATACACTTCCGACTAACACATAGTCGGCAGGGTCGTAATTTTATTACCATGATGACTTTATGATTTTTGTAATACAGGAGAAGGTCATAGTATGCTGCATAAAGTCGACACGGTATTTGTTCATTAGAACGCCGACTATTATACAGTCGGTAAGGTCGTAATTTTGTTACACTTCCGTCCCTGGTAACTACACCATTTTTGCTCTTATGGACGGTAGTCTGCCAGTTCACAACCTTACCGGCTCTGGTTTAGTCGGCACTGTAACTTAACAAACCATTCATTCAACACCCTGCCGACTAAATTAATGAAACTTAACATAGCTAAACAAACCATTCGTTCAACAACTAGAAATCCAACATTTGTCCAAAATAAGAAAACATATGTCCCATAAACCTTAAAAAAACATTTGTCCAACCATTAACCTTGACATAATGTCTAACGCATAAAGAAATAAACTAGAAATACATTCATTCACGACCACGACCACTACCACAACCACGGCCCCGTTTAGCATTTTCATGACCACTACCACTACCACGGGTACGAGGCCTCTTTTGTTCAGCATTCCTCTTAGCTTGTGCTTCCCTCTTTAGTTCAGCATTAGCTTGCTCGAACATTTCGATGGCATCCTCATTGTCAACATTCTTAGCATAGTCAATGTGCTTAGTTTGCTCTTCAACAGACAAAGGCTTTCCTATATCTCTCGCGCAACACATTATCTTCACAAGGCTCTTCAAGTGCTCCTTCTATTTTCATTTAAACAACAAACAATTAATAGACTGGTTCGATAATGTAATCTTAAAACAATAAGAGCAACTCTAAAATACTTACAAAGTTCTTAAGACTTATTGTTGGGTCTTTCTGTGGAATCTTCCTCTTATGAGTCGGTTGTTCAACAATCTCTTCCCTAATCACAGTAGGACGAGCAAAACCATCGTACTACGGCATTTAATCTTTATCATCTTCATGACCTTCGGTCACCTCGTCCAAAAGACTCAAAATGATTTTGTGGTCACGTCTTTCGTCCCACCGAGAAATCTCCGTTGGTGGAGCGTAATGGACGTCAATACTTTTTTGGGACGTGCTGCACCTCTCCCTTACCACTTTATAGAACGAATCATCACCGAGATGAGGTATTTCTTGGAAGTAACCCACTTGTCGTATTACCCGTTTTGGATCGTACATTGAAAATCCTTGGGGGTAAAACAAGAGACCGTAGTAGAATGCAACATCATCTCTCCTTACAATTATACCTTCACTTCTATCATCTCGATACGGATCAAATATTACCTCATCCGCAGTCAATTTGTCCAAGGCGACTCGCATGTTGATAAGCTGCTGTGGCATATCCTTCTCCTAAGCACCAGTAAAACTGTATCGTTGTCCTTTGGGATTGTGAGTCGCAAGCTTAGTGTTCACTTTGATGTGGGGTTTGGCTTTCACCAAAGAAGGGAAGTGCTCATATATCCAAACCTATGCAAACACAAAGTTTATTAAGAATCTTATCTTATAAGCATTTTGCAAATATAAATGATTTATACAATATAATTACCTGGAAGAGACAAAGATTTTCGTTAACTTGCTTAGTGAGTGCCCTTGAAGCCTTTGTCAACTATGCATTCAAGAAGGCAGCCACCGCAGTACCCCAAGAATACGTATGCTTCTAAGGGATGCAATATTTGAAGATACTTTTCGCCGACCAAGTTTCCGGAACTGTTGGGGAAGATACAGTTTCCCATGACGTGTATCAAATAAGCTGATGCGGTAGCATTGATTCGCACCAAGTCCACACTTCCTTCTTCATCATAGATTTTCTGGGTCCCAGAGTATGTGTCCCTCAACATCTTCAGACTTAACTTCCTTCTTATATAACCATCCTTCTCCACAAACATAGTCTCCGACTCCTTCTCATCCCAACCGAACAAGATCTTGGTATTTGAAGAGATTCTCCCAAGTAATGCCATCATCGAAGCCATCTTTGATTGCTTTTACCTCAACCTCGAGGCCTAAAATTTGATGAGCATCATCGGGAGTTACCGCCATCTCATAGATTGAGAATAACATTGTATCAGTCTCACCATAGAACCTCTCACAGAATGCAGATACGGTAACTTTATCATACTGAATAACTGAACTCTCCATCGCAAGCCACAACCCGGAGTTCTTGACAATCGCTTGCACCTCGTCACATTCCTTATGAAGTGGCCATTTCTTCATCATAGTGTTTGAAGCTTGGCACCTCAAAAGATGGATGGCATGCTTGTGATCCTAAATACCGAAAACACATAATTAAAAGAAATACAAACACTTGATGCAAATTTAAGATAGATACACTTAAATAAAAAACAAAGTTGGATTGAGAAGACTTACGATAGAATTATGTATTTCACATGCCCATGAGTCTTTGTATCCAAAAAGAACCTGTCCACCATCTTCTAGGGTCCCTAGTGGAGGCTGACCTGGTGTCAGTTGCTCTTCAAGTGACGGGGAGGCATGTGGGAATCAGCTGGTTTAGTGATAACCCTCTTCGATCTTCCGGTTGCAGTTGCAGGTGCAGCTTGAGTTTGTTGATTATTACCTGTTTCTCATCCACCTTCTTCTTCTTCCTGTTCTTCATCCTCTTCCTCTTCAACAATTTCACGTTGTCTATCATTATCTTTATCTCCATCATTGTTATCACCATCACCATTACCTCCTCCAACATGTGGCATATCTTGATCATCATGATCATGCTCGTTATCTCCTCCAGCAGTCGGAGTTCTTTCAATACCATCATGATCATTACCTCTTCTACCAGATGGAATTGATTGGTCTTCTTCTGGAGTTTCATCTGAATCACTTGGTTCCATTGGTGGTTGAGAATCATTCCGTTCACGGATCTTGAGCGTTCCTGGCTCAACGGATGCCCTTCGATATGTTGCAGTCAAGAGTTTGTCACCAACACGAAGAGGTCTTGAAGGAGGAGTAACACTTTTCTTCTTTCCCTTTTGCAACCTAAACAAGAACAATTAAAAAAATAAATCAACCAGTCATCACGGTCGACAACAACAACCAATGTCGACTAAATAAAGGTCGGCAGGGACGACTAAAATAATCTATGCCAACTAATCAATAGTCGGCAGGGAATTATTCAAATAGCATGCCGTCTATTAACAAAATGAACACAGGAAACACAAGGATTTTTATACAGTTAGTCGGCACTGACGAAAATCAATAGGGTGCCGACTAATGCTAAGTCGGCAGGGTTTTATTAAACTAATATGCCGGCTTATAACTCTATGGGACTCAGGAAACTCTGGATTTTCCACATAATTAGTCGGCAGGTTATAATTCTCAAGAACCAACGACTACCAAAACTACATTTAGTCGACAAGGTCTTAACGTTGAATACCATGCCGACCCTGTAAATAGCATTTATAGATATGAACAGTTGGCGAGATCTTCAACCTAGGAAGGTAACGACTAACCCTAAATATGAAAAGTCGGCAAGGTCGTCAATCAGAGACCCTGCCGGCTAAGTAACCGCAGATTCACATATTCGATTTTTCTGACCTAATTTGACATACAAACATAAAATTGAAGTACTGGAGTGAGTTTTAGTAGGTCCTTACTTTCTAAATCGCGCCATTTCTTCGGTTTCAGCGGTTTCAACAGTTTCTTCTTCAACGGTTTTTTTATTCCGTTTGTTTTGAACTAAGTTTGCAATTTCAGGGTTATCTCGATTAGGTTTACTATGTGTTTGTTTCATACGAGTAGCCTTCGGCGGCTCCATGTTTGAAGATTAATCGACAATGGAATTTTCGAATCAACGAGTTTTCGATTGAGGTATCATGGAGAAGCCATTATGGTAGAGGGGAAGATGAAATGAAATTTAGTTGAAAAAACTGAGTAGGGTAATAAGAATTATAATGGGAAAGGGCAGTTTTGTAACTTTACCCATTAGGACACCCCCCCTTAGCCCTTAAAATGAGTCCTATTAAAATCGGGTATACCCCAATTAATCTGGGTATACCCAATCTCGCCAGGTATTTGTAGGGATTATCCTCTCTCTCTTTTTTTCTTTTTTTTTGGATAATCAATGAAACCTTTTCATTAATAAGAAATCACCATAAAAGTGAAGATACAAATACCATAAAAGTGCAAAGATCTTGTCGCCCGGCAAGTGAAAAACATAAACCTTAAATAAACTAAACCCTAACTAATCTATGAAGCACCAACTTAAAAGTAAATTAAGATTAATGTTACTACCCAGATCTACTAGGATCTATAGAGATCCATCAAATCTGAGCATTTGATGGTCGCCGGAAATGGTTTTTCTCTTCGCCGCAAAAATCGCCTCTAGAGTGGAGGAAAAGCGTGTAGAAAGTGTTGTAAGGATTATCCTTGAGATGTGGATATTTATCCATCCATACCATAGGAGTTGCCCTAACAATTCATCAAGGGATATACCAATCAAACGGTAAGAAATATTTCGTTTTTTATGGATTTTAGTACACCTCTCAATCAAAATTAGTATCCCTAATAGCATTGCATTAGTTTGTTGACACAACGGGCTGCCCTCAGAATGTGGACTCAAATACGGAAGCAAACTATATCCAACGAATGGGCAATCCGCTCTTAGCCTTTTGTCTCTGAGGTCGGTTGGTGTAGAGAGAGTGAAAAAAAAATGGCGTCGCTATGTCTCTCATCGTCGTCATTATCACTACCTCTTTCTTCAGCTTCAACTTCCACAAGAATGGCGACTGCAACAAGAACGGCGGCTGCATCAACTTCATCATCATCATCATCAAGTAATTTTAATCTTTGCGAACATCTATCAAGTGGTTATAGATCGAGTTCGATAGTTTCACGCAGACAACAGCCATTGAAATCTCATAGAAGAAAATCACAAGTTGTATGTATGGCTCCTGATGAAGAGAAGATGACACGGAGATCTCCTCTTGATTTTCCAATTGTAAGTCCCTATTACAAAGTTATTGGATTGTTGCTTATAGAATTGTTTGATAGATTAGGGTATTTTGATAATCCATAATTATCTTAGCTTTAGAAGAACTAGTCAACAAAATTATGCTCACTTTTTAACCCAAATTTTAGGGTTTATGGAAAATTTTCAATGTTCACTGAAAATTGGATTTGTTAGCCTTATTTATTAATTTTTTCAATTTTAGGGTTTATGGAATTTTTTTTATTTTGGTTCGCTCTACTTCTTATCTTGTATAGATAATTCACGTACTCTAGCTTCAGGTGACTGTAGATTTGTGATTGGGCGTCTTCTCTTTTTATTACTCTTAGTAATTCCCAGTCTCCTTACCTAGCCTGCAAACCATCTCCCTTGGGCGCAATGAAATAGCTGAGATGAAATCAGGAACAAAAATACGGCCGCTTGTTTGGGACATATAAACCAATCCTTGTGGCTCAGCTAATGATATCTAATCAGAATGGCAAGTTTCGCCTACAAAATTATACATTTTCGTGGAGGATATTAGAATTTTTGAAGGCGTTAGGAACAAAAGTGGTTCTGGAGATTACATTGGCTGGTGGGTCGCGAGGGTTTAAGCATGACTTACTGGGAGTATAGTATGGCGGTGTACGTGTAACCTTTTTTTTGTTGTATTTCGCCGCCACTAATTTGCTAGAATCATACAAGGTCATAGTGTGTAGCCCCAGTTAACTGTCTAATAAGCCACTCGGTACCATGTTGTTTCAGAAATCAGATGTAAATGTAGGATAAGTAGGGTCATAAGCCATACTTGACCGAATTCAAAATTTTGTAATGCGTAGCTATGCCTTACTGATCCCCAGGCCTCATGTGTGTTTAGATTACAATACAAGTAACCGTCAGCTGAATCACTACGCCCACTGTGATCCTTCGCATTCTTTTATTGATTTGTCGGTGATGATTTCTGGCACCACTTGAGTTGGTCACTAGTTGATTATCTTTTTTAATAATGAATATCATTTAGACCTTAGTAACTTTATTATAACACTTGAAAGCACTAGTGTTGAATACCATAATATGATTCAAGTAACTTTCCCAAGAATGTTCAGACTGACTTCGCAGTGGCTCATGATTTTGTTGCTTTAGGTTTCCTATATGAAGTCAGAAACTATTTCCTAAATTTTGTAAGATATATTATTAATATCAGTGGTGACTCAATGGGGATGGGTGGAAGGTCTCAGTTCTTACGAGGCCATGGATAGAAATATTGTTCTCTGCTGAATAATGGAGCTTGACCATGCGGTCGATTGGTTTTATACGATGTAATTCATAGATATTCTTAGTGGAAGTGCATGATATGAGGTAAGCACTGTTCCAGTGTGTATCGATGTAGGGGACAGAAAAATTGCAGTCAGTTGTGCATGAGATGAGTCATTCACGTGATGTGATATAAACTGACGTGAATTGCTTTGCTATCATATGGCAGGAATGGGAAAGGCCTAGACCTGGACGAAGACCGGATATATTTCCACAGTTCAGCCCGATGAAAACACCTTTGCCACCACCATTGCCAGCAGATCCTCCAGAAGAAGATGAGGAAGAAGAAGAAAAGAAGGATGAAGAAGAGGGTGAAGAAGGTGAAGAAAATGGGGAGGAAGAACCTGAAAAGCAATCAAGGATGCAGCATTTTATGAAGGATTGGTGGCCTTGAGGTTTTCTTTTAACATTTATATTGCTAATCAGTTGATTCCTTTCACCATTTTTTCAGCGCCAGTATGCTGCGGGTAAACCCAGTTAAACGTAGTGTTGTTATCTGTTGTTTAATGATAGTTGGAGCCTGTTAGGACACAGTAACCACCTACTGTGACGTTTGTGAGCTTGTAATTTTGGGGTGGTTAGTAAGGCTGCACAAAGGAGTAGTTTGTTTTATCTGAGTCACTTGAGTTAAAGAATGTTCAGTTCTGTTTTGAAGGATTATATAGCCGAGTAATATGAGAATTAGTAACAAATAAAGTCGTTATGTGGTCTCACTCTGTTATTGTTTCATTAAATTAGCTTAATAGCTAGGCAGTGCCTTAGCTAATGGTCTAGAAGCCATAAGAAGTGTGGATTACCCAAACTCTGTCCGAGGGATAGAAAGCATCTTTTGAACAGGCCCCTTACATTATGTGTGTTTTCGTTGGTCTAAATGGGAATTGACTAAACATAATTAGGGATAATTCTATTTGGGAAGTCGGGAATGGTCTTAGTATGTTTGCTTTCACAGACAACTGGGTTCCTGATGCTACTCTGCCTCTGTGTAACCATTATCCAAACCCTCAAATGCTTGTTGACCCCCAAATTAGGAGTTGGAATGTTGAGCTAGTCAAGGCTTTCTTCACTAGAGAACGCACAATGTCATAAATATTATTTATTTTTGAATAAGGAAGGATGTATTAAAGAAAAAGATATTTACAAGTTATGTACAAAAGTGCAAAGCACCAAAGGAACCTAAAAAAAAATCAAAAGATGGTTGCTACATAACCATTACATCCTCCCAATGATTAAGAAGTTGATTTACAGATAAGTTCTTGAAAATGTCTGTAGAAGAACTCCATAGCGAAATATCCATTTTAACAGCGCACTCCAACTCATACTTGGATTTTGGCCTTCATGTCATAAATATTAGGATCCCTCTTATTGGTAATTTCACTGTTATATCTTTTTTACAAGTCCCTTGCAGGAAATTGAACTATATACAGAATCTCCATCCCTCCCAAACTTCTTACAAAGCTCTTCGAACCTTCCTGTTCTCCCAGAAATCCAACTTATCATTTGGAAATGCATGGAAAATATTCCCCCCTCCCCTCCACCCCAACCCCAGATACCATCTCAATATGTCAATGCCCTGGACCATGTTGTTAGTGTAATACTAACTCAACTGAAACGGCTGTGCATATTTTCTTGAACTGTCCTTATGCCAAAACTGTATGGGCCAACTCCCCTACTGGCAGTTACTTCACCCCACATTTCTGTTAAAACCTGGTGCCAAAAATGGCTACTCAGTGATCAAAGTCTCACAATCAAGCAATCTATACACACTAAAGCTTGGTGCACTAGGCGTGATAGATGCTTTAAATTTTCTTCTGAATACCGCAAATTATGCTCCCAGACTAAGAGCTTCTCCATTGGTTGTTGTATGTATTTCCAAGGTGGCAACACAAATAAAACAGGAAAAAAATTTGAACGCCCACTGCGCATTCAAACTTTGAACTCGCACCTCCGTCGCCGTTTGATTGGTAAGATGTGATGTCATCAACTTTTAAACTTAACTATAGTTATACTTCCGATTTTTAACTATAATATTACAAAACTCTCTGTAATCTTTAGCTTTTGACAAATACCCATATAGCTTTGTACCTTTGGGCGCCAAAATCTGGCAATCAATCAGGTGATGAAGACGATCGAGTTAATCACCCAGATCAAAAATGATGACTCACTCGACTATTATCTTACAAAGCTCCGTGGAAGATGAAGACGATCGAGTTAATCATATTGATTTCATTATGCAAAGCTCACTTTCAAAAAACAAAGATTTCATCGTCAAGGCGAACGAAATAATGGACAGAAAGAACAATTTTATGTGTTTAGATTATTGATAAAGTTCTAAATGATGCCATTTGGATTAAGGGGCAAAAGGTTCATATATATACCCGCATTTTTAAGGTCCTTTCAAAGTCAAACCATGCATCAGATCACATTCTCAAATTTGAAACCCTATGATGCCATTCCAGCATCTATCTACGTGATCACACAGGAGATTGATCAGATGGTTTAATCAATTTTTAAGAGTGCCAGCACATGAGAAAGAGAAAATGGCAATAAAATGAATAATCATACGTTGATTGGTGGATGAACTCGTTTGAAGTTTTTGACATGGGAAAAACGAATAACAAAGGATAAATATGGTCTCCTAAGATTAACTGAATATGTGTGAAATATTTTCGAAAAATCCTAGTGAAAATTCGGGAAGTAACTATGGTTAGGTTAAAAATTCGATGACATCGTATCTTACTAATCCGGCGGTCATGGAGGTGCGGGTTCAAACTTTGAATGCGCAGTGCCGGTTCAAAAAATTTCCAATAAAACATCCTCATTCCAATTTTTCCTTAAGTTTAGGTTAAAAAGGTTATTCATCTCCAATGATATTATTTGTGATCATTATTTTTATTAAATATATGTAAATTTTATTTTTAGTAATTTTAAGATTTTATTAGAACTAAAAATGATTATTTTAGTTAAGTAAAAGCTTATTAGGATAGCTTGACAGACATTCACCTTGAGAATGTATAACAAAAATAAGCCTTGTCATCTTCGCATTGATTTAAGAAGTTGGGGTTGGAGAACAATTTTAGGGAAAATGAATGTTTATCCTATACTAGCTTGAAACCCGTGCTACGCACCGGGACTGCTGGAATTTCTTACATCGTCAGTTCATGTTCACTGAGGCGGGGCTTCGCCCCGCACCCGTCCTAATAAGAGTTATAATAAGCTTGTAGAATTACTATCCAACAGATTAATAATTAACAGTTAAAACTTTATAATAATCAAATATATAATATTATTATGATTTGAAGATCTAATATGATTTAGAAAACTAATTTCATGCAATATAATAAAATTAATAATCAATTTTACAAATAAACTAAATTTTTCTAAGCTATAAATACATAATTAATTAATTTTTTTGTATTTAACCCGTGCTTCGAACCGGGTACGACGGAATCGATCCTCAGTTGGGCGAAGCCCCGCACCCGTCCAAGAAGGGATCTCAATTAACAAACTGCAATGTACCATGAAAACACCAATTATCATATATTTTTTTGAAGCAATCATTTAGTAGATTAACAATCGGAAACAAATTATTCACCAATTACATATTGTTTAAAGTGTTGGAGATTAAGAAATCCTCTTAAATAAAATACTTTTGAAAAATTATACCGACCTTTGAAATCAATAAGTAGTTCATTACATTACATGTATCAGTACTATTGGTAGTTAACTGAAACATCACACTTTCTATACAGTTGTATCAATATCTGATATTGGAGACCCTAAAAAAAACACGATATTAATATAAAATAGATTGAAAACTCTAAATGGTGTACAACATATGAATTGCTTCCCGTCAAAGAAAATGTTATCAAGGAAATGCATTGATATATCTTTCTTCGAAAATCATATATTTGTGTTAAGAATTAAGGGATCAACTCAACTGCTCTTTCAGGCTCCAACTTCTTATAGTTAAATGAAAAATCACACTCATTAGCCATTATGTAGGCATTGATATCTGAAGTTAGAGACACTAAAAAATCGTGATATTAATATAAAATAGATTGTCAAATCTAAATATGGCAAAGCATATGAAGTGCTTCTTGTCAAAGAAAATGTAATTAAGGAAACGTACATATATATTTTTCTTCAAAAATCATATACTTGCGTTAAAAATAAAGCGGCTAAGTCAACTATTTTTCTAGGCTCCAACTTCTTGTAGTTCTTGTAGTTGAATGAAAAATTACACATATAATGTAGTCATGTTGATATCTGACATTAAAGACACTAAAAATAACACGATATTAATATAAACATATTGCCAACCCTAAATAGTCCAAAGCATACAAAGTGCTTCCCGTCAAAGAAGTAATCAAGAAAATGTCATTAGTCATTATATAAGCATCGATATGTGATATTAGAGACATTAAAAAAATCATGATATTAATATAAAATAGATTGCCATCTCTAAATAACGTAAAGCATATGAAGTGCTTCCCGTCAAAGAAAATATAATTAAGGAAACACACATATATATTTTTGTTCAAAAATCGTATACTTGCGTAAAAAATCAAGCGGGTAACTCAATTGTTTTTCCCGGCTCCAACTTCTTGTAGTTGAATGAAAAATCACACATATTATATAGTTGTGCTTATATCTGACATTAGAGACACTAAAAATAACATGATCTTAATATAAAATAGATTGCTAACCATAAATATCGCAAAGCATGTAGAGTGTTTCCCGTCAAAGAAGTAATCAAGAAAATTGACTGATATATCTTTCTTAAGAATCATAAGCTTGGTTAGGAATCAAGCAGCCAACTCAAGTTCTCTTCCAGGCTCCAAGTCCGAATAGTTAAATGAAAAATCGCACTCATTATATGGTTGTATCAATACCTAATATTAGAGACATTAAAAGAACACACGATATATATAACATAAAAATAGCTTGCAAATTCTAAATAGTGCAAAACAGATGAAGTGCTTCCAGTCAAAGAAGTTGCAATCAAGGAAATGCACTAATATCCCACTATGACCCCGTTTGAATACCCGTGATTGTTGCTTTAACCGTAAGGATCACCTATTAATAATTGGTGTATTTTTATTGGCAAATAGAATCTGAATTATATTGGTTATGAATTCTCATCATTTTTTTCTTTTCCTATTTATGACTCCTACTGGTCAGAATTATATTTATTGTTAATATAAAATAGATTTTCAACCCTAAATATTGCAAAACATATATATGAATTGCTTCTCGTTGAAGATGATGTAATCAAGGAAATTCACCGATCTATATTTTTAAAAATCATATACTTGCATTAGGTATCAAGCGGCCAACTCAAGTTCTCTTCCAGGACCCAAGTCCCTATAGTTAAATGAAAAAACACACTCATTGTATAGTTGTATGGATATTTGATATTAGTGATACTAAAAATCGATATTAATATAAAATAGATTTTCAACCCTAAATAGTGAAAAGAATATAAAGTGTTTCCCGTCGAAGATGATGTAATCAAGAAAATACATTGATATATCTTTCTTCAGAAATCATATACTTGTGTTAAGAATCAAGCGGTCAACCCAACCCAGCACCAACTCCTTAAAGTTAAATGAAAAATCACACTCAAATATCAGTATATGATATTAGAGACATTAAAAGAACACACGATATAACATAAAATAGTTTTCCAATTCTAGATAGTACAAAGCAGATGAAATGCTTCCCGTCAAAGAAGTTGTAATCAAGCAATGAACTAACATCCCACTAAGACTCTGTTTGAATACTCGTGATTGTTACTTTAACCGCAAGGATTGTCCACTAATTAATGATTGGAGTACCTTTATTGGCAAAGAGAATCTAAATTGTATTGGTTAATTAAATAATTTGGTTGTTGGATTTTTAGTGATGCATATAGTTAATTTTATTATGTGTGTGGCTTTAAATAAAACAGAAAACTCTCTTGGAATTGAATGATTAAAGGGACTTTTTTTTACATCAACCGTAGGTCAAGTTAACGAAGTGCCGTTACAACATGGTCAATTAAACAAAGCAATTTCATGCGTATATCCTGTTCAAAAAAGAAAAAGAATAATAAGAATAGGTTTCACAAAAAGCTATAATTCAATAATCTAGCAGAACCCCATCAAAAATATCAGAAAAAATTTTATAAAGGAAAGCCAAGAGAGAGTAGAATGCTCTTAGGACAATAACTTAGCAATGTTGTTTGGGATTTACATCCATCCTTATTCATATTTCCCTATTTCATATTAACATTTATCCTTTTGGCCCTACATAAAATTGAAAATGATGGACGGGACCAGTATCATCCTGGTTTTTAATTATATATTCACTACTACATCATCGAAAAGACTTGTACATGTTTAGAGAATATATCTAAGATGACAAAGAGAATTATTCATTTTACAAATGTCCATGCCAGTGTCCTTAATATATACCTTTGAGACTCGGCTGCAAAGAAAACAATGAGAACTGAGAAATGAAATGGAATTAAATTGCTTTGTGTGGCAACAAAATATAACAAAGTAATGGAAAGATTTTTCTTCCCTAAATTAATTCGAAAATATAGGGTAAGAAATAGATTTTTTTTTACCATACTAAATATTTAAGCTAGCCGTTTGGGATTCTTTTACCATAAGTAGACCTCTAAAGATTTTTTTACCCTAAGGTTTTTTAGATATTTTGAGTTTTATAAACACTAATTTAAAATTTTCTTTCCATATATAATTATAACTGTTGAAAAAGATACGTCATTAATATGTATGCATCGTTCCATAAATGCTTCAAAAAATAAATCTTTCCATAAATATAATAGGTGTAAATTACTAATTTTAAAGAAATTAAGCTAACAGTTACATAAAGTCTAAAGTCGCCAACATTTTGGTTAACTATGTTGATTCTAACAGAGAGTTATCTAATTTAAACCTACTCACATTTCCATCCTCCCTCCTCTAACATGAGAAAAGATTTTTTTACACCTAATGGAGTAAATTTAAGCAAACTTAAGCCCAAAAGTATCAAATTATTAGAAATCCATTTGCAGCGTGCATATAAAACTTAGGTAATGTCAATTCACAAAAAAAAATCTAGATGAAAAATCAGTAATAGGGTGTTCTTAATAAAAATCAAAATATTGCTGAACCTAAGTAGGGAAGTGATGGATTGATGGGTTGCCCCCACATCAGAAAGTGATGGATGAAATTGGTTGTGTTCCTTCTCCACCATGATCCAAACCATTATTCCTTGATTGCTCATCCAGGACACTCTTCAATTCCCTTGTAAGATTTAAAGAGCCTGTCAGACTTATGGATGAATAGTTATACACTAAATTGGAACAACACCAGTATCTGAGACGGTAGCTGAGACACCTCCATAAGAAAATCGACATCAAAGTATCCTTTCCCAGCAAGTGCTTGCACAAAGACATGAGAATCACATGGACATACCAAACATAGAAGTAAATGGATTTAACAAATTGAGATTTTGACTAACACCACATGTTTGGAATGTCCTGTCGGTGTCTTCATCGGCATAACACATCTGATTCACGGAATACAAATTATAAGCACCATTTAGTTAACCCGCACTGCACCCTGTGATAGGCCAAAACCTAGAATTTGTGTCAAGCAAATGATACCAACAACACAAAAATACAACTACCATTATAATGAATAGGTGTGTCCCTCCTTCCCAAAATTTATCATTTTTAGATCATGAACACGTAAACTGCAATAACCATTATGAACAAATAATCTCAATGAACTAAACATTTGTGTAAACTCAAAATATCATATTGTGAACAACTTTACAAAAAAAAATAACACTTACTTTTTCTATACATATTTTATTTTGAAAAAATCATCATAATAAAACAGAAAATGAAGAAAACAAAATAAACAACCTTACATCGCATCTTCATAAGCTAAACCCCACTGCTGCACACCACCATTTTCCTCCACAAATTTTAATAAAAATTACTCCACCGTATCTGTTACCTGCTCTCAGCATAATTGTATGTAGGCATCTCCTCAACCCCGCAAAAAAATAGCCAATAACAATTTCTATGTGTAAAATGCACCCACAAATAATCATGTTTACCCCATTCTAATGAAATTATTCTGGAATTGCTCTCGCACCTGAAACACAGAGATAGTCAACAAACAAACTATAACCTTAACAGAAACCGAATTGAGACCTAAATAGAAATTGGTACTTAAATTTCACCTTTTCAAACATACATTTTTGATGAGATGTCGACTTCCTAAACCACCTTTCCAAACTAAATATTTTGATTTTTCTGAAAAGATCGAACCCATAAACATCATGGACTATATTGAAAATGGGTAAGAAACATACCACCAGTAAAAGCTTAATATTGACCTCCCATCACCGCAACATATTGATTACAAAACAAACAATAAAAATATATTAGACAACAAAAAACTAGATTGTAAGAAACCTAAAAAAAGGAAGGAAAAAAAACCGAAAAGAAAAGTAGCATGCAAACAATGAGGTTTGGCTTCGCTTGAATTATTTATATTCAGTCACCAAAACTAAATTTCGATAAGAAATTACTTTTATTAAGAAACAATATTAATCGATATCTTAAAGGAGGAAAATTAGGCAAATTATTTTCATAATTTGTTAACAACATATTAGTATTAATTAAAATATTTTTAATAATAATAGTAGCGGCAACTTGATAGTAGTATTATTAAAGAAATTATCTGCGTATTGATATATTTTTTCCCTAAATAACCGTGTGTATATTAAAGGCATACAATTTTTAAGACCATATTAATATTAATTTAAATATTTTTTTACCCCATTGAAATGGATAAAATCTTTGAAATTATTTTATGTATCAGATTTATGAATATGCTTGGATTTTTTGTCAGTTTTTAACGCATAAACATGTCTGGATTTTCTAGATGTTTGTTATTAATACTACAAAATAATATAGTCATTTCTAGATTTTTTTTTCCTTATAAAAGATTCAAAAATATAAATATTATTATTTTATTCCATAAATATGTTGAATTGATTTTTTATTTTTTTTCAGTCATAAATGTACAAAATTAATATAGTAGTTTTTTCTATTTTCTGGATTTTTTATAACAAATAATTGAATTGATTTTTATTTTATTTTAATCATAAATTTCCGAAATTAATATTATAGTTTTCTTTGTCATTTTTAGATTTTTTTCGGTATAAAAGATTCAAAAACTAAATCTTAGTATTTTATTTCATAAATATGTTGAATTGATTTATTTTTTTTAAATCATAAATGTCCGAAATTAATATAGTAGTTTTTTTTGTCATTTCTAGATTTTTTTTCCTTATATAAGATTCAGAAAATATAAATCTTATTATTTTATTCCATAAATATGTTGAATCGATTTTTTTTTATTTAAGTCATAAATGTATGAAATTAATATAGTAGTAGTTTTTTTTCTGGATATTTATAAAAAATACATGAAATTATAAAAGATTCCAAAAAATATAAATCTTATTATTTTATTCTATAAATATGTTGAATTGATTTTTAGTTTATTTTAATCATAAATTCCCGAAATTAATATAGTAGTTTTCTTTATTTTCGGGATTTGCACAATAAATACATGAAATTAATATATCAATTTTCTAAATAATGAGGGCCGTCCGTCGTGTGTGTCCCAACCACCCACCCAATCTACACCGCACATTGTCAGATCAATGCACCATGTCTCAAGAAATTTCATCTGACGAATGCGAATGGTTTTTCTCCGAGCCAATGAGAGCGCGCGGTTACGCTCACTAACCAATAGGAGAGAGGGTAAGCTCCACCAGTGCTACTTTTATTCTGGAGTGAGGGATGGTATTGAGTTTTTAGGTTGTTGATGTTCAATTGGAGAAGCTCTAATAGTTGGGATGGAGATCAAAGATGCACATATAACCCTACCGTTCCATATGATTCTATTGTTATAATGAGTTTCCGGAAAATTGCTTCATTCTCTATCTGTAATAATGGGCTGGGTCTCATTTTAACTGTTGCTGTAATAATGAGTTTCCGGAAAATTGTTTCATTTTCTATCTGTAATAATGTGCTGGGTCTGATGCGGTTGGCAATTTCAAAGAATGTATACAAACTGCAAAGAATGCAATCACCTATCTAATAAAAATCACAACTTTGCACTATTTTAGATGACTGTCAAACCTTAGCTGATTTAGCAGCTAAACACAAGGGTCTCATGTAACAGGAGAATGGTGTGGTGTTGAACCTGCCTCTCTTAACATAGACATCGAATAGACAGTACCAGCAAGGAGTCTTGGGAAACCCAAGAACGAATGCTCATGTCAAAGACATCGATTAGATCTTTTACCTTCTTTTCCAAGTGCTGTTATTAATTTTATTCCTCAAGCATGTTATACTAGGTAGTTCCATGAGGCATGATAGGGATAATTGCTAAACAGGTGAAAACTAAAAAATAAGCAAAAGAGCAACAGCACACAACAAGAAGCACAAATATGTCATATTTAAGTCATATACAAGACTTAGAAGTAGATTCATCCATTCACTGATGTCTCAGACCATAGAAACTACTACTGATATGGAATTATCATCACATAAACTTGTGGATGGATGCAAGATAAAATAGCCCTGTTACAGTGCATATTACTAGTCACCAACACTCATTTCTTTCCACTCTTCTTCAGTCCAGCACCACCTAAAGCACCACCCTTCTGTGCCTTAGTCCTCAGCTCCTTGAGTGCCTGTTCAAAGCAACAAATGTCATTACTCATGATAGTTCTTTGGCTAATATCAACATAAAGCTTAATAATGCGTGCTATATAAGTTGAAGGTTACCTTTTCCTCCTCTTTCTTCTTCTGAAGATTAGCTAAGTCAGTCTGCAAAGAGAGACAATAAAAGTAGTGAAAAATGTCAGAGATCTTCCAACTTCAGAATTTTATGGTGCTATATGTACAAAAATAAAAAGGTACGGTTTTCAATCAGATTCTTAAGATAGGTGAGAACAGTTGAGATCATACAGGAAATCAATAGCCCAATTATATGAAATAGGCATGTTAGAACTCAGATCATACAGGAAATCAATATCCCAATGATATGAAATAGGCATTTTAGAACTCACAGTCAGATTCAACTATTCAAATTTCTTAATGGTAAGAGAATGACAAGGCTTCCCCATCATAAAACAATTACTGTACTAACTTCAAGATATTATGACAAAGGAGGGAAGAGATCTCTATAATCTAACACCCTAACACCTCAAGGGCTTTTTCTAATTTAACTTGTCATGTCTATCAAGTGGATCGAGGTAACACCATCTATCATCTATTGTTAAGCCAGGCAGTTCAAGGAGCTAGGATATTAAAAACAAACAAAAAACCCCTAATTTTTTAGTGATAGCATCATGAACACCATATTGAAATTCAATAAAAACCCATAAAGTAAGAACCATTAAATAACAACAATTGTACATCTCCTGAAACTACTTCCATATATATACGAATCAGCTATTAAAATCAAACCCTAACAATTTTAAACTCATGATAACAAAAAAAAAAACAGCAAAATCATCATATATCGATCGATCGAACAGACAAGAAACCATATAATAAATCAGAAAGATAAGAAAGTATAGATTTATACCTCATCATATTCTTTCTGTTGTGCCTTGGGTTGCTTCAAAGGCTTAGCTTTTCCACCTACAAACAAACAATTTTTCATATCAAATCAAAAGGGTTTCTTATCAAAAACATCATAGATGGATAGCTGATTTCAAGAATTTTACCTTGCTTGGAAGACATGATTCGATCTGTGATTGGAAGAACGAAAGAGAGCAGAAAACCCTAGCCAACGAAATAAGACGCAAAAAACACTACCCTCCTCGATTCGCGTAGGTGGGGGTTATTTATATATAGGTATAGACTTCTGATCCTGTAATTCCGAGAGTTGTGTTGCATATAAACTCCTTCGATCTGTGGTTCTTAATGTGGTTTGATATAAAAAAAAAGAAATTCTTAATTTGGAAACCAACCGTCAAGTGGTCTGGTTGGCATGCTCCCTTCCACTACGGAGATAGGGTTCAAACCCCGTAATTATCAAAAGTAATTCCCAAAAGGAGCCAAGGATGTAGTCTAAGACCTGATCCAGGAGTCAAGGATCTAAGACCACCGTTCCAAATCGTCTAAGACCAATGTTCCAAATCATCCGGGGAAAAAAACTTTAAAGGGCTACTCAGAATTCTTTGAAGGCTCCTCTAGGATTATATTGTCTATGTGACTCTAGGATGTGACTAATGCTAAGTTCGATAATGCTTTTTGTCAAAATAATTATTCTTCTTAAAAGTTATTCCTGAACAAAATAAACAAAATAAAAACCTGACGAACTCAACCATAGCCACACTTTATGTCGAATAACAATTTTCTAGTTGTAAGTTTATCTTTCATGTACGTACCACTAGCAGTTGATGGACTGTTAGGTGTAACTTGAATGAGAATTTATACGGTTAGGAATTTTCATCATCGACCAAGCCATAACTAATAATTTCATTAATTTTTGAAAATTTGTCGAATAATGTTTCGCTGCCGTACAGTAAAATATGCAAGATGAAAGTTTATACCCGATCTAACAATAAGTATATACATTTACTCGCTCTAATAGTGAATATTAGTTTATACTCAATCTTAACTCGCACTAATAGTGAGTATCAGTTTATACTCGGTCTTAAAATGAATATAAGCATGCACTCATGTTAATTTCTAGTACAAATTTTCTACAGCTAAGTGTAAATTGAATTTCCTAGCTGTCATCTTACATATGGTTAGGTCATTGTTGAAAAACCTGATCATGTAATGATGAACTCCTAGCCACCGAGGTGATTATTTAGGAAATTCAAAACACCATCTACTCGTAGGATATCCTGAAATTGAAAAACTAGGAGAGGGTATATGACCCTCATCAATTATAAAAGTTAAATTAAAGATATTAATCTAATCACTGATACCTAATCAACTAAAATAATTATATTCATTAACACAAATTAACTGGGGGCAGTTTAGTCGTTATTAAAAGTATTTGGATAAAGAGTTGTCAATTTACTACAGAATGACCCTATCTTGTCATTTTGTGGATCCCTTCAAGAATGTTCTAAGTGCCCTTAAAACACCTTTCTTAATATGTAATTTTACCGCGCCAACACTTGGACCAGACGGCTATACTGCATATCGAAACTTTGTTATGTCATGTCGTTGTAAACAGACGACATCGGCTAATTGTTATTTAGGTCTTATAATTAGATCATGATGCCTATGATAGATTAACTTTAAATCCTCCTGATGCTAGACACATAATTGGGATGAATATTCGGATCTTCGGTTCCACAAAGGATTCAAGGTTGCGAGCAACCAGCAACTAACGCGGCCAGGCGACTGAAAATATAATTACCTTAGATGATTTGTCTACTCTTTTTTTTTTGAAGAGTCGACATCTGTTGTTTTACGTGTGTTTTTTTTTCCATTTTTTCTCACTAAAACACGAAGGAATACTTTTTTTTTTAGAGACTACCGAGATTATATGCTTATAAAAGGAAACTGAAGCAAACAACTAGTATCACAGTTGCAATAAATCAGGAAAATATCCTAACACAGCCAAAATGTTAGTTCACTCTTAACTAACTTGAACTGTCATACATTTCTACTACCGACACTTTACAGTTTATTTATGGTCAGATGTGTCTCTTCTCTAACACCCCAGCAAGTCCAAGGCCAAATAAAAGAGACGTTGAGCTGGTGACGCAACAATGAGGGTACAAAGTACAATACCAACTTTTTCGTTAGGCAACCTATATGGACAAAACCTAATGCAATCACAAGTAGGTCAAAGTAAGACCTTTGAATAATATTGCATGTACAATTTTTCTCTTTCTCTTAAAAAATAAATATGTTTAGACCAAAGGTTTGTAAACCTGATTATGTAGAAGACTTCTTGGACGATCCCAAAATCAATATCCAAGATCAATCTAGTCGTATCTAAATTAAGAGGATCCGAATTCTACCAAGTATGAAACGTTCAATCTATCTTTCAAGATGTGAATTCAATAAGAACGAGTCTTGTTTTTTATCTCAGTTAATAAGGACTTAAACAATCTAGATTGATTACGTACTGCTTGCACTATTATAATTATAAAGATAAAACATTATAATGCGGAATGAAATCTAGATATAATTATAAAGATAAAATTTAACTGCAGTCGTGTTCCTTACGCCTCTTGAACCTCGGAAGATTCTGGCACTTGATTCCCTTAACTGACGTCCTTTACAGCCTAAGAGTTGCTTCAACCCCTGTGAAGACTTTTGATACCTATCTTCCTTTAACAGACAAGCATATTTGATTTTCCTTTTGATTTTTCAATCTAGGTTTGGAAATCTGTTTACAGTAGACAAAGTCCATTAAACCTCACAAATACGGAACACTTACACTCAGTTAGTTGAGAATCCTAAATTACTAACCACCTCTCAAGAACAATCCAAACAAATCAAAGAAGAGTTTAGATATATATCTTGGGGAATTACAAAGTCCGAGACGAAGAGAACTTTGTGATTTTTATCTATCTCGTTCTTGATCTGAGATGACGAAAACCTAACGGATCATTAAGAACAAGATCCGGATACATGAAATATCTGGTAAAAGATAGTCTGTTGGGCTTCATGAATCCCTAAGTGAATTCTTTAAAGTCGTAACCTATGTTTTTCAGAGTAAACCTAGGTTTTATAGGACGACTATAGCTTTGCAACTAGGACACAAGAATCCTAAGGATTGAGAAATCATATTGCAAGAGTCTTTTTATTTATAGATTTTCAAAGGTCCAGGTAGCTTTCAATTAAAGCTAGGGTTGCTTGGAATTCAAGCAAACACTTTCCCATTTTAGATGAAATCTTATAGGAATTCATGTAAGCATATCAGATTTCGCTTTGAAATTACACATACAGAAGAATAAGCACTATGGTCTAGGATTCTTGAATTGTGCATAATGATGGTTCATAGCGGCTCTGTAGCCTTTGAAGTTAACTTACAAGCACGTAGTGGTGTTTAATAACACTCAAGACTTAATCAATGATCCACAAACACAAAGTGATTTAGTGAATAAAGCTGTCTTTGAAGTGTCTTTGAGAGATGTAGCAAAAACAAACATAATCATATATAATAGTTCGTATACTTCTGTTAATCATGGAACTGGGTTGGTTTGCAAACCACTGACAGTTCGCGAAGTCAAGCCACAAGGTTTTACAAACCGGGATTGCAAACCTTAGCAGTTCACGAAACTCAGGCCACAAGGGTTTGCAAACCAGGTTGGCAAACCATGCCAGTTCGCGAAAGTCAGATGACAGGGATTTGCAGACCGTGTTTGCGAACCTACCTAATTCTCAAACTCAGATGTATAGAGTTTGCAAACTGGGTTTGCAAACCAATACAATATTCTAAATTTATACCGACTTTGGAAAAACATACAAGTATGTATACCTATCACCAAATAGTTCTTTTTCTAACATAATTATTTTAAAACATTCCCAATAGACATATACAAGTGTGCGATGTTGCTTGGGCAATTTGCAAATGATCAACTTGAAACAAAATTTGTTCTTAGACAATAATTGTTGTTTAACTAAGATTATTAAGGATCTATGAACATTCATCGCTTAAATCATATTTCGAGAGTTTAACCAAGACAAGCTTGAACTTGAAATTTCTTATTTGCAATATCAAATCTACTAAAATCATACGACATAGTCTTATAATAGAATGGTGAATGCAGTGAGTAAACATGATAGGCCATTCTACACATACCTCTTTGTTGATGAAACTCTCGCAAATGTCTTTATTTGTTCTTCAGTCTTGAATCTTCAAGGGTTAGTCAGTGATGTCTGATACTTAACTCTAATCCTAGTTGTAGACTTGGATTTAGTATACTAAAAATTAAGAAATAAATTTTTACATCTAACTTTGACAACAAGCTTTGGATAGCAAAACTTGTGACTTCAACCGAGCACGCTCTAACATATGTCTTCAATTTGAAAAATAGGTGTTTCGTGAGGTAAGTTGTTCCCATATTATCATAACACAAAACAAGAATTCAAGGATAATAAATTTCAAATCTAACATGAAAGATTGAATCCAGACCAATTTAGATGGTGTACTAGAAAGAACCCAAACTCTACTCGTTGTTAAACCAGAAGAAAATCTTTTGCATCTTAAAGCACCATGAAATGAGATTATAACTATATATATTTATAATCTACTATAAGTCTAGAATTGCCAAATTTAGATACCAAAATTGTACGTTTGAAATCGTACTAATAAAGTCAACTTCGTACTATATTAGACTTACGTTGCATAGGTGTAGGAAGAAATACCTCGAGTTACCCGAATAAATCAAATATTAAATACCAAAGAACACACGAAGATATTTTCCTTTAAACAAGATTAGTAACTGAAAACTGACTTTCCTTATTATGATTATCTTCCCTCTATATCTATCCATCTATCTCTCAAAGAAACAAATCTCGATTATATGAATTTAGTATGAGTTTATTACTATTCTTTATATAGTTTTATAAAAGTGTGGAAAGAATAAAGTACAAGAATGTTGTATCAATATTCACTATATAGTTTTCGGAAACTAGTGGCCGGTCAACAAAGAATGCACAGTAAGTCCTCATTTTTGATGTTTTGAAAACTTGGGATGCAACTTTTGAAAATTGTCCTGCTTTTTAAAATTGAACTTCTTATTTCAGAAATATTTAAGAAGTCAAAATATGTTGCTCACTGCTAAGTATTCGAAAACCGAAGACAAACATATTTTTATTGATCACTACCTAGATTTCGAAAACCCATTCACACCCTACTTTCGAAAACTAATGTCTGAAATGCTTTCATAGTAGTCTTCAAAAATTAAAAGATTGAGGTTTGGAAAACTCATTGGCCAAAAACATGACTTAATTAATGGTGTCATGATTCGAAAATCTTCTTTGCCACTCAAGGTTAAGTATTCTACATGGTTCTCTTAGTCATCCTCGGCTATTTTAGAGAAGTTTGAATATGATCACACTTCCACATAGTGGATGTTTAACTTGATTAGTCAAGTATAACTTCGGTAACTTAGTGACAACTAATGAAAGTTGTATTTTTATTAGCTATGCAATAATCGTCTACAATACTAACTTGGAAATTTTAATGTTTAAGCATGGTTGTTATTGTTATACTTAGCGTATATATTTATGAGCTTGTTATAACTCAAGGCTTTCTATAATCCATAGTCCCATAATTAGTGAAATATATTATATGCAAGCAACTATATTTTGTGGTAGTAAATCTAAAGGAAATCTAAGAATTAAGAAGTGTTTAGACTCTGGGAATACCATATTGGAAACAATATCTTAGTCATTAATGCAAAAAGTTATCCATGGAAGTATAATTCTAGAAAATCTAGTTATGTGATGTATATGGATACAAATACAAAAATAGTTTATTGGAATTTCAAAAATTGCTCCAAAGCAAATTCTAATTTTAAATAAATATATAGACTTGGTCGAGCACTATAGATAGAGACTCTTGCAATACTGTAATCTTCATCTCATTACACGTTTTGTGTAGTAAGTTGCATAAAGGATTCATCTATTCTCCCTTACACTTTCAGGGATGTGGAGTAACTTTGTAAGTCTTCTTTGGGGATCAAGAAGCCTAGAAGTATCTCTAGTCCGGTAGAAGAGGAACTAATATTATTTTCTTTTAATTATGTTTATAAATTCTCTTTGGCGTCAAGTTCTTGCTTATGCTAAAGTCGTTCTTGCTTATGCTAAAGTCATTCTCTTATGTTATAAGGGCATTCAAAAACTGTGTTGAAATGTTACCCATATTTTGTTTTTATTTTTCTAGTAAGAATTTGCTGATAAAATTCCCAGATAGTCATGTTAAGGGCTTTTGATATGTGAGATCTTTGAAGAGTTAATAACTCACAATAGTCGTATTATCATATTTGGATCTGAGAAACCATATTTGAGTTACCACAAGTCGTTGTCTAGGTCACTGTTTGTACTTGTTGGCTGAGGATTCACTTGATGACGAAAGAACCTTGATTACTGAAATGAGGTATTTCACTTTCTTGTGATCTTGACCGAATTTTACCATACAATATTTCCTAGTTGTTTGATAGATAGTTATTAAGAAAATTAATAGATTAACTCTAAGGAAGTTTCAGGATACTTGACGATGTTTAAAAATGTTTTATCAAGGATCGTTAGTTAATCTAGTTAAGCCTGAATATTGATTTCTAGTTCTTTATAATTACTAAAGGTTCAGATTACTTGTTCTTCCGGTCCACCTTGTTCCACGAATTCTATGTGCACTAGAATTCCCTTTTATCAATTTTTTGAACTACAAGTATTTTTGTAAGAAACCCTAATGATCCTTGCTGCCACTGCATTCTGAAGGTGCGGAAGAGACTCGAGAGATGTGAGAGATGATGATGCACCCAATAGAGGATAGAGGAACGACCTTTACTTGTCTAGAGAGGATTAAGGACTCGAGATTCCTAACTCTAATCAAACTTCTTTTGTTTTCTTTAAAATTTCAAGCTTTTCTGGTGCCTTTAGGAGATGAAGAGTCTTTGAGTGACCTTTGTATAAAGGAACGGATGTGAGTACTTGAACACTTGCTTGGATTTTTCAATTAACACTCCTTTTAAAATATTGAGAAAAGATATAAAATCAGGGTTATTTTTTGTCAAAACCCTAATTCTGTCTACTCTTGTGCTCATGAGGAAGAGAAAATCGTGTGGGTCTGATCACACATGAAAAGAGAATAAAAAAAACATTTTTGGCTTAGTTTTGACAACTAGGTGGCTTGGGTTTCTTTGTTCGAGTTAGATTCCTCTTTCTGTTTGAAGTAGAACTAGTAATTACAGGAAACGCTTTCGTTGCACTTAATGCTTGAAATTAATTCTTGATCCCTGACTTTCAAACATGGCGTGAATGTTGCCGAGTGATAACATCTTTCTTTTGCTTGGATGGTAGTTTTATCTGTATTTCAAAACGATACTAATATTCGAATTGATGATGTAGAATTTAACAAAAGTGCTAATGATCTTGAGTTTGCTGATGTGGATACTCATCCTTCATTCCCCATTAAGATGTCTTTGGTAATCCTTAATATTTGTTCCTTCTTAATCATCACTTATGTATAGTTGTTCGACCATTGAATAAACAAATTTAGTTGTATTTGGCAAGGATCTTCTTAGTTTAGGTGTTCGTCAGAAAACTTCAGATTAGAGACACTTAAGGAGAAAGGTTCTAAATTCTTCATACGGACTCTGATTTGAGTCCCCATCCCCAACTTTAAAAGATAAGAGGATAAGATTTTGATAAGTGCTTAATTCTTACTGAAAACACTGGAGGTACCAAAATACACCACAAACTTTTTCTTACGCAACCTGTATGGAAAAAACCTAAATACAATTCTGAGAGTTCAACTTAATGAATCTCAATCGAGGAATAATATTCAGTCATATCTCTTTCTCTCACAATTAGAAAGTTAACAAAACCAAATCCTTTAACCTGATATACGTGTGAGAGTTCTTGGACGATCTCAAAAATTAATATCCAAGAATCAATCAAGTCGTATACAACAAACAAGGATGGATGTATCTACTTTGATTGATTTACGTACAACCTGTGATATTTCAATTATAAAGATAAACAATATAAAGCGGAAAAAGAAATACCACAGACACCAGAAATTTTGTTAACGAGGAAACTGAAAATGCAGAAAAATACCGAGACCTAGTCCAGATTGAACACCAAACTGTATTAAGCAGCTACAGATATTAGCCTATTGCCAATTAACTTCGGACTGGAATGTATTTGAGACCGAATTAAACCCTCACATCAATTCAGTTACAGTCGCGTTTCTTACGCCTCATGCATCCCAGCAGGACTCCGCGCAATTTATTCCCTTAGTTGACGTCCTTTACAGCCTAAGAGTTGCTTCAACTCAATTAAAGACTTTAAACCAATCTTTCTCCTACAGATAAGCCTATATGTGTATTTTTTTTTAATCGTGGATCAAGGTGATACTAGAAATCGGTAGCAATAGACAAAGTCTAGCTAACCTCAAAATCCGGACTTATGCTTCCCGAAGAGCAGCCTAGATTATTATTTACCTCACAAGTATTAAACTTGTGGAATCAACAAAGTCTGAGTTGAAGAGAACTTTGATGATTTCTATGTATCTTTATTGATGGAGCAAGCTCAACAATTAATCAAGATCAGGATACTCGAGTTATCAAGATAAAAGATAGTTGGACCTGGCTTCCCGAATCCCTGTGAAGTCTTTTTAGTCGCTAAACTCTATAAGGGTTTAGGAAGAGGACAACTCTAGTTTACAACTAGGACACATAAAGATAATGTCGAGATTCAAAGATCCTAGTTGTTTGAGGTTCCCCTTTTATAAACTTTCAAAACATAAGTTGTTTTAGGTTTAAGCTAAGATAGTTTTGGAAGCAAAAAATATCCACCGTTAGATAAATCTTTGAATCTGATTAACATAACAAGATATACGCTTTGGTTAAGATGGACCCTAACCGAAACGTGTACAAAGACAACGTTCATGAATGGTTAGCCGAGACTAGCCAACTGAACTATAAGCTTGAGCATTTTCATATTACACTTAAGACTTTAATTGAGTCACAATCATGTGATCAAATATGTCTATAGTGTTTTTAGAGATTGATCAAATGCTAATTATCTCACAAAAATAATTTTATGTGCATTTGAAATTAACCGACAGGGTAAGTACGTGTACTTAAACCTTGTTCGTGAACATATTTGTCATGGTACGTGTACCGGGTATGTATACCCTTAAGATAAATTAGAGTTCCGAAACATACCGAACTTTTTTGGCATGTGTACCTGGTATGGATACCATACCAGTTCCAAAACCAACAGTTTTTTTTAGTACGCGTACTGGTTTCCATACCGTTCCAGGTTCACGAGTTCATAGACTTTTTAAGGTATGCATACTGGTATGCATACCAAAAAGTTGTTGTCGACATATAGCTACTCCGGTACGTGTACTACGGTTCTGGACTTATAACATGTCTCCCAGTTTGTAAGACTGGTATGCATACTGTCCTGTATCCGAAATTATAGTAGTTCTATATTTATCTTTAAATCAATTCGAAACATTCCTAATAACATCAATGACACATATCATTTTTCCAGGCTATTTTCGAATAATAATCTTGAATCACGATTTTAGTTGCGAAATTCATCAAGTATGAACAAATGTTCATTAAGCTTAGTCATATATATTTCGAGAAGTAATTACCAAGATAAACTTGACTCGAAATTCTTGATATGCTTACGATATTCTAATTAGTTATGCGACAACATCTCATAGATAGAGAGATGAATATAACTTCAGAAATAGGTGATTCAGTCTTCACTTACCTTTTGTTAAAGAAGTTCTTCGAAAGCTTTGGTTGATCTTCTCCTTCAAACGGTAGAACGCAATGATGACTACCGTGATGTCCGTTTAGCAACTACATCTTCTATCCTAATCCGATACTTAACTAATTGTATACTATAAATCAAGATATATTTTTGTCAACTAAATTTGACAACAAGCTTGAGATAGCAACACTTGTGAGTTCGACCGAGCAATGCTCTAACAATCTACCCATTTGTCAATTTTAGTGACAAAACTATCAATACATATGGATTAAAAAATAAAGCTTCAAAAACTCCTCGAATCCATTATGCTTGATTTCCTTGGTTTCTTCAACTCCTTGAATTCTTCGTTACTTCAAGTTGCAATGATTCTGAATGTGTTCAACTCAGCATCGTTGTTGTTGAAGATCCGTATCCGTAGCGATAACAACTTTGCAAACAAATGTTCTCAATCGTCGTTATACAGAAACATAGTATTATTATCTTCTCCAAAGTTCAATTGTATCACAACTTTGAAGTAATACTACGGTGATATGTTTCCCCCCCCCTAGTCAATACTTACATCTTTTGCATAATAGGTGAAACCTATAGATTATTGATTCACTCCCCCTTACATAATGATCCGTAAACCATATGTATATATTGTGAAACTACTAACTAATTCTCTCCCTTTTTGTCAATAAAAATTGGAAAAGGTACGAAAATCATGGGATCATAATGAATTCAACCAAAATATACTTCAAGATTTAAGGAAGTTAGAGATAATACATAATAACGTAGTTAATATGTAACTCTTTATATCAAATTTATTTAGATGATATCACATAGTAAAAAATACTTAGCGCACATCTAGGAGATTTAAGATACAAGCATTCCCTGTAAATTCCACGGCCACACACCCCACAAAGATATAGCAATTAAGCACAAGTTCATTTAAGAACTCTCCTCCATTTGATGTCATTCCTAAGAGAACAACACGAGTGACCTTACTTTAATGAAAAGGAAGGATTTTTCAGACATTAACAAATCACATGGATTTGTATCCTGATCATCGACTTGAATTAATGTCAACGCCAGTTAAGAACAAAGAGATAATTCTAATCGGTATGACTAATAACACAAAAGTGTGATCACGAGTAGTTCGATACTGCGAGAAAATTTCTCAAAAAGTTTGTTTAATTTTCAGTTTATTGAAAGCATAATAGATTTAACTTCTGAGCATATATGAGATATCAGTTCAATTTGCAAAAACTAAAGGACACATATATCTCATAAGACTTTGCAATATATTAAACCAAAAATGATTACATACTGCAAGTTCATCTTCCAAAAACTCTAAAAACATGCAAGATGAAAATTGTTGAAAATAGCTTGTGTAATCACAATTTATGTTATACCAAACCCTAGTCCTCCTTCTCAAAAGCAAGAATAAATTCTCACAAGAAGTTTCCTAGAAAAATAACATAGAAAACAAAATACACTAGATTTTTCCAGACTCTTTATTGGTATTGAGACCCTTGAATTTGTCATCAACTGTATCCACGAGCTCTTCATAGAAAATATCCTCATTGAGAAGATCACGAACATGAGATTTCATGAGAACAAGGTCAGCACAAATCTTTTTCAAATCATTTCTTAACATGTCTAGACCTTTTAAGAAAATCATAAACAACATCTGCAGAGATCATCTCTTCACGCTCAACATCTTGATGATCATATGCAAAATAGCAATTCACACCAGGAAGATCTTCGGATGATTCAACAACTTCGTTATCAACCAGAGTCCTCTTCTTTCCTCTTGTTTTAATACCAGTGCAATTAAGAGTTTTCTCCATGCTTTCGAAGATTCGTGACATAGAAGACATGCTAGGTTGCGGAAATCCTTGGATGAGAATTTATAAATCACAAGTTAAGGTATATAAACGAGTTTGTAAGAGGTATTTTTCCGGGTTGACGGTCGGTTCGTGACCTAGCTTGAAGTTGGGGTTTTCATATGGTCACAAGTGACAAATACAGGCACCTTCTCATGGTACGCAAACCAACTTCCCTAAAGAGTTTTAAATACATATTTTTAAAAGATAGTAAATATCTTTTAGAGAGCACAAGGATATTTTTCAGTATTGTAATCACATTACTTTCTTCTATGATCCATATTCCCTTTTTTAACATTAATACACTCTTAGCTCAATAAACAAAAGTTTAGAGCACAAGAGTAACAGTGTTTATGAAAAAAGGTTTTTATAATTAAATGCTTGAAAATTATGGAGCAAGGCTCAACAAGAAGTTCTGGCACTCTTTTGATTGAGAACATGAAGAATAAGTAA
Source organism: Papaver atlanticum (assembly GCA_023531105.1). NCBI lineage: Eukaryota > Viridiplantae > Streptophyta > Magnoliopsida > Ranunculales > Papaveraceae > Papaver > Papaver atlanticum. The sequence goes on from JAJJMB010014886.1 coordinate 358,169, forward strand.
AGATTGCAATATGAGAGAAGATCATAAATCATCACTTTTAAGTACTATTTGAAACAAATAACACATGTTAAACAACAATCCTTATCCAGCAGGATTTTTGTGGACAAGGTTCCAAGACTTGTGCCTAGTTTGCACAAGGGTGAGTCGTACACTCACTTGGTGAATTTGGCTGATGTTTACTCTTGTGTTTACCTTTTTCTTTGCTAAGACAGTCCTTTTGGGACACGGGAAGTGATCATAGAAATTACTATCATCATGAAAAGAGACAAGCCCTTTACCTGAGGTTGATTGTCTGGATGATGAAAGATTATCAATAAGATCTTTGTATCCTGTAATAATCAAATTCATGTTAGCTGCTTGAATTGTTTCATTGATGAGAACATTAATTTTCTCAAGAGGTTTATGAATATCCTTATGAACCCATATCTGTGAAGATTTTACTGAGTTCTTTTTCAATCGATTTTGCATACTACCTTTTTGACTTGTTCGAATATTCGTGGACCAAAAAGTACTAACATTCCTAAAAGCAGGTTTGCTTGAATGTGATTTTACCCCAAGAGGTTTAGACATCCGAATAGCAGACACACCCTTTAGAATTAAATCCAAGGTGTTTTGGAGACGGTCAAACTGATAGTTTTCCAACCTCAGTTTACACTTTTTTTGAACTTGTCCTTTATTGTTGCAATAGAAGCACACTTTCTAAGTTTCAATGAAATCAGAATAGGTGTTTTTATTATACTCGTCTTGTAAAGAACTTTTCCTCCTTGGAGACACAGTTTTTTCTTGGTCTGAGAATTTAAATTAATGATCTCCTGTCAAAGTAATAGTATTTTGATTATTGGTTTCTGATTGCCATTTTATTGGCATATCATGAACAACAAGTGTTCTTACTTTTTCTCAACGCCTTGTATAAAAGCTATTTTCATGATAGTTTATTTGGATTCACTATCGCAACATGGAGTAGAATTCTTACTCGTTAATCGTTCGATCTCCAAGGCCTTATCTTTAAGTTTAGCTTCGAGTGAAATAATTCTCGATTTCACTTTGGCATGTTCTTCAAGAAAAATCCTTGTTTTGGAATCATGTTCAGAAATAATATTAATGAGAGTATTGACTTTATATTTCAGCCGAATGACCTCAGAAGAATGAAATTTTATATGCTTTAAAATTTCAGAACTTTCTTTGGCTGCTTCCCGTTCTACTTCTGTGTCAGACTCATTAGTAAGATAATAACGATAACACTTATCAACATCCAACTGTTTTATGGGAACAGAATGTTCGTCTTTATGAGAGTTTGAGAATTCAGACTCTTTTACAGAATCCATAAAAACAGTTTCTTTTAAATTGGTGGAACGTTTATCAGAGATTTTACTCTTGTCCATATAGTCAGATTGCTTCAAACACAGACTTATTAGGTCTTAAACATATTTGCCTACTCTGATACCGATTGAAAACACTGGGGGTACCAAAACACACCACCAACTTTTTCTTAGGCAACCTGTATAGACAAAACCAAAATACAATTCCGAGAGTTCAACTTCATGAATCTCAATCGAGGAATAATATTCAGAGTTATATCTCTTCCTCTCACAATCATAAAGCTGACATAACCAAATCCGTGAAGATATACGTGTGAGAGTTCTTGGACGATCTCAAAAATTAATATCGAAGAATCAATCAAGTCATATCCAACAAACAAGGATGGATGTATCTACTTTGATTGATTTTTGTACAACCTATGATATTTCAATTATAAAGATAAACAATAAAATGCAGAAAAAGAAATAACACAGACATCAGAAATTTTGTTAACGAGGAAACCACAAATGCAGAAAAACCTCGGGACCTAGTCAAGATTGAACACCAAACTGTATTAAGCCACTACAGACACTAGCCTACTAGCAATTAACTTCAGACTGGAATGTAGCTGAGACTGAATTGAACCCTCACAACAATTCAGTTACAGTAATGTTCCTTACGCCTCTTGAATCCCAGCAGGACTCCGCGCAATTGATTCCCTTGGCTGACGTCCTTTACAGCCTAAGAGTTGCTTCAAATCAATTGAAGACTTTAAACCAATATGCCTCCCACAGATATGCCTATATGTGTGATTTCCTTTTTGATCGTAGATCAAGGTGAGACTGAATATCGATAGCAATAGACAAAGTCTAGATAACCTCAAAATCTGGACTTATGCTTCCCGAAGAGCAACCTCGATTATTATTCACCTCACAAGTTTTAAAATTGTGGAATCAACAAAGTCTGAGACGAAGAGAAATTTGATGATTTCTATCTATCTTGATTGATGGAGCAAGCTCAACAATCAATCAAGATCATGATACTTGAGCTATCAAGATAAAAGATAGCTGGACCTGGCTTCACGAATACCTGTGAAGTCATTTTAGTCGTTAAACCCTAGAAGGGTTTTAGGAAGAGGAAGACTCTAGTTTACAACTACGACACACAAAGATAGTGTCGGGATTCAAAGATCCCAGTTGCTTGAGGTTCCCCTTTTATAGACTTTTAAAGCATAGGTTGAACTCTTTAGCAACGATGACTTGACAACTGGAATTTCATATATTGTTGTTATTATCCTCTAGCCATCATGGTTGGGTAACCAAAATATACCATAGAAGGTATACATTTCCTGTTACTCGTCTTACCCATCGAAATTCCTGTTGGTAGACACCTAAACCAACCATCAAATTTTTGGAGTTGTTAGTAGCTTTCAGCCACCAGAGTTTAGCAACTACAAAGTACATTAGAAGGTATATACGTCGAGCCATTATGTGTATCCACCAAGTCAATCTGTCGGTAGACACTTATGCCAACCCATCAGTCCGTTGGTGTGGTTAGTAGCTTTCATCCACCATGATTTGGAAACCAATAACGTTGATGGTTTATAAGACATTAACGTCCTAAAGGTTTAAGATCTTTGACAATCAACACCGGTCTGAGAAAGAGATATGTATTTCTTTTAAAGATATAAACAATACTAGTCCTACTGAGGGTAAATTTATTATGCCAGAGATTAAGGAGGATACTTCATAACAGTTTAGAAAAATCTTGAGAAAAAAAAGAAGAGATTTTCCAAAGATGCATCATCTCCTTATCATAAGTCTCAGACTTGTGTTGATGATATTGTTCGATGCTTCAACTGTCATGGTTTCAGGCATTTGTCATATGTATGTCATAGCATAAAGCTTATAGTTAAATTAATTTACAAAAAGATATTGTAACCTGACCTCTGTAAATCAAAATCAAAATTTGAATCCAAAATTATAGTAATGTGAAAATGGAGAAACCCATTTATCATATCGAAGGTTGATAATTTTGGATATTGTAAATGTGAAAATGGAGAAACCCATTTATCGTATCCAAAATATTAGTAATGTAATCCAAAATCTTGATTAGATATTGTAACCTGACCTCTATAAGATATTCTTTGGATTTTTATCGTATCGAAGGTTGATAATTAATGCGATGAGTTCGCATTAGTGTAAAAATAACCACACACTTTTCTTACCCACTTTCCTCCATCCGGATGAGAATCCTTAACAAAACCTTCACCGTTCAAAATTCTCCTTAATCGTACGGCCATCCTTCTCCACCGTTCAAAAATCTATCCAAAAGCCCGCAATCCGAATGAGAATTCTTTACAAAACCTTCACCGTTCAAAATTCTCCTTAATCGTATGACTATCCTTCTCCAGAATCTCCACCGTTCAAAAATCTATACAAAAGCCCTAGGTTTACATTTTCACTTTACTTTCCGTTTTCCCTTTCTCTCTTTTTCTCCGCTCTCTAACTCTAACTCACAGCGGCGGCCTTCACTCCCCACCACTGAAGTAAATGTCTCTGGTGGCTGTAGTGGTGATTACTATAGCTTTTTTTTTCAACACTCAGGTCAGTTTTTTTTAGCTACAGGAAGAGTTCTTTCTCTTCTCCTTTTAAAATTGAAAAGGGAGAAATCCTAATAGTTTTCTTCATTTCATTATCAGAGAAAGATCTGATTCGAGGAGCTATGTCGTCCATGGCGACCACTGTACTACGAAGAGGAGGAAAAAGATAAGCTCAATTGATCTCTGCTTCTGGATCATCACTTGTTTATGAGTAAGATTCGATATTCTTTTAATCATTAAACCTAATTTTCTAGATCGATCTTTCAATTTTTTTTAATCTTGTTTCCACAATTTTATGTATGTGTATTTTTTTTTTAGGTTATTACGAAGAAATGATAGATATTTGATAGGTTGCTCAGATCTGAATTAGTTCGAAAAAATCAAGGAGGTCAGTTATCATCTTTCGATAATTTTTCTGTTCTTCTATTTTCAGATTGCTTAATTTGTAGATCCGAACATTGAGTTTTTATTGCTGTTTGCTTTGCTTACAGGCTCACATCTGTGAGGTTGGACCATCTCTCATTAAGAATTTGGTGAACAAGTGATGCTTGTTCTTGTAAGTTGCAGATTCATCGTATGCTGTGAAGGTAATATGTCAGAAGGTTCTTATGATATTAGTTTTCACATGCTGGTTGCTTCGTTTTCTTTTGGAATGTAAATCATTTTGCTTCTTTCTGTTAATAGATTCATTGTATGCTATGATTCAGTAACTAGGATCTTGTAGTGTTTGTTTCTATTCCACATATTATGTCGGTTCTGTGCTTGTTGTGGCAACTGGTCTAGTAGTACTTGGAGTGGGTTTGTCTTCTTTCACTCAATTTGTGATTCTTATCATACTAGTTTTACTATGGTTAACCTTGTAGAGTTTCTAGGTTATAATGGGACTCTCTGTGCTTATATTAAATGTCATGTATTAGAGCTTCTCTGCTTTTTGAGGTAACACGTTAAGTAGTAGTTGGACTGTTTTCATCGTCTTTTGCTCATTGTACCTTTGGGTTACAAGAGAATAAGGTCCTGAAACTATTGGGGTTTATTATCTGTCCACTTTTAAGTTGCTGCTATCATTACTACAACTCTTGATTGGATTAGTACACACTGAAATTCTCTGTCACTACTTTCGTTGATTAGTACAAACCTAGATTTGTTAGTGTGTTCTCTTACTTCTTTGTTCTGTTGCAGAGTTAACTGCTAGAGTAAAGTTGGAAATGCTAGTATGCGACTACTAGTGTAGTGTCTACTCTTGCTCCGAAAGCTAATGTATAACCCACTTCTGCTATCCTGTTAGTTATATGTGTTTGTCTGCTGGGTTTCTCTAGATTTTTAATTTTGAAGTAAAATTATCATCAAACTGAAGTTGTTGTGTTGAACTTGTGTGCATCCTGCCCGCATGTTTTGTGACACAATGCTTGTTCAAGATGGATGCTGCAGCTGTACTTAACATCAGGTTGTGTTGCGGTTATCGAGTTGCATCAAAACGAGATAAAGAGTGCATCTGTTTGGGTATGTGAGTTGGGTAGATAAGAGGTATAACTATTTCCAGGATGGGGTACCAACTTTGGAATGCCAATATTTTCAGTATCATTTATTAGTATATGTCCTGTTTCTGAATGCTCGTTAGGTTCTTCTGAACATTTTTAGTACTTGATTTCTCCTCCACACTTGAGATCATCTATGTTTTGTTGCAATGTCACAATTTTGCAGCCATGCTTGTTACCATTTCTAAGGCATATTCCAGACTTGATTATGCATCTACTACTAGGTCTTTAGATGAGATCGATCATATCTGTATACAGTTTGTCGTGGATATTCTCTAAGTGCTCCTCTGAATATGTGGTTCTGTTTTCTGCTGGGCGTACGGAGATCCAGCTGGAACTTGTAGCTCCAGAGGGGAAGTCCTGAGCATTTGCTTCTGTTCTGGTGTTCCAGTGTACTGATGAGAAGTAGTAGTGCAGTAAAAATCTTGTTCACTTGTTTGGTTAGGTTGTTTAATTTGTTTTCTGAGAGTATCAAAGGTTTAGTCATAGTGGTTCAGTAAAAATCTTGTTCACTTTTTTGGTTATTTGCCATATTTGCTTCAACATGGTATCTGTTTGTGTTGTTTACTATACTACACTATGCAAGCATAATCCTTCGAGTATTCTCTGGTGCAATCCTTGATATTCAGTTACCATTATGTGATTGTATTTCGTCGTATTAAGTGTTCTACTTCGGATTACAGGCTCCGAAGATCAGTCTGGAGTACATGGATGTTGAAGGTCTAAAGAAGATCAACAAGGACAAAAAATTCATGGTTTTCTAGAGGATGAAGCTCTGGTACTGAAGCTGAAAGTGTCGAATTGGTGCGGCTACAGATCAATTCTTGCTCATTTGAGTGGCCAGTTCTGAAGTGTGCAGTCTAATTCAAAACAAGAAAATTTTGTTTTAGCGAGTATCTGGATCATTGGCGAAATATTTCAGTGAATCTGAATGAGTTAGGTATTGACGATATTTCAGAACCTTGAACTTTCGTGAACTTTCAAGTCTATAACAGCTCTCTTTTATTTTCTCACCTTTCTTATTTTGATTATGATGATTTGCAGACATGGGAAGACAACTTTGTCAGCATATAAGAACCGGTATTTCATTAAAGACGATTTACACTGCTGGAGTTATAATGGTGTCTCAAACATCGAGGGTGGTTGTTATTCCAAGTTTATTCATCTCTCTAAAGGGAAAGAACCAGAGATTTGGAATACTATCAAGTTTGGAACTGGTAACTTTGTTTACATAGCCATGTTTTCCATGAGTTTTGCTTACATTAACTTGTCTTCGCTGGTGTTGGAAAATGTGGTTTTCCAGCTTCTCTTACAAGCAGCACTCTTTCTTTTTTCCTGAAATCTTCCGTGATTAAAAAAGAAAAAACGTGTTATCTGTAGAATTAATTTGCAAGTGGATGTAACGTCATAGCGTAGTTTGATCATTGTTGCTGTTATTGCTATTGCAGAGACTCGAGGCCTACCCAATTGAAACACATACATGCCAACGGAACAGAGGGACTGTCAATAGTCAGAGCTTAGTAAAGTACAGACCCGGATCCTGACTCTGAGTTGCTACCAATCCCTCAATGACAGCCTAGCTCTCGTGTGTCCTTGGTGTCTTTAGTATTCTTGTCAGTTTTCTTTTTCATCTAATGTGATTTAGGATGTGAGCACGCGAATATGTTCCAAGTTTCTTCGGTTAACCAGAAGATGTGTATGGATTTTGTAGTTCCATGTTTTGGATATTTTCAGTATTAATGACATTTGATATTATTTTAAAAATTAAAATTTTAGCAGCTCAAATCCTCAGAGGGCCTTCACCAAGTAAACGCCAATGACCGGATCTGATGTTGGTTGAATTCTTTACCAACTCACACTAACACCTTAACCAGTCAGGCTAAAACCCTCTACGGACTATTATAGTGGATAAAACTCATGACTGTCAAACTATTGGGTGGTAAAAATCCTTGACAAACATGCTTGAGATAACAATGTATGCGATTTTGACCGAGCAGTGCTCTAACACATCTTCGTCCTGCGGAAGTATTCTGGCCTCTTTATCGTGGGATTGATTTCCAATCCCCAGGGGATAGCATCTTGCAAGTCTTGATCAGGTCGCAAGGGTTGAAGTATGTTGTCATAAGAGAAGTCTATGTTGAATTGTGTTTGAGGCTCGACCTTGGAACTGAGGCTTGATCAGGATATCTGATTCTCGCTCATACATCTCTAGTGAGAAGTCTCTAACTTGAAGCGTTCTGAATTCTACTAATTTGTTGCACTCCCAAAAATCTCTGTGTCGATGGTGTAAGAGTCTGTCATCTAGGATTTAGATGTTTGGGTCGTCTCATGTTAGTCACACAAATGTATCATGCACGCTTCTTCGTCAGTCCCCTGTTTGTTGTACGAATAAGGATTCTCATTTACTGGAAATATTTGATCGTCGTGGTAAGACCTTTGCATTTCTCGAGATTGAGTCTTCAGGGATGAGACAAAGTCGATATTCTATCTATGCTAGTTTTCTTGACAGTGACTCATATGAACTTCCATTGCAAATTTTCTATTGAAATCTATCCTTCTTCTAGGAGACGATCAACCGAACTTGAGAGTAGCATACACCTTTTGGGATTGAGGGAGATATAAGTGGATGTCGTATCTTGTCATTCGGTTATCACTTCTGACTCTGATACATGTGAGAGATTCTCAAACAAGTTTTTTTTTTTCAAGAGAAGAGGCTTTAACTGAGGAACTTCCAGGAGCGTCTGGATGAGTAGTTTATGGCATGAGTGATGAAAACTTATGGTCTTGGATCCTCCCCTATTTACTTCAGTGACAGTAGCTTCTTGTATCCGTACGTCGAGTAATAGAGTCTTTATATGAGTAGTTGACCTCGTGAATATCACTACAGATTTATTTTCGCAATATAGGTTCATCTGTGAAGATATTATCCTTATCCGTCCTAGGTGAACTGACATCCCATATGCGAATGAAACTGAATAGTCGTTGGTGCAGTAAGATGGAGGCTCATCAAGACTTGTTAGTACAATTGCTAGGGCTAGTTCCTCTCCTTTATGAAAGAACGGGTGTTCAAGTAGCTTACCGATCAACAACTTTACGTCTTCAGATAAAGAAGAGATTTAGTTGAGATTTATCTCGCTATCTAGCCTTATCTTATACTTTTTCGCGTTCTGGTCATGACCCTCTAGAGCAGGAAGAATTGCAAGTTGTATCTTGGAAGGATATGGTAGTCTGTAACAGTAAGTGGCTTTGCAACGTTTTTAATTAAATCACGAATTTTTTAGAGTCTTTTCAAGTGTTTTGCTAACTTGATCATGTAGATAATGAAAAGACGAATCCAATGGAAAAAGAACGAGGTTAATCCGATACAAAATGAAGGAGTTATGAGTAAAATAACGAAGTGTAATAAACTTCCCGAGTCCCCTGTGAACGGGATGAAGGCCCCTTGACCTAATCGAATTTTGGGGCAAATATTCGTTAGAATCTTCAAGTTTAGATCGTCATCTGGTCCTTCAGAGTGATTACACCATCTGGAAGGTTGATCTTTTGCTTTGTCCCGTTGGTTCTAAGATCAATCTTCTTCGGTGAGGCCATTTGCAAAGTGGATCCCGTCCGTATTATTCCCAGCAGTTTTAGTATTCATTCTTTTGGAAATATGTACTTGATCTAGATTTGTTGGATCTATCCTTATTGGTTAGTCTACAAGTGTTTTTAAATAAGTCAGGGTGTCGATCTGAGTTTTTGTGGCGATAGGTTATTGAGACGTTTTTTTTCCATTGAGGGAGAAATTAAGGTGATCCAGAACGTCACTACCCTATTCACTAAGGTCTCACAATCGTCCAAGTGATAAAGGTGGTGGTAGGGATAACCCTCTCAACTAAGTCTGTAATGGATTAACATAAACTGAATCAACAGAACGTTTTTGTGATTAGATTGATGGAATCAACTTTCTTTCTAATATTGACCATGATTTAGATCTGCCACTGAGTGTACAACCTCCCACTGTGGTTGCCAGAATGTAGTTACCTAAAATCGGTGAAAGGCAAAAAGTAGGATTCTAGGGTTTATGAAAGTGAGTTACGGGAGGTTGAGAACGAACAGTCTTCGCCTAAACCACACAAAGTGGTCGTTCAAAGGCTGCTTCAGTCACCGGAGAGGTTAGGGCCGGTCTTATGGAGGGAAGCAGAGACCTAGAGAGACATTAGAGAATTATAGGGTTTGAGGAAGAATTGCTCTGAGAGTTTATGAGAAAGTTGTGTCGTAGCTTGGAGAAATAAATGACTTAATTATAGGTGAATTCTCTAATCTCGGGTCAGTGAAGATATGGACTACTTTCCGTGCAAAGCACTTTTCCCGTCTCTTCGGAATAGATAAAGATAAACTAGGTTGACATTATCCATTTATTTCACCGCCTTTACTCTCTAATAGGGTGATAAATAGGACGGGTATTTTCACATGTGTCGTAGATCGCCAGACCAAAACCCTAATTGATATCTTCCCATTTATATGTGGTTGAGTCAGCTTTTGTGATGACGTATTAAGGGAGAGAAATATTCTCTATAGCTGGCGTTGGCTAAAATATAGAGATATTCTCTAATTTGTAAGAGTGACTAGGACAAGCCAAGTGAAAAGGCATGTAATGCCTCAGAAATCGTGTGCAGAGTGTGAGAGGAGATGAGATTGAGACCCCCCTCTCCATGGCCGGTCACATATGTCATGTGGAGACCGTATTATTGCTTATTTGTCCCATTGTTGAACATGAGGAGCTCAAGGGATATTATCTATGTTTCTGGATAGACATGTACAATTCAAGCCCAATTTACTAGTCGTGAGTGTGTTTGAGATGCTGAGAAAGAGGTCTGAGGCCTAGGTGAAGCTTGTACCTGAGTTTTATATTTGTATAAGACTTCTTCAGACGAGCTGGTTCAACTTGGATTAGCATGAGGCCCTTTTGAGTTTTTGCTTATGCGCTTGATGTCTTCTAAGGTTTGGCTCGCGCGATTGAGTCTCTCCGAAGTCAGCTGTGACATGCTTGAGATAAAAGGGAGGCTTGCATGCCTAATACAATGAAAACTCCATTAATTAATACTCGATTATTTAATAATCTCTCTTAAATAATATTTTTACCCGATCCTGAGTCAGAGACAACGTGCCAAATTAAAAATTCGCTAAAATTATAAAATATAAATTACCTATGTAGGTCCCACACGAAATATAAATTAATAATTCATTATATATATACAATAGATAAATGATTTATGATTTTTTTTTGAAAATGATTTAATTGTCTTCTTTTTTTTGTTAAAATCAATACCACATTGAATTTCATCTCTAATTTTTCTTATCATCGTAAGAATTTTTGGGGTGTTTTCTCATAGCTCATCAAGAAATTATTTAATGTGATTTCCTCTTTAACAAGCTCGTTTTGTGAAGGGGGATCTATTGTTGAACTTTCATCATCTTCTTTCCCATCTTTATCAGTTCCCATAACGCTCTCAATTATTTCTTCATCGGTCAATAGTTGCGCAACTTCATTTTCTTCAGAATATTCAGGACATCTTCACATTCATTGAATTGCGATAACCCATCTTATCGATAAAATTTTGCAAATCTTGAGTGATCTCACCGTCTAACTATATATTGATCTGAATTGTCTAAACTTGTGTTATCTGTTGATTGAAGTTTACAATGAAGCAAAGTGGGAGATTGAAGGGTGCTTTATAGAATTAAATATTCTACAGTATTTAGAAAATAATTATCTGATAATAAATTTCTCCATAAGTTAATGAATTATTAATTAATATATAAATTAATAATTATTAATTTATCGGTTAATTAATATCTCGCTTAATTAATAAATTATGGTGGTCCCAACATCATTAATTTATAGAGTTTCTACTGCAGTTTCTCTGTTGAGACCTTGACTCACTTGTCTTTGACCAATGTTTCTTGCATAGATGTGCTAGGATTCAATTATCTCTTTATAATGGGGACGACATGACCAATGTATACCGAAAAGATGTTTTAGGAGTCTGTCGAAAGGGTCTAGAGGCAGAATAACCAGCATACCTCGCGGGGATGTCTTAGGAATTATCCGGAAGCCTCAGTAAGTCGAGTCAGAGCCTAGAGTAGACGTGACCAGTGTATCTCACGATAATGTATTAAGAATCATTTCTTGATCTCAAAGAGGGTGAGTCGTGCTTACAGGAGACATCTATGTCCCAGCTCTGGGTCATAAGTCCGTCAGGAAAGTTTTTACGCATCTACAGAGCCTACATGACCAGTCGAGGATGTGTACTAGTAATCATGGCATCACAACCAGTTGCATTTCGCGAAAACATGCTGAAATTGTGGCTGTTCTGGTTCACAAGTTCGTCGGGGACGTTTCACGCGCTACAGAACCTATGTGACCCAGCAGTATGTCGTCGAGGATGTGCGCTAGGAGTCACAGCATCACGACTAGTCGTGTTTCGCGGGGACGTATACTAGAAATCGTGGTTGTGGGTGCCTTGAAGACCAAGAGCTGAGTCTCTCTTGTGGGAGTTGAGCTTTGTCCTATGGGATGAGCTTGTCTTTTGGGGATAAAGATCAAACTTGTCTTCAAAACTCCTTTTTTTTTTATGTTCAATCCCCTCTCATTTTAGTTTTGTTGAACCTTTAAGACAACTATTGGCTCATAACGATGACTCAACTCCTATTTATGGGATTACCATTTTGTCCTGGTCTTGAAATGAATTTTTTGCCCCTTGTTCATATTTCACCATCTACAAATGGGTTTTATTGCACCATAAAAATAACATTTTATTAAAAATTTAATTTACGGTGAGTTTTCATTTGAGCACGACAAAAATAGAAGGGAAAAAAATATGTTCAGTTCAACCCAACATGGTCAACGGATCCCAGCGCATTATACTTAATATATTTCATTTGTATGCTTAAAACAAAGATACCCGGTGCTTAAAACAAAGATACCCGGGAAAAAAAAGAAAAATTATCTACTTAGACATAATGATTCCCTTGTTCATACACTAGTTTTTAAAGTATTTGTGTTAACGAAATGTACTGGAACAAAATGATAAAGCTTAAGCATTTGAATTTGAATTTTTTTTATTGGACAAAGAGTATTACATTAGCTAGTTGGAAGAGTTTTTTTCAAACTTGGAGATTGAACACTTTGCAAGGGAGATGTAAGAAGATTTGGTGGAAGTTGATTTATGCAGTGTTTTGGCATCTGTGGACTGAGAGGAATAGAAGGAATCATGGGGGAAGAGAAATGACCGAGGAAGAAATTATAATGTTGATAAAATAGACAATCTTTCTTTGGTGTTCTGAGGAGGATGTTTTTCTCATGTTAGTGTAAACCAAGTTCTTTTTCATTGGGACACTGTATTGCAGGTGTGATGTTTTGAACATCTCTTGCTCTTGTAAATACTTTTCTTTTTTTCTTTAATATAACCATCCTTATTCAAAAAAAAAAAAAAAAAAAAAAAAACTAGTTGGAAGCCTAACAAGCTAAGCTCCAACAACACACTACTACATTAATTGAACAGGTTGCTGTGCTAGCCTACTAGCGAGCCTCATGGGTAACCTAGCCAAGGGAGCCGAAGCAGATGTGTGTGTGTGTGGGTGGGGTGGGGTGGGGGGGAGGGGGGAGATTGTGTCACAAGAGGGGAAAACTAACTCTACCTTCCATGTTAATTTCTGCAATATTACGCCATTGGGGGCTCGAACCTGGGACCTCCTGGAACGCATGAAACTTTGGGGAACGGGGATGACCAGCTGAGCTAGGTACCCGTTTTTTATAAACATTATTATAATTAAATTAGCTTAAACAAAATCTTGTAAACACAAAAAGTTATCGATTTGGAGATACTATTCATTTAGATCTTAATACATGGAGCCATGGAGGTGTTTTTTTTTTTTTTTTTTTGAAAAGCAAATTTTACTGAAAGATCAAACTGTTGTTACGAGGTAGGTGAATGATAGTGAAGATCTATGATATTTGTTTGAGTAATAAAATTATTTATCTCATCCCATTTTTCCAATTTCCCGCACCTTCATTATTTCTAAAATCAATTTTAATTTTCAATTTTGGTTTCTCCTATGTACCATCCATAAAAGTCAAATTGACTCTCTATACTATTTTATGTTTTCTTCTTCTTTAATCTCTTTTTTCCATTAAACAAAATAAAAAACTATCAAATTATAAACCCTAAGTTAGTGTAATTATTATATTATTATAGTGCACCTATTTCTTTAATTTTTATCATTAAATTTTCGAGACGTATGTGAATTAATCGACAGTTAATGGGTAAACGATTATTATGGAAGATACCATTATTGATCCATAAAAATGATTAGTTTTTGATCCTCAAAAATGCATTCAGAAGGAAAAATTTGATTCTAGTTACATTTAATTTGGATGCACTTATAAGTTTCGGATGATCATTGTTGTCTGTATATCAGTGCACTATGATGACGATGATCCATGGATAACTTCTTTGTTCTTCAGTCGTTTGTATTACCAGACAACTGGAAATAAAGTTCTGTTACAAAGATTTTCTAATTTCAATAGTTGGAAATCATGAAAGGACGATAGAATTTGCCTTTGGCTCATGATTTAAAGTATTGTTATCCCCCAACAGTGATGCATATTTCAATCGGTACTTTTTTTTTCTTTTTTAATTTACGAAGAACTGGTGATGCATTACGGAGATAGAGTAGAAGAGGTAATTGCCGATGGTGGAGATGGAGATGGAAACGTTACCAGGTTTGTTTGTTTTTAGTTGTTGAGTGATTTTATCGTTGGGTGTAAATAAAAAGTCAAAGGTAGCATTTATGATATATGAAAATTCATATGGGTGATACTTAGGATAATTGGGGATATGATTTTAGGGGATTAGAAATAGGAAAAATGGGGATTGGGAATAGGGAAAACCTTCTATTTCTTTTGGTCCATAAGATGCAAAAGACAATCGTTATTACTATTCTTCTTTTCCCCTCAAATTGTTCTGCTTGTCGTGTAAAGACAAATAGTATTGACTTGAAAATGGTATCATCATAAAAGTTGTGGATGTTCTCGCACCATTCACTCTCGTATTGTCAATTATGTCTTATTTGGCTTCGGGTTGTTTTAGTCTTTCCTGGCAGTGATGGTGTTTGAACAAAGAAAAAAAGAGGGATTCTTATTTCTCAAAGTAAAAGACTTTGGAAAAAGAATTACAAGAAAAACAAACAGCAAATCAAGGTTTCCCCATCACAACTTGTGATATTGTAAATCAATTATATGGTAGGTAAGAAAGCTATCTTTATTACTACTATTTTCACAATGTACGTCCGAAGTTCTAATCCTACGAAATGTGCATTATATTTCAATGTGGCAGCATTGGCACATGAATTACGTGAAAGCAAATGAATAAAATGGCATATTTGCGGCATTTGGAGTTAAGTTTCACGGTACTCAAGCTAACTTCCGGAAATAAAATAGGCCAGTACATTTTACATTAGTTGTCTCTTCACTCCATAGATACTCTTGAGGATAAGAAGAGCCTGCTCAGAATAACTTCCGGCAAACTTAACAGGACAGACATGGACATTATACATTAGCTGTATCCGCCTTATCTCTTGTTTGTAATCAAGTGAATCTAATGCACATGTCAAACTAAACAAAACAAAATTCCAACTCAGTTTAGGGACCTATATAACATACAAGTTGCACTAATATCTTTCAATCAAGTTGCCTCAGTGGTCATATGCTATCTTTCCGTCTCGGGTAATTGTCATTGTTGCCGATACACAATGGTTTCACATGGGTCACATTTTCGGATTTTTATCGTTCTCAGAGCCTCACCCAGTCACTCACTCCATCTATAAATACCCTGTCTCCTGCATCACTTCACCATATCCAGCAGACACAAAATCCTCTTTATCTCAAACTTATTAGCAGCTTAAGAATCTCCTGTTAAGATATGGCGGCTTCCAAGGCTCTGACACCAGCAGTCCTCTTTCTGTCTCTAAACATACTGTTCTTCACCCTTGTGACTTCAACTTATGTTCCATGCCCACCTCCTCCAAAAAAGAGTGTGACACCTACACACCCTGCAATCAAAACCCCACCAAAACCCTCATCACCAAAATCCCCGCCATCAAAACCCTCCTCACCGAAATCCCCGCCATCAACTAAGCCTGCTAGCTGCCCAAGAGATACCCTGAAATTGGGTGTTTGTGCTAATTTGCTAAATGATATTGTGCACCTTGTCGTTGGAACCCCAGCTAACACTCCTTGTTGCAGTCTCATTAGTGGTTTAACTGATCTTCAAGCTGCTGTTTGCTTGTGCACTGCTATTAAATCTCAAGTTTTGGGAATTAACCTTAATGTTGCCGTCGACCTCAGTTTAATTATTAATACTTGTGGCAAGAAGGTTCCATCTGGTTTCAAATGTGCCTAAGTTATCCGCAATTCCCAACAGCTGAACCAACAGCCACTAGTTAATGTCGGCTCAGTTTTATCTGTTGTTCGTATGTTTTTTCCATATAGGACACCTTTCACTTGGTTGTTGAATTGTATGTCTTCCTCATAGTACTCGTATTGGCGTGTATTTATGTTCTGTAATTCTGCGTGCGAAGGGTTTTCACCCCCCTTCTCACATACAGTTTACTAAATTTGTTGCATCATTTTTATTTTCATCTAAAATAAAAGAAATATCTGCCACATATCCTGTTTTCAAATTTTAAATTTGAGATCCATGCTGTTTCTAACAGGCATTGTCTATCTATATAATCAAGAAAATTTCTCTAACAGCAATTACCTTTTTATACTTTTGCTGCTTCAGTTGTCCATAATAGCTGCATTTTCTTCTGCTAAACTGTTTTAATTTATTCAAACATCCAACCTTAGCATTTTTTTTTTAAATTTATTTTTACTTTCGATAATAAAACGGATTCAAATTAAGAGCAGAGTCAAATAGAAAATTTAGAGGAGGGCATGTTACAGCACAGGCTGCAATTGAATTGGTGTTTTGGGCACATGAATCTCCGATTCATAACTGAGTCGAGCTCTGCTTCGTCATCCTGACGTAAGCATTCGATTTCTCCATTGATGTTCTTTGTAATTTCCTTCATGAGAGTTCATCTTACTAGCATTCATCAATTAGTCCTTCTATTTGTGATCATTACTAGCATTTACACCATTTACAAGTTCAAGATCAATCATTGGAAACCAACATCTTCTAAAATTACCAACAGAAATTGTGATACAATCAAACCAAAGTACTTTCTTTCAAACGAGTTTTTACAAAGCAAAATTAGTACTGCAGCAGTTCATTACACTTCTATCAATATCCACCATAACAACCTGAACATCTATACCACATACATTCATCACAAAAAACCTACTGGGAAAAACTACTTCAGCTTCCACTGCAATACTACCAGATACCAACCCCCTCCTGATTCTTCAGTCACTCTTAAACCTCAGAAGCTGACTGGGAAAATTACCAAACAAACTAAAAAGCAACTAAACATACACCGTAACACAAACCAAAATTTCCACTTGAAAAAGATAAACATAAACAACAACAGCAAGATCCAGAAGACTAGGAGCAAATACCAGCAGAACCTGTTAACTTGTTGATCATCCTTAAACTTTTTTCAAAGCCCAACACTGGTGTTCTTGCCGGTACCCCAAGGGAGATTATCAATAATCTTCCCCATTGTAGCTCCAATCATCTTCCTCACCACTTGCATTGCTGTATTCACTTCCAGATGAAGCAGTAGGCCCATAACCATCATCAGAACTTTCAGAAGCGTCTGACTCTGCACTTGCATCGCTCTCATCCTCTAGAATCTCTTCATCATCATCATCAGACTCACCTTCATGCATGGTTCTTGAAATGATTGCAGGATTGGCCTTCTCTTGCAGATATCGCCTATAAAGTCTATCTTCCTCATACTTCAACATTCGCTTCTCTTCAGCAGTATCTGAATCTTCCTGGATTGAATCAATCTTTTCAACAAAATACTCATGCCCTTCATCTTCATCTGATTCCATCTCGGTTGCACTCCCACATCTCTTCATACTGTATTCTCCAAAAGCTCTTCCCTCTTCCTTTTTTCCTTCCAGGCAGCATACTCAAAATAATTATCTCCTTTATCCTTCTGTTTCTCTACTTCTCGTTGACGCCGATCAATCTCAGCCTGAACAACATCTTTCAATTTCTCTAATTCTTGATCTCTTAGAGACCTTGCAAATGCTCTTTGCTAAATCAAATGCATTTATTGTGGGAGGAGAAGAGGAGGAAGCATGATTACCAAAGTTTTCCATTTCTAATCTCTTCTCTTGTTGTCCTAATTTTTTTTTCTTTTCTAGCTATCTTTTCTACTATAATCTATGTTTTCTGATTAACCCATTTTATAGACCCTTAAACAATACCATTTATAGTCATTTAGGACGTTTGGTTAAACGTCCCGTCCCTTGGAAATTCACGCCTATTCAAGGCTATTCACACCTTCTCCAGAAATATCATTACCACATGCAAATTAAAAGTCAAAACCTATTCTCGGACGTTTCATCTCTCAATAAACCTCTTAGAGCTACTATTAAGAGGGGGACTGGCGGTTCACCTAATTTTGATAAGCATTATTGTGCACTACTAAGAATTTTGTATTCTATGCAGGTCCAGGATTGACAACACTTGTTGAGAGGCACCATTGCCAGCCAGAGTATATTGGATAGACTATTTGCAACCATGCCAGATAAAGGGACTACTCATCTAAACCATCATGTCTATACCCCTAGCCAATCTTGCACCATTCATTCAAAATACCATCAGATTATCAATGAGCCAAATTATTTTCCCGCCTCTTATACCCTCCTTCTCATTCAAATACACTATGCTTTAACTATCGTTGGAAGTATGCAAAATCAATTCTTCCACCATGACAAGAAAGACAAAGACATTTATAATCAACCTAATTTTCCATACATCATCATGACGTATCTTTGCCACAAAATATATTTTGCCATCATTGAGAGATTTTTCTCTCTACTAAAATACAACCATCGTCACGTGAAGCTTTGTACTTCTTATCCTAGGCTTCACCAACAAAGTGTGTTTAAATTTGATGGGTCTCCTGTGATTTATGGATCAGTTAAAGACTAATACCCTCACACAACCTTCAAATCTAGGTGTTCAAAACCTTGCTGCTTTAATGGCTGAAAAACTTACAATACCA
This sequence comes from Papaver atlanticum, assembly GCA_023531105.1. Taxonomy (NCBI): domain Eukaryota; kingdom Viridiplantae; phylum Streptophyta; class Magnoliopsida; order Ranunculales; family Papaveraceae; genus Papaver; species Papaver atlanticum. The sequence goes on from JAJJMB010014886.1 coordinate 376,835, forward strand.
TCCTCCATCACTGAACCAGTTTTTATTGATAATGAAGTTGTCTTGGCTGAGAATGACAACAATCGGAAATGGTGTATGGTGGGTTATGTTTGCAGTGAAACTCTGGTACCCACATCTTCTATCAGGCATTATATCTATTCTCAATGGCCATTAACTTAATCCCCTACTGTTACAAACTTTAGTGGTATGAGAAACAAAGTTCTGATTAGATTCCTTGCAGAATGTGATTTTAATAGGGTTCATGAGCAAAGACCATGGTATGCTTCTGGATTTCTTATTGTTTTAAGGGTGGTACCACCAACTGGTTGGCTGGCAATCATCAAGTTTCTTTCAGTGAAGAACTTTTGTGGTTTATACTCTGCAATATACCAAAGGAATGCGTTGAATTTGAATACTTGAAATTCCTTACTTTCAGAATGGGTGAGTTAATCGAAGCTAAGGAACCATATGGTAATCATCCTCTTAAGAAGAACGTTAAAGTTTGTGTTCGTATTTCTGTTCAAAGAGCCCTGCCAGCTGGTATTCCTTTAATCACTAGAGGAAGAATTCAACCTTTTCTTATTGAGTGTATATACTTCAAAGTCCCAAGAAGTTTCTGTACTTCATGTCGTATCATTGATCATAAAGAATCCACTTGTCCTCTTTGGTTGGCTAAAGTGAAGGCTAATAAGGAAGATGAAGCTTCAATCTCTGGATATACTTTGCCTAGAGTATCCAAACTAATGATGCCTCCTAAGCCAGTTCTTCCTCCTACTCCTTCTAAAGATGTCCTTACTAGGATGGATTCTACAATGATTGCTGCAGATTCTATTCCTGATACTCAAGATGCAACTATTTATCCTGCTAATGCTGAACGTGGGAAATATGTGATACCATTGAAGTATCGAAGTATATTACTGAGGTACCATAAAAGTATTGAAGCTTATTACTGAGGTACCATAAGTATTGAAGTAGTTTGTCGATGTAGAGAAGTATCGAAGTAGTTTACTGAGGTACCCTCGAAATATAGAAATATATTACTGAGGTACCATAGAAGTATCGAAGTATATTACTGAGGTAATCTCGAAGTATAAGTATCGAAGTAATTTGCTAAGGTGTCATCGAAGTATAGAAGTATCGAAGTAATTTGCTGAGGTACCCTCGAAGTATAGAAGTATCGAAGTAATTTGATGAGGTACCCTCGAAGTATAGAAGTACAAGATTCTGATGTTAATATTATCACACAAATACGCGTATGTTTGTATATATGTATGCATGTATGTATGTATGTATGTATGCACGTATGTATGTGTGCATGACGTATGCATGTGTGCATGTATGTTTGTATGCATTATGTGCATGTATGTATGTATGTATTTGCTTACGAGGGCCATGCCTTCGTAAATGATAACTTAGACTAGGATGGTGGTTTTCACCATTTTTTAAAGCTGGAGCCTTCGCTCGCTGCTTAGGTATTTTTTCTACCTTTTTGAACCAGTCATCGCCTGAGCAAGATATAACGAGGCCAGAGGGTACCCCCTCATAGCATGTAGCTGAGTTTTAGCTAAGTTTGAACTTATTGCTTAGGCGTATGTTATTTACCTTTTAGTTTTTTCTTTTGGCTAAAGTGTCTCTAAGATGTCTATTTACTTGCCTGGTATGGAGTTGTCTCCTGGTGTACCTTCGTTGTAACTTCACTCTTTTGCAATGGAAGTATACCTTTTGGAACCTTTTTATTCGGTTAAGCTTTTCGCTTTATTTCTGTACCTGCATAAATAAAATACGTACATACACCCTTCAGTATTTTTCCCCTTTTTGTAATGTGGGTTATAGCATTTTTCTTACTTTGTTGCTCAGTATTTACGTGCATGACATAATATGTCTAGTTTATCGTACATTAAAGTCGTCACTAGGTGCTAAGGTATGATTAACCTTGTTGGAACATTCAACGTCCTACAAGGATATCCTTTGGCCAGAAGGTACCGTGGCGGCGAAGATCCCTACGTGGGAAAAAAGTTTCCTTTAACCCTCCGTGTTCAGCTCGAAGGCCGCTTTACTTTGACAGGGTATCTATATTTGTGGTATATATTGCTTATTATTTGCCTCTTAGTGGGATTCATTTTCCCTGAGGATCCGAGATTGACATATGCGTAGTTATGTCGTGCCCTGCCTTATCATCAATTCTGACGGTGGGTGTCATTTCTAACCCTTCGTTTTTGTCGTCAATTATGGCGGCGGGTGTTAGTTCTAACCCTTTGTTTTTGCATGTTTATTTCATTTCATACGCATTAAAAGCTATATTTCAAATCCAAGCTTTATATTGATTGTTGAGGCTTATAATACCTCTTTCCAGGGATATATCACAGTTACGTATATAATTATATCCTATAAAGATAGCATACCTTAAATTTGTATTACCTTCAACATGTATTTGTTGTTTTTAAATGATGTTGTAGAGGCGCCATGATTGATGTATGTTTGCCCCCTTTTGTTTTTGAAAGCTGGTTCTTGCATCTTTTGAAAGGAAAAGTATTTGCATTTATGGATCCTTCGTCCTTGTAATTTGAGGTTGCCTCCTCATCGGTGTCAGCTACATGTTCGTCCCAGAGAGCCTCCTTTTAATTAATTGGTGTCACAAGGTACTTTTCGTGTAGTGAGATACCCCTTGTAGGCTTCATTATGGTTGCAGTGAGTTACTCTTACAGGCTTCGTTCCTGCATAAAATAGAAATACCAATTCCTTTGGCACTCTGTGTATTCGAAGGGTACCCCCTAGGATTGAATTGTTTCTTCTTCTTAGCCTTGAAGAGTTTCTTCTTTTGACGAACTGCCCCTCGCATTAGTCTTTAGCACTTCGTATGTTCCTTAGGTTAGAGAGTTGAGGTATTGCTGAGGCTTGGGGTATACATATGTATACAAACTTCGTTCTTCGTTGCGTTTGAGTTGTGCATGCACTCGTGGGTATACAAATGTATACATGCTTCATGCATTTCTAGGCTGGGAGCATCGCAGTAGTGGTAGTTGAGAGGTTGCGTTTGCTTATGCGTCGTCGCGTGACTCATTGTAGCTGAGTATGAGTTGTAGCCTCGTTGAGTATGGATACACCTATGCACACGGGATTTGTTGACTTGTAACTTCATAGCTTTAGATTGAAAAACACATTCTTCGCAATGACGAGTCTTCCTTTAATAGGCTTCGCTCACATGTTTGCCTGACAGTGGTGAGTCTGCCTTTAAGGGGCTTCGCTCCCATGCATACCATCAGATTCAGACTTAAGTTGTAAAATACAACCATTGTTGATGTCTTTGTCTCCAATTATTATGACTTCCACCTTCGTTTGTAGGTCCGGTTTGGGGGGATTGACCTTCGTTGATGATGTTGATGCTACACACCTATAGTAGCTCATAGAGCTGTTGCTTGATGAACTCCGTCTTACGGAGTATGCAAAGATATGAACTTTTTGCGGGTTCCTTTTTCCGATGAACTTCTCTTGCCTCCGGAAATTCGAAAATCTATAAGCTTAAGAATTTAAAGGAACAAAGCTTTGGCTTTCCATGCGAGTTGTATTTTGAACCATTTTCACCTCTTCTCTCTTTGGTTGGAAAAAACCTACTTGTAGCAGGTTTTCCTCGTATCGGCTATATTCCTGCATAAAAATAGAAACAACGGATTCCCTGAAATGTGAAGGGTAGACCATTGCAATGAGTTTTACCTCCTTTCCTTCGATAGACTGCATGCACGAAGGTATCTTCGACAGTATTACGAAGGGTAATGCCCCGCGCTGAGCTGCGCCCATGAAAATGAAATTAGTCTTTAAGTTGTGAAAGAAAACCATATTATCATTTTCTTTGGCATATCTTAGATTGTAACTGCTCCATGACAATCTTTGTTTTTGTCTTTGGCTGCTGAGAACGTATATGGATACGTTCGAGCAAAATATAACATTCATCTTCATCCTTTGGCTGTTGAGAATGCATTTGAATACGTTCGATCCAAAGATAACCTTTGCATTTTACTTTGGCTGTTGAGAACATGTATGGACACGATCGATCCAAAGATAGCCTTCGTCTTTGCCCCTAGCAGTTCGTACATAGATACGTCCGATCTAAGGAAAGTCTTTGTGATTGTATTTGGCCATTGAGAATGTATATGAATACATTCGATCCAAAGATAAGCTCCATCTTTGCCCATGGATGCTCGTACTTAGATACGCACGAGCCAAGGGAAATCTTCGTAATTGTCTTTGGCTGTTGAGAATGTATATGAATACATTCAAGACAAAGATAAGCTCCGTCTTTGTCCTTGGATTCTCGTACTTAGATACGTACAAGCCAAGGACAGTCTTCATATTGTCTTTGGCTGTTTGCGAATGTATATGAATACATTCATTCCAAAGATAAGCTCCGTTTTTGCTATTGGTTTCTCGTACTTAGATACGTACGAGCCAAGGACCGTCTTCGTAATTGTCTTTGGCTGTTGAGAATGTATATGAATACACTCGAGCCAAAGATAAGCTTCATCTTTACCCCTGGATACTCGTAATCAGATACATACGTGCCAAGGGCAGCATTTGTAATTGTCTTTGGATGTTGAGAATGTGTATAAATACATTCGAGCCAAAGATAAGCTTCGTCTTTGCCCCTGGCTTCTCGTACTTAGATACGTACATGCCAAGGACAACCTTCGTAATTGTCTTTGGCTGTTGAGAATGTATATGAATACATTTGAGCCAAAGATAAGCTCCATCTTTGCCATTGGATTTTCATACTTAGATAGGTACGAGCCAAGGACAGTCTTCGTAATTGACTTTGGCTGTTGAGAATGTATATGAATACACTCGAGCCAAAGATAAGCTTCATCTTTGCCCCTGGCTGCTTGTACTTAGATACGTACGTGCCAAGGGAAGCCTTCGTAATTGTCTTTGGATGTTGAGAATGTGTATAAATACATTCGAGCCAAAGATAAGCTCCATCTTTTCCCCTGGCTGCTCATACTTAAATACGTACGTGCCAAGGACAGCCTTCGTAATTGTTTTTGGCCGTTGAGAATGTATATGAATACCTTCGAGCAAAAGGTAAGCTCCATCTTTGCCCCTGGATGCTCGTACTTAGATACGTACGAGCCAAGGGAAGTCTCTGTAATTATCTTTGGCTGTTGAGAATGTATATGAATACACTCGAGCCAAAGATAAGCTCCTTTTCTGCCCTAGCTGCTCGTACTTAGATACGCACGAGCCAAGGGCAATCTTCGTTTGGATCTTTGGATGTTGAGAATGTATATAAATACACTCGATCCAAAGATCTCGAGCCAAGGATAGCCTTCTTATTATTCTTTGGCGGCTGAAAACGCATATGGACACGTTCAAGCCAAAGATATCCTTCGTCTTTGAAAAGACGAGGGTACCCAAATATACCTCAATCTAAAACTTTTCCACCTATAAGTCCCTTCTCCGAAAGTGATTGTCTATGGACTAAGTCGAGATAATACAACTAATCGGTTCACACTTCATGTGATCATCTATGGATACGAGATCGAGACAATACGACAACAAGATAACTTGTGTGATTGACTATGGATACAAGATCGAGACAATACAACAACGAAGTATGTTTACTTGATAATAGGTTCGGACTTAACCAAACACAATGGGATTGCTATCAAGTAAATAGGAATTAACGTTTGTGTATTTTACTTCTAATTATAATAAAAAAAATTATAATTGCGGAAATAGAAAAGTAAACGACACAGCAAGATTTTGTTAACGAGGAAACCGCAAGTGCAGAAAAACCCTGGGACCTTGTCCAGAATTGAATACTCTCAGGATTAATCCGCTATACAAAATCTAAACCAACTTCGTATAGTTGAGACCAAGCAACTAAACCTATAGTTCACCCAGTTCCGTCTGTATCCCTGCGCCTCCAAATTGTAATAAGTCACGCACTTGGAACAATTCCTTTGGTTCGTATTCCAAACAGTAAAGGAACAACAAATCTGTTCGGTAAGAACTCTTTTCAAACAACGTGATATGAGTTTGACAAAAGGCTCTTCCGTTTATCCCAATAAACTCCTTTGTCAGGTTCTTAGATCAATCTCTTCAACAACTACCAAAGTAATTTTTTAGACTATGCAATCAATACTTCGAATCACAAAGAATTGTATTGATGCCGATCTACTCAACTAAGCAATCCAATCTATCAAAAGATAAACCGATTATAGTTGGATCCCATCCGATCAAGTTTTGTGCACACCAAAGATTATGAACTCAAATAAGAAATCTTCTTAGATCTTCAATAAACACCTGCACACAATCAACTTGAATCTCTTGTGATCAATAACACAAAGAACGGAGTATGTTAACAATGGATTATCACAAGACGTCTTTAGATCTACAAACAGTCTAAAGATCCCCGTCGAAACATCGATCTAGTTTGAGTGAATCTTATATCAGAAGATAAGATTCTCAAGCATAAACAAACTAGGTGCAATCAAAGTTCAACAACCGTTAGTCAATCAAATCAATCGAAAACTAATAATAAACTGCAATTATCTAGTTTCCCACCAACGGTACTCGTAGAGCTTCCCAATCCCAAAGAAGTCTTTAAAATGAGCGGTCGTAAGAGATTTCGCCTAATTAGGGTACTTTCCTCTCCGAAAAGACGACTCCACCAGTAACAACACAACTAGGTAGTTTTGCTGGCTCTGAGGATTAGTTTGCTTGAAATGCAAACTTCAATATTTATAGACCAAGGAAGTTTGGACACCAAGGAATTTCCAAAACCGAAAATATTCTCAAGATATGCAATATATTTCCAAATTCGGTTTTCATAATTCCTGGAAATGCTCTGTCCAAATATTGACCGAAATCTCTTAGAAAATCTCCAATTAGTAAATGCACGTTATCAATTTTATTTTATAACGATATGCATTTTAATTGCTGGAAATTAAAAACATATAAAACTAAAAACCTTAATTAAAAGATTCTCAATTTATTTCGATCCGGGATTTTCCTTTAGTTATTAAGGAATATCTTTGAACAATAAAAGGTAAGAATTATTGCACGTGTTCAAAGTATGTCGACATCTTTACTTGGTAAATCCTTTTTCATATTTACCATTTTGGAACCGATTTGCTACACTTCCAAACGAGTTTAGAATTGGTTCATCTAACTTCCAAGGACTATGTGATTGATTATCCTATCAAATCACCAATCATGGGTTTAACGGTTCTACCAAAAAAAGTTTTGGTTCTACCTCCATGTGGGTACTAGGATCAGTCACACTAGCTTTCCAAAAATTGGTTGACTAGGTACTAGGATCGGTTACCACATATTCATGGTATTTAACTTGTATTCGGTTGCACAAGTCATAGGATCGGTCACCAATAACTAAGACTTGTTGTACCTCTTACAAGGATCGATTCCCCTTGCTTGTGATCGGTTGCACCTCTTACTAGGATCGGTTCCCCAATGTCTAGAGTTGGTCATACCAATTACAACATATCGATCATACCATCTCAGGTGATTACTTAAGATCGGTTTCACTAATAAAAGTCATACCAATACAAAAGTCAAGCCTTGTGAATAGTTTTTCCAAGATACATAAACAAGTAATGAACGGTTATACTAAACACACATATTGGTAATCCAAAGATTTGCAATGAATAACACTACCAATAAGCCTAGCGATTTCCCTTTCGATTCATAAAACAAGTTTATGAATTGTACTTCCTTTAAACGAATGTAAAACATTGTTTCCTAGGACAAAATCTTCACCCATACCCATACATAATTACAATAGCATTCATACGATTATGTCGATGTCTTATATACGAAGTTCAAAATATAGACGTTATACTTCGTATTGTAATTCCTTAATACTATGTCTAACTAGAGTATAATCATTCACAGCTTCGCAGTTATGTTTTCAATATGCACGACTTGAAAGATACGTTAGGAATGAAACAGTTCAAGTCAAATTTTACTAACCTCAAGAGGAAGGATGATGTCGTCATTGTAGCTCTTTACTTCTTCGCATTCTTCAAGTCTTCACGTAATACTTGTAAGTCTCATATCCTATTAACTTTCTAGCTAACCTATACGAAGTTGACTTTAGTAAATAATCAAGCGACTCTTTAAATGATTTTTGATTTACTAAATTATGACAACCAAACTTGACATACCAATGCTTGGTGGGTTCAACCGAGCAATGCTCTAACAGTCTTTGCCCCTAGCCGTTCGTACTTAGATAAGTACGAACCAAAGACAATCTTCGTTTTTATCTTTGGCTGTTGAGAAGAGCCAAAGATAACCTTCGTCTTGGATTGTTGAGAAAGTATATGGGTATGTTCGAGTCAAGGAAATCCTTCGCATTTTTCTTTGGCTGATAAGAACGCATATGGACACGTTCGAGTCAAAGATAACCTTCGTCTTTGCCCCTAACATTTTGTACTTAGATACGTATGAACCAAGGACAGTCTTCTTTTTTGTCTTTGGATGTTGAAAGCGTATATAAATACACTCGAGCCAAAGATAAGCTTTATTTTCGCTCCAAGGCTTCGTAATTTTAACCTTCGTATTTCCGTTTCCTGAGAGTAAAGAGAAAAAGGGGTAGGGTACGTTCCTAGTATCCCCATTATGGAAAAAAAAAGAATTAAAATTATAGTATAGAACTTAACATAGATATGTTTGTTGAGTTCCTATTTAATAAAACTATCCAATGTTTGGGACTTGGTTCCTAAATGAACCTCATATTCAAAAACGACAGAGAGTACTGCAAGCTGAGGTAAAGAAGGTTCCTCAGATATTTAAAAACGATAGAGAATACTGCAAGCTGAGTAAAAGAAGGTGTATGTTAAAGAAAATGACCCTCAGTTCATAAATAACCTTAGGGATTTTACTCCAAAACTTTTACTGAGATTCCTTCGAAAGCTAAGGAATTCAGATACAGAGAATGCCAATTTGCTCATGAGCAAGCAAATAACAATAAAATAATAGCTTTTTTGAACTTTGGAAAGCGTTTTTTAAAAGGTGTTTCTTAACCACTTTTTGTAGATCGGTAAGATTTCAAGCTTTTTGAGATTTATTACTCTAAAAACTTTTCCAAAGAAGAGATAAATCATCATAGAAAGTGGGATCCACCTTTCTTAAACTTAGATCTGATCTTCTAACGAAGATCTAATAAAAAAAATGATGAAATAGCAAAATTAACGAAAATCGAGAGCTTTTCGATTCGGCTCGTTTCTAGCGCCAAACTGTGACTATTATTTTTCCCATAGTCTACGTTATATGAAAAGCTTAGAGAATCCAATACTAAGTAGTATGGATACCTCAGTTGAACTGATACTGCTGAGTAAATAAAAGATACATTCGAAATAAGATCTGCTCAGAAGATAATATACTAAGTAAGTAAAGATACTTCGCAAGAGCAGATGCTAAGAAAACAAAGTTATGTCTGTAATATAGAGGCGAGTAAGCAAATAAGCTAAATAAAGAGATATCTCAGATGAACAAATAACTCGTAGCTAAGTGAGAAGATAATGTAAGTGCAATTAAGTTAACAAATCGATATTGTCTTCCTCCCAAAAACTAAAATGAAAAAAGATATTGTTGCGAGAAGAATGAAAAATATGGGCTTTACTTGTACCTTTAATGTGCCTAGTATTGGTAGAAGTGGTGGACTGGTTTTAGCTTGGAAAAAGGAAATCAACCTCAATATTCTATCCTCTAGTATGAGGGGCATCTATGTTACTACCAACGACATCATTCATTCTAAACTGTGTCATTTGCATTTTATTTATGGAGAACCTAATAGTAGTCATAAAAATGCTTTTTGGGATAGCTTTTTCCAAATGCATCCTATTGCTCCATATGAACCGACTTTCTTTGTAGGATATTTTAATGCCTTGCTAGGCTCTGATGATAAAAATGGGGGTCTGGAGGTTGATGATTCTGATTTTCTTAACCTTAGAATTTTTTTTGATACTTTTGATTTGCATGATCCTGTCTACTCTGGTCCTAGATTTACTTGGTCTAATATGCAACAAGGTCCTGATCTTATTGTTGAAAGACTTGATATATGTCTAATTAACCCTTCTGCTAAGACTTTGTTTCCTAAACTTTGTGTGAATAACCTTCCTAGAGACTCTTCTGATCACTTCCCTATTCATATTGGTTTCAATTTTGATGCCTAGGCCTTTCCACTTCATGGCAATGTGGATTGAAGATCCCACTTGTATAGTCATTATAGCTAACTCTTAGTCTGTTAATGTTGTGGGATCTCCTGCCTATAAGCTTAAAGCTAAACTTTTAAACACAAAAAAAGGTTTTCGTGATTGGAATAAATCTTCTTTTGGTAATATTCAAACTAATATATCTACTACCAAAGAGGAATTAGTGGAAACTCAAACTTCTTCTCCAACTGACTCTAGGGCCATCTCTAGGCTTAGAGCTAGTCCGGAATACCTCTACAATTTAGAGAAACTCTACTGGAAGGATAAATCCAGAGAGGTTTGGCTTATGGAAGGTGATAGAAACTCACCTTATTTCCATAGGGTCACCATCTTTAGGAGAAAAAGAAATGCCATTAGTTGGATCAAGGATTCTTCTGGTACTATCCTAACTGATAGGAATAGTATTGGAATCTCCTTTGTTGACTATTCAAGAATCTTTATTCTTCCCACCCCCAACAATTTCAAGATGAGATTCTTCAAGACCTTTCTGTGAAGTTTTCTGAAGATGATAATTCTTTCCTAAATTCTCCTCTTTCTGCTGAGGAGATTAAGAATGTTAGTTTTTCAAATGAGAGGAAAAAAGGCCTGGGCCTGATGGTTTCACTGATCTTTTCTACCAGAAACATTGGGATATAGTGGGGGAAGCTGTTATTGATGTGACTCAGACTTGCTTTAGAACTGGTCACATAGCTAAAGTCTTCAATTACACCAACATAGCTCTCATCCCTAAAGTCCCTTTGGCTGAGTTGGTCTCTCAATATAGACCCATTGGGGTTTGTAACTTCATTTAAAAGATCCTATCTAAAACTCTAGCTAATAGATTAATGCGTTTTATGAACAATATCATTTATCAAAACCAAAGTGCTTTTGTCCCTAAGAGGAGTATATATGATAATATTCTTCTAGCTAATGAGGCTATTTATACTGTCAATCATCATGATAAAGCTGTTGGTATTGCTGCCATCAAACTTGACATGTCTAAGGCCTATGATAAGCTAGAATGGTCATTTCTTGAAAAAGTTTTGCAAAAAATGGGTTTATCCGAACATTGGGTCAAACTCATAAATCAGTGTATTTTTTTTTGTTTCTTATTTTATTCTCCTTAATGGTAGTCCTACTGGACTCATCAAACTTGAGAGAGGATTAAGACAAGGAGACCCTCTGTCTCCTTACCTTTACATTATTTGTTCTGAGGCTCTGTCCTCTTACATTGATGTTCTTACTAGGAAAGGTCTGGTTGAAGGCATAAAAGTGTGTAAAAATGCTTCTGTAATGACACACCTTTTATTTGCTGATGATTCCTTACTTTTTTTTAAGGCTACTATTAAAGATTTCCAGACTATCAAAGAGTACCTCCAAAAGTACTACATGGCCTCTGGCGAAGAAATCAATTTTGACAAGTCTGGAATTCTGTTTAGCGAAAAAAATCCTTGAACATCTTATACAACTGCTTTCTAATATCCTTGATATAAGTAACAGAGACTTAGGAGAAAATATTTAGGCACACTAACTGTGTTCCAGGCTTCAAAAATTCAAACCCATATGGGTATTCTCCAAGCAGTTGATGCTAGAATTTCTATTTGGCTTCATAAGCTTCTGTCTCAAGCTGCTAGAACTACTTTGATTAAACATATTGTCCAGGCTATTCCCCTTTACCAGATGGGTGCTTTTCTCATTCCCAAACATCTTTGCAGAAAAATGGATTCCCATCTATGCAAGTTCTGGTGGGGGGAAACCCTTGACCCAAAAGATAATAAAACTTCATCTTTTGGGGTGGGATATCCTTTGGTCTCCTAAGTCTGAAGGAGGCCTTGGTTTCAGAAAAGATGAACTCAATAATTTAGCCATATTAGCTCGAAATGCTTGGAGGATTATTGAGAATCCTAACTGCCTATTAGCCACTGTCCTTAAAGCTAGATACTTCCCTAGAACTTATTTCTTAAATGCTAAGTGTCCTAATAACTGTTCTTGGACTTGGAAGTGTCTTCATGCTATAAAGGAACTAACACTACACTAAATTTCCGGATTAGAAACAGAACTAAACCGTTACTAAAAGGGGTTGTAGCGGTTTCTCCCTGTTACGAAAGTGCGTATTACAAATTTTTCGTAACGGCAATGCAGCCATTACAAATTTTGGGGCTATAACGGCGTTTGTAAAAGACGTGAGCCGTTACGAATTGACACGTAGTAACAGGCTCAAGCCGTTACGAAATTTTTGTAACTACACAGTCGTAAAACGTAATAGCCGTTACTACGTGGCACATTAGTAACAAGCGGGAGCCGTTACTATGTGTCTTTTTGAAACAACTTATAGCTGTTACGAATTTTTTTGTAACTGCAAAAAAATTACTGCCAGTCAACATTGACCAGGTCAAAATTAGTCAATAATGACCAGGTCAATATGACTGACAGTTCTTTTCTGCCGGAAACAAGCTGGAATTCCAAAAGAACCATCATATACCTTTCAATCCTTTCATCATCCATATTGAACAATAATTTTCAAATCAATTCATATCAACATTCATTCAATGTTCACTCGATTCATATCAAAAAAGAATACAAATTCTTGAAGTACCAAAAAAAATCTAAGGGAATACATAAAAACTTCATAAGTTCAGTTCATTCTCACTTAAATCATTATAAGTTCATTCCTGTGTCCTAAGGGAATACAAATTTTGTGTATTACAAATATCATGAACATATTATGTAACTAAGCATACCATGAGAGTGGATAGGTCATCTTTGTTAGCCTCAGCTGCTTTCTTTAAGATCAGACAAGAGCATTTTTTCTTTAAGTGCCTGCAAGTGTCAAAAGAAAACATGTAAACCGCGGGTAAGCAAAGACATGCATGATGTACATCAAACCAATTCGCACTATGCAAAGAAAATGCACAAACAAGTAATACTGCAAACATCACCAGCAAAATCACTCAATTACCTGTTTAGATTATTTTGAGCATCCTCACCTATCGCTAACCATTTTGGTTGCAGTTTTGGATGCAGCAGAAAGAGCTTGTTTTTCGGCAACTTCAGCTGCATCCGTGCAGCTAATTAGCATAGAGAGAAAGCAATGCTGGAGGAAAGAAAGAAAGACATTTGACCAGGAATGTACCTTCCATGCGTGATGAAGCATCTCATAGTGTTGAGAAACTTTCTTCTGGAACCCAAGCAGCTCGTATCTCTCACCTCCATAATCAATTGAAGAAATCACTTGCTAGATTTTCTTCCACAACATCTTTCTTAACATTTTTCTTCTGTGCCAGTATATTACCACAAAAGTCATAACAAATTCAATTCCATAAACGAAAATCCCAAAGACATTAAAATCTATCTAAACATTACAGAAACATATTACCAAGATTAAAGTCACTTAAAAATCTCCTCATAACATAACAAATAATCCACAAGACCAAAAATTCACCTGGTTTTTCGCCACCACTGCTTTCTCCGACGCCTTTAACCTCTTCAATTCTTTCTCCTTGGCCTATCAAAAAACATCAGAATCAATACAATGCAGCATGAGTTGGTAAACACTAATTTAGATGGAACTGAGAAAACAATGACAAACCTTCTTTTCTTTCTTCTTCTTCCTCCCAAGTTCTTCAGTTGTTTCCACCTAAAACCACCAGTCAAAATTTTCAGTATATACAACTAATAACAAAAGTTTAAAAGTTTGAATATTTAAATCACTTCGGAACAATCAACCTGGAGAAAAAAAACATAATATACAAGGAAAACATGATACAACATCAGAATTCTCTAAAAAATTTATTAAATGGTTGGAGGAAATAAAAGAAAAACTAACCATGAAAGATAAGAAATGGAGGTCGGAAGGTACATGCATATACACCTGGCATACAATCCAAACATAAGCTAAAACAAATAAATTACAATCAACAGTGAACAAAAAATCACAAGTGAACAAATAACTATAGTTTTTGGTAGAAAAACATGCCTGCGTTGTTAAGACCAGGTCCAAGAAGACAAGGAATCTGCTTGATAACAGCCTCTGAGGATAGAAAAGATGGAACTTCTTTGCAAGCTTCTTGACAAAAAATTTGTTCTTGTTAGGCTTCTTTAGACCTTCAACATCCATGTACACGACACCAATCTTCTGATCCTGTACTTAAAAGTAACAAAGTAAATTATTACAAGAGACGGAAACAAGTTGTTCAGCTCTGCCAAATGTGTCCCTATTAACTTGAGAGTTTGAGAACTCGAGAAATAAATAAACAAAATAATTATATGAAGATGCAGCTATCATAGCGAGCCATAAGCTTATTAAGACAGAGCAATGGCTTTCTTAGATGTCAATTTACATAAGGCCCTAAATCAAATTAGTAGAGAGACTTGTCTCCAAGGTATGTGTAACTGAACACTCGAGATTGTTGTCCTTTTCAGGATCTAAGAATATGTAAAGAAGCTGTTATCATATGTATAAGACATATTACTATATAGTATCATGCCCAACACAAACTACTAAGACTAGTTACATAGATGGAAAAGTAGTGCTATAAGGAGCAAAGCTCACCTCCTCAACTTGTTGAGCATCTGCAAGCCTGGAAAATTTCATCTTCAGGCGGGGAATATGTGGCAACTTCACTGAACCACTGAAATGCTTGTCCTTTTGAGGGTCATACTTCTTAAGACCATTCTGAAGTTCCACCATCTCAGTGAATTTAGCTTATTAGTTGGAAAATTCAGTACATATGTAAGCAAAAAAAAAAAAAAACCCCTCAAAGACAAGGGTTAAACGGACAAACCTGAACAGAGATTTCTTCAGCAGCAAACAGTTTACCAATAACATTCAAGAGAAACTTGATGTGCACAATTCAGTTTATCCTATAAAGCTGTAATATCATCCTTCCTTCTTACTACTTGAGAAAGTTAGTTTCACCGGAGATAATAAATTACTCTAACACCACATTCACAAGCAATTGTTCTGCTTTCCTCACTACATTCAGAACAAGGGGTTTCCCCTCCTGTATGATAAAAACAAGAACAACCCAATAAGAGCAGTTTTCATCAGGAAAAAAAGAGACAAGGAAATCAAAATTGAATACAAAATTAAAACCCCAGACAAACCTCAGTTCTATAAGCACCAACACCCAAATTCAACTTGTTAGGACTACGATTATATACTGAAAAATGAAAAATAAAATACGATTACGTTCAACAGATCTTAAAAATACAAATCTGAGAATCGAAATCAGTAAAAGAGATAAGATTAAGAATACCTAGAAAAATTAAGATCTAAGTCATCCTAAATCAACTTACCATTAGAGAAACCCTAAATCAACTTACCATTTCTGCTGAGTTGAATCAACATTTGATTTAACAGCACCACCATGAATCACCATCTTCTCATGATTTCTTCACCTCAAGAATAAACCCTAACCCTAACTCTCTCTCTCCCTGATTCATCACCTCACACAGAGAACCTAAAACTGCTACTTGTTCTCCTTCGTACATCAACAATTACACCATCACCCTCATCATCTATACAGATTTATCCTCTGTTTTCCTATAATCAATTTTCACTTCTCAGAAGCGCCGGAGAGAAGAAGAGAATAAGAAAAATGAGTGAATGGTCGAGAGATGAGAGGAAATACCCAAGGATAAGGAGGGGAGGAAACATCGTCTAGTTCATTTTGGGTGGGGTGGGAAAAACAATTTCGCGTGTGGTTGGCACATGCACAAAATCTAAGTGTTACGACCCAAGTGTGATCGACAGCTTTCCCGTGTTACGAATTTTTGAAAGATTCGTAACGGATTTTTCATGTTACAACTATTTCGTACCGGCCATTTGTAACGGGAAATTCGTAACGGCCAGTAAGCAATTACGAATTTTAGTTACTATTCCTGAAATTTGGTGTAGTGTAATTAAGCCTTTTATCACCTGGATTGTGGGAGATGGTCAATTTATTGAACCTTGGTGTGATAAATGGATTCCTTCTTTGGGTTCCGCTTCTCCTAACCCTCTGGTTCCTATTGATCCTACCATTAAAGTTTCTTATTTTATTAATCAATTACTAGATCTTGGGATGTTAATAGATTAAACACCCATTTTGATGATGCTTCTGTTGAGAACATTGTCACACCATTCCCTTAAGCCAGATTTTCACTCCTGATAGGAGGGCTTGGGATCTTTCAAAGAATGGTAGATTTACCTCTAAATCTGCTTACTTGGGACTTCGGGGGCTCAGGCCTTCCCCTGTAGTACTATTTGGAAGTGCATTTGGAAAATTAATGTTCCTTACAGAATTCAAGTTTTTACCTGGAAAGTAACCATAAATGCTTTACCTGCTTGAACTGTTTTACATACTAGAATGCCTATGCTTTCTGTTGATTGTACTAGATGTAATGATCCCCATGAATCTGTTCTGCATGCTTTGGTTTTTTGTCCTTTTGCTAGTCATGTCTGGTTCCTCTCTTCTTTCTGTGTTAATACTCAGGTTTTCAGTAACAAATCTTTCATTGATTGGATGATGTTTTGGTTAATTGACCCAGTATCTAAACTCCCTGATGAAGATAAATGTTTCTTTGTTGTTATCATTTGGTCCATCTGGCAAAGTAGAAATAACCTGTTTTTTCAGAACATCAAAGAAAACCATTCCGTTGTTCTGATGAGATCTAGAGCTATGTTATTAACTAGGAAACCCAGTCCCATTATCTCCCATACTATCTCTATTGGTTATTGTGACAAATGGATTCCTCGCCTACTGGTTGGATAAAATGTAATACTGACGGAGCTTATGATGATATTTCTGGTGCATGCTATGTGATGAGGGACTTCTCAAACACTGCCTCTTTTTGTGCGTCTATGGTTTTTGAAGTAGAGTCTGCTGAAGAAGCTGAAGCTAGAGCTATTTGGGCAGCCTTGAAAAAAGCTATGAGCAAAAGCTTACTCATATCATCATAAAGAGTGATACTCAGAATCTGATCAACCAATTTTCTGCTGGCATGTTTGATGGAGATTCCAGAACGGATGCTATATTTAAGGATATTAAGTTTTTCTCTTCTAGCTTAGTCGCTTGTTTGTTTACTTTTCAACCACGTATCTGTAACTCTGTGGCTCATGAACTAGCCCTTTGGGCCAAAACAAACAATTCTACTATGTACTAGTCTGTTCCTCCAATTTGGCTCTTGCCAATTGTCGAAGGGGATCATTAACCTTTTTGAAGGGAAAAAAAAAGGAAACTGGCTTTTTGGGCCAATGCAACTTCCACCTGGTTTGCTTTCCTTGCGACTAAACTAGAGCATTATCTCCATCTTCCTGTATTTCCCGGTGCTAAGGAGAAGTTCTGACAGCTTTGCCTGTGCCTGGTAGCACAAACATTTGCTTGTATGAGATTCTTACATTTTTTTTTCCTATTTGGATGTGATTAGACAACATTGAGATGATGGATGGAGGTGTTTAAGACGTGGTCTCCAACCGTTTATAAACAAAGTTCATCTATGAATACCCTAACTCCATCACTAACTCAATAATTCAGGACGTGGCCTCCAATAGTTTTTTATGGTCGGAGTTTTTTAATAGTTTTACTCTAGCACCTAAGTCGCTAACTCCATCTATAAATACATTAGCTCCTTCATTGCTTCATTGCTAATCTCAAACTAATTAGCAACTTTCGGATTGCTTGTCAAGATATGGCAAGTTCCAAGGCTTCTACATCAACCGCCCTTTTTCTATCTGTATACTTACTTTTCTTAACTTCGGTAACTTTGGCTAGATTCCCGGTCGATACCGTTAAATTCGGCGTTTGTGCTAAGTTGCTAAATGGTAGTGCTGCTAATCTTGATTTTGGATCACGACATACCCATCCTTGTTGCAGTCTCGTTGATGGTTTAGCTGATTTTGAAGCTGCTGTTTGCTTATGCACTGCCCTTCACGTAAATGGTATAACAAACACGTCGTTGCGATCAAACTCAGTTTAATTCTTAATTATTGTGTCAAGAAGGTTCCATCTGGTTTCGAATGTCCATAACTTATCTGCAGTCCTGAAACAGCTGGTTGATACCGGCTCATCGTATTATTTGTTGTTCCTATGTTTCTTATTTTCCTTCATTGTAGATACAAAATATCGCACAACCAATAGGAACGCGAGAAAGTCATTTATCAACAAACATTCAAGGGCGAAGATAATGAAGACCAGTAGTCACAGGCGAAGATAAGAAGTCTACCACGTCACTCCTGACGCACGAGATGACGTCATCAGAATCACACAAAACATATGAAGATCAGTGAGATAATGACGCGAGGACAACAAGGCGGGGCGATAGTATCGCCCTCTCAGATCCGATTTAAGAGGCTTTATTAGTTGTCCTCCACTATGTACAACCCCTATAAAAGGCACCAGAGGCCATTGTGAAAGAGAGAGACCACTTTTGAGAGATTGTGTAAGGATAAGAGAGAGAAAGTTATTTGTTTTCCAAGTTAGGGTTTTCTCATATTGCATTTGTTTTGTGTTCATGTTCTTAATGAAAATAATTTAGAGAATTTCTTATCATATCTTAGATTTTCCATAGATTATTACTTGGGTGTAGTTTATGGGATTTCCTGCAACTACATTTTGGCGCATAGAAACAGATCGGATGAGTAAGAGGGATGTTCCTCACCTGTGAAGTTTTCAAGATGGTTTAGATTTGTTTGTTTTGATTTCCATCACATAAAGTTGATTTTTCATTTTGAGAGAGTTAGTGATTTCCTAGATATATAAGATATTTTGAGTTTGAGTTTTTGCTTTAAAAGGAATTTCATATTTTATTCTTAGCTTTCAAAAGAATTTCTTATAACTTGTCAAAGAGAAATTCAGTATTCCAGGTACAGGGATGGCAAGAATAGCATCTAGAGCAGAGAATGTAACAGCCACAAGAAGGAGCAGAAGGATTGCAAGAAGGAGAGGAAGAGAAGTTGGTGAAACATCAGCCATGGGCGAAAGGAACCATCAAACTAAACAAGACTAGCCGCAGATCCAACGAGTACATGAAGGAAATAACAACAACAGAAATATTTATGATGAGGTAAGTATGCATACTACAGATACAGCGGACGAAGGCGGAGAAAGCACTCCTGAGCAAGGAGCCAAGGACCAATCACAGGAAATGAAGAGGAGATGACTATTGAGGAACTAAGGCAAAGCATGGCAGAATAAAGGCGAAGAGAAGAAGAAGAGAGAACGATCCTTACGCGACAAAATTCCGCCCTGAGAGAGGAGAACCACAGACTCAATGAAGAAAGATCGCGAACAACATCAAGAACAGTATACACAGCATCCGAGTCTAGAACCAGCAAAAGCTCATCAAGGCGAAGTCGATCGCACAGAGGCGATCACGCAGGTAATATGCTCTACAATAATCATGCTAGACATGCTAACGTGAGAGACAACATGCAAGAGCCACGCGATCATAACCGCGCTAGACGTCATCATAGAGAGAACCAAAATGAACAAGAGAGTGATTATGAGGACGGAATGGCAGGACTAAGAGAAATAAGAAGGCTCCCATATCGTAATAATCATCACCAACGCATCGAAACAATCTCAGAAGACAATGAGGCGGAGGACCAAACAAGTGAGGACGCAAGGAGAGAAAGGCGCATACAAAGGAGAGAAGATGCAGAAGAGAGAGAATTTCAGGAAGCACTACGCCGGAGTAGACACGAACACAGGGCAAGAGAGGCGAGGCTTAAGAGACCAATGCAGCAAGAAGAAGATCAGCATGTCAACCAAACAATACTCAAAGAGTTAGAGGAAATACGTTAAATGATGAACACGCAAAGAAATGACGGGAGAAGGCAACTCGAGGAAGCAATAAAAGAGGAGGGAAAATCACCATTCGTTCGCGAAATACAATACGTAGGAATCCCGACAAAGTGCACCTTGCCAACATTTACCAGCATATTTGACGAAACAACTTGTGCAATCCAGCATATTAAAGCATACAATCTATCCCTATTACAATGGGAGCATAATGATGTAGTATTATGCAAATATTTTCCAGCCAGTCTTACAGGAGAAGCTCTGAAATGGTTCGATGGATTATCTGTAGGGACCATCTCCTCCTTTGAATAATTGCAAAGCATATTCCTAAGAGCTTACATCAGCAATAACATGTTACGCCCTGGGATCGAAATGCTGTTCAGTCTGAGAAGGAGGGCGAATGAAAGCTTACGCAACCTGACATCAAGATGGAGAACTATGTGCAGTGAAATGACAGGAAGAGTGGAAAAAAGAAATCTGATCTTAGCTTTTATTAACACTCTCTTTCCAACGGATTTATTATATACACAGGTATTCATGCTTAAAGATACAATGGGGATGAAAAAGCTGCGCGAATACCAAGAGGAGTACATCGCCCTTGAAGAAAAGCAGAAGGAGATGGAATCATACCCAGTTGCCAAAAAAAGAGCTAAGGAAGGCAACACGAGACTTCTACCACGAACTACAAACGCAGTAGCAAGCACCTCCCAAGGAAGCCAGGAGAAGGCATCCACTGAGGACAACCAAAAATAAGTAGCCATGAGCAGCATAGATAAAAAATGTTGGAAAGAGAATATAAGGAGAAACAACATCAAGCTCAGGCAGGCAACAACCTGGTTGGGAGATTCGATAATCAAGGAGGAGGATATGGAGGACAAAGAAGGTATAACAACCAAGGTTATGGAGGAAACATTAAGACGGTATGGGAAGAAATCAAGATGTCGCGTTTGAATACTACAGTTGATAAAATTTGGGAGGCGGTAATAATGATGGAAGAAATTACAGCACTCCCTAATTTGGGAGCGGAACCACCATCTGGAAAGAGGAGTCCGGAATTTTGCACCTATCATCGCTTTCACGGACACACAACAAGCAACTGCAAAAATGTGCAACGGATAATACTAAGAATGATAGGCCAAGGGAAACTAAACCACTTCTTAGCTTCCAAACAACAACAAATGTTACCTCCACCACCTCAGGGGCCAGTACCAGTAGTAGGAGAACGAACATACTTAATCGAAGTAGGAACAAAAGCAAAGCCGCTGCACTGCAATTCGATAATTCACTCATTCAGAAGTATTAAATATTTTCATGACAATGTGTTGAGTCGAGTACATGCGCGAGATGATCAAGGAAGGGAGATATTTAATGTGGTTAAGATACCGTCGCTGCAAAATTGGCAAAAGCAAACCATTTCGTTTGGTGTAGAGGACGCTCCAGGAGGCGGAGAAGCACATACCAATCCACTAGTCGTAAGTTTAGAGATTAAACCAAAATCAAAAGAAGAAAAAGAGGATGAAGAATAAATAGCAACGTGGGAGATAAATAGAATCCTGATAGACTCGGGTGATGCAATTTTAGATAGTGGTAAGAATGAGTTCGTAAGACTTGTGAAAGCTAGATTTATTTAAGCTAAAAGTAGAGAAAATTTTAATCCAAATTTGTTTTTTTTAGAGTGAAAATAACCAAGACACTAGATTCCACTATTACACAT